>CAUYUJ010001650.1:58422-76001 GCA_963575745.1 Prorocentrum cordatum
TGATGATTATGACGAGGATGACGGTGACGAGGTTGATACTGATGATGATGCTGATACTGATGCTAATGATGCTGATTTTGATGTTGATGAAGATGCTGGTGATGATGATGACGACGATGGCGATGAGAATGCTGATGACGATGGTGGTGATGAGGATGATGATGATGCTGATGCTGATGCTGATGATGATGCCAACGCTGATGATGAGGAGGAGGAGGAGGTTGATGCTGCTGATGCTTATGAACATGATGATGCTGATATTGATGATGATGCTGCTGACGATGACTATGCTGATGAGGATGATGATGATGAGGATGACGATGCTGATGATGATGACGATGCTGGTGCCGCTGCTGATGCTGATGATGATGTTGATGCTGGTAATGACGATGATGCTGATATTGATGACGATGGTGGCGATGGTGATGATGCTGCTGATGATGATGATGATGATGATGATGATGACGAGGATGATGATGCCGATGCTGATGATGATCGTGCTGCTCATACTGATGATTATGATCATGGTCATGACGATGACGATGATGATGATGCTGACGATGATACTGCTGATACTGGTGATGCTGATGATGATAATGATGATGGTGACGACGACGACCATGATGATGTTGTTGCTGATGCTGATGATGCTGATGCTGATTATGATGCTGATGCTGATGATGATGCTGATGCTGCTGTTGTTGCTGATGCTGCTGGTCGTGGTGATGCTGATGCTGACGATAACGCTGAGGATGCTGCTGATGATGGTGATGATGATGATGATGATGACGATGCTGGTGGCGTTGCGGATTGTGATTATGATGATGATGATGCTGATGATGCTGATACTGTTTCTGATGGTGATGATGCTGATGATGTTGAGGATGATGCGAATATCGATGATGTTTATGATTATGCTAATAATGATTCTGACGAATCTGATGATTTCGATGATGATGCTGATGATGATGCTGATGATGATGCTGCTGATGATGCTGCTGCTGATGATGATGATGATGGTGATGATGCAGCTGATGATGATGCTGATGCTGCTGATAATGATGATGCTGATTATGATGATGTTGATTATGATGATGATGATGATGATGAAGATGATGATGATGATGATGATGCTGATGAGCTCGAGATCATGCTGAAAACGATCTGATGATGATGCTGCTGCTGATGAGATCTGATGATGACGATGATTATGATGATGATGATGAATGATGATGATGATGATGAGTGATGATGATGATGATGATGATGATGAGATGATGATTGATTATGATGATGATGATGATGATGATGATGATGTGGATGAGTGATGATGATGTGATGATGATGATGATGATGATGATGATGATGATGATGATTGAGATGATGGTAATGGGGATTATGAGATAGTAGTAGGAGGAGGAGGAGGGGAGGAGGAGGAGGAGAGGGAGGAGGAAGGAGGGGGAGGAGGAGGAGGAGGAGGAGGAGGAGGAGAGGAGGAAGAGGAGGAGGAGGAGGTAGGAGGGGGAGGGGATGAGGAGGGGGAGGAGGAGGAGGAGTAGGAGGAGGAGGACGAGGAGGAGGAGGACGAGGACGAGGAGGAGGAGGAGGAGGAGGAGGAGGAGGAGGAGGAGGAGAAGCAGGAGGAGGAGGAGGAGGAGGGGGAGGGGGAGGGTGATGCAGGACGCAGGACGCCGCATAGAAAGTGGAGTCAGGCGAGCACGAAGCCACCTCTGAGCTAAAGGGAATCGGGAAGCACGACTTCAGAGTAAGTGGTGCTGCGTGCGAGTTCAGACCACCATCACCCGCCACAGAGACCCAACGAATTGAACCAAAGCTTAGCTCCAGTTGCTGATCGCCGCCGGTCGACGAGCCAGTCCCTGGCAATGCGGCGGGCGGGGTTCGGGGGGCGCGAGGGGCAGACATTTCCCAAGGGCATCGACTTTGGGAGAACCGACGGCCCCATGGGCCCCACAACGAACACAGGAAAAATGGCCCCGAGCGCTGGACCTTCTGGCCATCACACTCGAAGAGGGTCCCATTCCCCACCGCCCCGTCGGCAGCAGCAGCAGCACCCCCCGCAGCCTCCCCGTCCCCTTGGGCACGCCACCCGAGCCGCTCAACAGCTAGGGCGAGAGCCTGCAGCATGGGCGACGGGTCACACTTGGCCCCTGGCTTCAAACGCGTCTTCACACTGGCAGGGGACCGAGCCACGGCCAAACAACGCCTGCATTGCAACGCGGACGATCCAGGAGCCAGGGGGACGGGGTCATGGGCGATAAGGACGAGCACATCGCGCCTCTCCGGCACCGGCTTGGGCGGAGGAAGGTCCGAGTCCTGAGCCTCAGGACAAGCACAAATCAACTGCACCGCCCTCGACAGGAACTCAAATGTACACTTGCAGTCTTTGGCAGAACGCTGGAGGGCATCGACCGCGACTTGTGCGACAGCGACGTCCCTAGCTCCGAGCTTTGCGAAAGATTCGGAACAAGCATGTCCCATGAATCGGTGGATCTCCTCGGCCGACGCTCCCTCGTCGACCAGTTGCTCTAACGACCGATTCGCGGGAGTCCAGACCATCGACGGCCGTGAACCCGACCACTCAGACAGCCTAAAAATCTTTCGCCAGATCGACGCGTGGCGCGCGAGGCCGCACTCAAGGTCAGAGTCCCAGCGCTGGCCTTCGCGAACAAAGCTGAGGTGATCACTAATTTTCGTGAGGTTGAGAGGGCGCGCGCGCATCGCCTCAGGGCCAGCCCGCCGCTAGCCCCGGGAGGGGGAGGGGGAGGGGGAGGGGGAGGGGATGGGGAGCGGGGAGGTGAGGAGGAGGAGGGGGAGGAGGAGGAGGAGGAGGAGCGGAGGAGGAGGAGGAGGAGGAGGAGGAGGAGCGAGGAGGAGGAGGACAAACTAGGTCCGCTCGCGTCATATCTGACGTTCTAGCCCTCCCTCCCACCCCTTACCATGGCGTAGATCTCTTCTCAATTCGCACAGTCGGATGTCGTAGCATGCAGCATGGCATAGCCTTACATGGCATAGCGTGGTGTTGAAGATCAACGCGTAGCATGACATAGCATGGCGTGGCGACGCCCAAAGTGGGACGGGGGGCTTCTGCGGAAGGTCAACGAATCGACACCGAATGTGGAATCACTTCCGATGGTTTCTAGATTTTGGGTCCTATTTGGAAGGACCGAAATCATGCCGTGGCATGGCGCTGGAAATAATGACGCCAGCGCTGCAGCGGGAGCACGACTCGGAACGAGCGGAAGCGCGGACATGAGGCCAGCGCTGCAGCGGCAGCACGACTCGGAGGACGCAGAGTCTGACATAGCATGGCGTGGCGATGCCCCAAAGTGGGGGGTGTCTGCGACCCAAACAACAACGGATCGACACCGAATGTGTAATCACTTCCCATGTTTTTTTCGGGGAGGCATTTTCTATATTTTGGAGCCTATTTGGAAAAACCGAATACCATGCCGTGGCATGGCGCTGGAAGTGATGACGCCAGCGCTGCAGCGGGAGCACGATTCGGAACGAGCGGAAGCGCGGAAACGAGGCCAGCGCTGCAGCGGGAACACGATTCGGAACGAGCGGTGGCCCGAAAATAAAGCTAGCGCCTCAGCGAGAGCAGCATTTTGCGAACAATCTAGCGACAAGCCGTTTCCTGGGAATCCTGTTTGTAAAAACCAGTACGCGGAGGGGGGCCGGCCATTTCCCGGACGTCACCAGGGGAGAGAGGAGAGTAGTATTCATATTGTGTAATTGGGGAGGAGGAGGAGGAGGCGAGGAGGAGGAGGAGGAGGAGGTATGGAGGAGGAGGAGGAGGAGGAGGAGGAGGAGGAGGAGGAGGAGCGAGGAGGAGGAGGAGAGGAGAGGAGTGGAGGAGGAGGAGGAGGAGAGGAGGAGGAGGAGGAGGACGTGGACGAGGAGGGGTTGGACGAGGATGATGATGATGGGCTGCAGTCGGGGCATCCTTTGCACCACCTGGTCGCCGTGCCCACGTGCCCTATTCTCTGTGCAAGTCGACGCACTCCGAGAACCATGTTCTCGGAACCCTGCGGCCCCGCGTGGCCGCCAGCCTGGGTGCATGGAACCTGCTGCTACGAGCGCTCCTTCTCCTCACCTTGCCGGCATTCCGACCCAGCCTTCCCTGGTGCCCCCTCTGGGCAATCGTGGCGGTGGCCCCTCCACGTTTGAGCATTCCCGCCTACGTGAGCCTCAGAGTGCGACCAGCACGTGCTCAAATGCAGATCGATCACCTCGAAAGGATGATGAACGACTGCTACACGCTGGTGGCACTGAGCCTCATCTTTCAGACGCTGCTTTTGCGTCTTCGTCCGTCGTCGCGGCACTGGCCATCTCCGCAAGACGGCCCTCGGCGAGGTGACCTTCGACGTGAATTAGACCAGTGAGCTGCCCGCCATCCCGTACGACTGACCGCTGGATGCCTCCGTGTGCTCCTTCGTGGCAATTTTGGCCCAAGTTGTATAAAGCGTCTGGGGTGCAGATTACACTGAGGGCTACGCTGCTTTTCGCTGGTGTCCCGCGTGAGGCCACCCCGTGCGCCTGTGTGTACATCCGTGCGCTCCCTTGTCTCCACCGTGGGCCCACTGATGACCTCACCACTCGGAGGCGCGCGGAGGCGAGTTATGGCGCCTCCTATTCTCTGCCGAGCCGCTGCGCATGGCTGCTGTGGCCGATGACGAGCTGGGGGGCTTCCTCTGGGCGTTGAGTTCCTGTGCTCCATCTGCCAGGAGGAGTTCCGACTCGGTCTCGATCGTTCGGGTGTGGAGATGCGGGAGGCGACGCGCACGTCGGCCCAGGATCTTCGACGCCACCGCGGACCAGAACTCGCCGCCGATGGTCGGTTCCCCTGCGCGCGTCCTTCGAGCATCTTCCGCAGCAGGGGGTTCAGCCGATCGCAATGGTGGTATGTCAGAAACAATTAGGCACACTCACGCATAACATATGGTGTGAACTCTCCCCCTTCCCCCGAATGCAATGTTGGGCCCGGATCTTCCGAGTTTGAGTGTCGGACCAGTGATGCGTATACGTGCCAACTTTGAATTGCGGGGGGAAGGGGGGAGTGTTGCCTGATTTGTTCCATCAGCCGTATCACCCCAGACCGATTTATGGCGGCGACCCACCCTGGGGGCCGCCGCCAACTTCGGAAAAATCGTTCGCCTTTCACTCACCTGCGATTTTTCTTGAACCCGCCTCCTGGGGGCCGCCGCCAGCTTTGGGCAAACCCGTCTCCTTTTCAACCTTTTGAGTTTTTCGCAGGAACCCCCCTGGTGTGGGTAACGGTGGTTTTGATTGCCCTTCCTGGGCAGTGGAGCTGGGGAAGGGTCCTGACATGTGTCCGAATGGTGTTGTAGGTATAGTTGGACCCGTTCTTTAGACCACAGGTTTGCCGGGAATGAAGGTGGGTACAGTCGGGCCGCTGAAGAAGGAACCCTTTTCGTTTGGGAGGGGCTCCGTGTTCCTTAGTTGATTTACAGTGCCCCTTGGGTCTTCCTGAGGTTTTCCATGGGAAATCTGCGTTCAACTTGTGGGAACATGGGGCCTCGTTCCTTACTTGCCGTTCCTTAGGTCAACGCCCCGACTGTACCACAGCCGGGCTCTTTTTGTGCCATCGCAGGCGGAGCGCCTGGCCCGCCCTGGCAACGGCAGGTGTGGTGGTGTAGATGAAAGGAATTGTTTATGAGGGAACGAGGCGGGTGGGATGGGAGGAGGGGAGGATGGGAGGAGGAGGGGAGGAGGGGAGGAGGGGAGGATGGGAGGAGGGGAGGATGGGGGCGGAGAGGAGGAGGAGGGAGGAGGTAGAGGAGGGAGGGAGGGGATGGGGGGAGGATGGGAGGAGGGGAGGATGGGGGGGGGGGAACGCTCACCCTGACGATGGGGTTCGAGGCGCCGCTTTTTGCTTCGTCTCTCGGGAGCCGCCTCGGCCGAGCCTCGCACCGGCGCGTAGGACCACAGGAGGATGGGCCCGTGTTCCACCACCACCTTCGGGCTGGGAGGAGGGGAAGGTGTGAAGCGTAGATGGCGGGATGGGAGGAGGCAGGGGAAGGCGGGGCGGAGGAAGGGTCCGACGGTGGTGGCGATGATTGTGCGGACGGGGAGGGGGAGGAGGAGCAGCAGGACTCTGACGAGGATCGAGTCGGTCGGGTCGAACGAGTCGGGGGGGCCCGCCGCGCCCCACTCCTCTCTCCTCAACTCTTGATGCTGGGACCGCAGCGCGCTCTCGCCGAGCGAGCGCAGCGCGCTCGCGCGCGGTGCCTCCTTCCGAGGACTCGGCGAGGTAAAAGGGGGGGGGGAGCTGCGGGGCGCGCACGGGCGGGAGGACGGAGCTTCACGACAGGCCCTCGCGCGGCGCTGCGGCGAGAGAGCACCCACATTCACACACACGCTCTCTCCTCCTCCCCCCCTCTCGGGCGGTGTCGGGTGCCGCGTGCGCCCGGCGAGGGCGAGGTGTTCGCCGCGCGCCGAAGGCAGCCATGCCACGCTCGGTCACCGAGCGCGCCCCACTGCTCGCAAGGTGCCTACTCGCAGACGTCCGAACAAAAACACGTGCCCGCTCTGATGCCATGCGTCGTCGATCCTCCGCGGGGGATCCGGGGGCCACTTGCGAGCAGCTGCCCCGCGAGCAGTGGCACGCGCTCGTCGATGCGGGCACGAGCTGCTGCGCGGCGTGGGGGCGGGGGGACGCAGTGCCGTTCGTGCTCGAGGAGGAGGGGGAGGGGGAGGAGGACAAGCTAGGCGCGCTCGCGTCATATCTGACGTCCTACCCCTCCCTCCCATCCCTTACCATGGCGCTGATTTTCTCTATCCGCGGACGCGTGTCGTAGCGGACCTGTGGCTCCGCGCGCGCGTGCGTAGTGGGTGGTGGTGCACGTGCGTGCGTGCGTGGCGTGCGTGTGTGCGTGGTTGTCGTGGTTGTCGTGGTGGTGGTGGTGGTGGTGGTGGTGGTGGTGGTGGTGGTGGTGGTGGTGGTGGTGGTGGTGGTGGTGGTGGTGGTGGTGGTGGTGGTGGTGGTGGTGGTGTTGGTGGTGGTGGTGGTGGTGGTGGTGGTGGTGGTGGTGGTGGTGGTGGTGGTGGTGGTGGTGCGGCGCGGTGATGGCGGGCGGATGGGCGCGCGAGAAAGAGGCCCGCGCTGGGGCGAGAACGCAATCCTGAACGACGGAGGCCAAACACCGATCCGAAAATGAGGCCCACGCTGCAGCGGGAGCACGATTCGGAACGATTCGGGAGCAGAAATGAGGCCGGCGCCTCAACGAAAGCAGCATTTTGGGAAAAAATGACGCCGGCGCCTCAGCGAGAGTCGTTTCCCGGGATTTCCCGGGCATCCTGTGTGTAAAGAAACAATACGCGGAGGGTGCGCGGCCATCACCCGGACGCCATCCGGGGAAGGATTCGGGAGCAGAAATGAGGCCGGCGCGCACGCGCTTTGTTTTTTTTTTTTTTAAACGAGAGGAGAGGCATTTGGAAAAAATGGGCCGGTCGCATCAGCGAGAGTGTTTCCCGGGATTCCCGGGGCACCCGGTGTAAAAAAAAGTACGCGGAGGATGCGCGCGCGGCCATCACCCGGGGACGACCATCAGGGAAGAGGGCGAGTAATTCAATTGAAGTAAAGTGTGGAGGAGGGAGGAGGAGGAGTTAGGAGGAGGGAGAAGAAGGAGGAGGCAGGAGGAGAGGAGGAGGAGAGAGGGGGGGGAGGGAGGAGGAGGGGCAGGGGGGAGTGGGTAGGGGGAGGGGGAGGGGAGGGAGGGACAAGCTTTTTAAGTTTTTTTTTAGGTGCGCTCGCGTCATATCTGACGTCCTACCCCTCCCTCCCATCCCTTACCATGGCGCTGATTTTCTCTATCCGCGGACGCGTGTCGTAGCGGACCTGTGGCGCCGCGCGCGCGTGCGTAGTGGGTGGTGGTGCGCATGCGTGCGTGCGTGCGTGTGTGGTGGGTGTCGTGGTGTGGTGGTGGTGGTGCGGGGGGGGGGGGCGCGGTGGGGTGGTTGGGTGGTGGTATGGTGGTGGTGGTGGTGGTGGTGATGATGTGGTGGTATGGTGTGCTGGTGAGTGTGGTGGTGGTGCTGGGTTCGTGGTGTTGGTTAATCGGTGCTTGGTGCTGGTGGTGGTTGTGGTGGTGGTGGGTGGTGGTGGTGGTGGTGGTGGTGGTGGTGGTGGTGGTGGCGGTGTGGCGCGGTGGTGGCGGGCGGATGGGCGCGCGAGAAAAAGGCCCGCGCTGGGCGAGAACGCCATCCTGAACGACGGAGGCCAAACACCGATCCGAAAATGAGGCCCACGCTGCAGCGGGAGCACGATTCGGAACGATTCGGGAGCAGAAATGAGGCCGGCGCCTCAACGAGAGCAGCATTTTGGGAACAAATGACGCCGGCGCCTCAGCGAGAGTCGTTTCCCGGGATTTCCCAAGAATCCTGTGTGTAAAAAAACAGTACGCGGAGGGTGCGCGGCCATCACCCGGACGCCATCACGGGAAGAGGGAGAGTATTTCATATTGAGTAATTGTGGAGGGAGGAGGGGGGAGGGGGGAGGGAGGAGGGGGGAGGGGGGAAGGAGGAGGGAGGAGGAGGAGGAGGAGGAGGAGGAGGAGAGGAGGAGGAGGAGGAGGGGCGGAGGAGCGCGCGCCGCGGGTGAGCGCGGCGCCCGCGCTCTGGAGCGCCACTCTCTCGGGCGGGAGCGGCGCGCGCCGCTCGCGCGGGGGGCGAAGGGCGTCGCGCTCCGGCGCGGCCCCGCCGAGGCAGGCGCGTGCGCCGTGCCGACGCGGGCGCTCCTCGGGAGGGAAAACAAAACACACAGACACAGTGAATCGTCGACTTCCCGAAGTGGGGGGGAAGACAAGACACCCAGAAGATCTGGGAAAACATGGGGAATCCTGTGATTTGTGTATATATATGTATATATATATATATATATATATATGTGTGTGTGTGTTTGTGTGTGTGTGCGTGCGTGTGTGTGTGTGTGTGTGTGTGTGTGTGTGTGTGTGCGTGTGCGTGCGTGCGTGCGTGCGTGCGTGCGTGTGTTTGTGTGTGTGTGTGTTTGTGTGTGTGTGTGTATGTGTGTGTGTGTGTGTGTGTCCCAGGGCCCCTTCAACAGAGGCACGTGCGCCGTGCCGAAGCGGGCGATCCCACTTTCAGCTGAAGCGTGCGCGGCGCCTGGGGCGATAGCGACGTGTTCGTCCGCCCGCGCGGCGGCGGATCGGCGAGCGGAAGCTTTGCGCCAGCCCCGAGCGGGAGCTCGGCTCCCAGGGAAAACGAGCGCGTCGCCGAGGCGAAAGCGCCATGTCGCCCTTTCGCGCGCGCGCGATGTGCGCCGCGCCCAATTCCTGCCACGCATGTTGCAGCACGGGCGGTCGAACGTCCATGGTCAGGGCAAGCGCGTTGACATGCTTTATTGTTCTGATGGGTTGGATGGTTCTTCCCAGATGGGATGGCTATCGACCGGGCAGGCAGGTGGCAAATATGAGTATCTAGTAATACGGAGTATGTATTCGGGGAGTATTGTTGGCATATAAGATGCGAGAGCCACGGTGCCAACGGCGGATACCACAGGGGAGGTGGCGTCATCATGTCTGCGCCTGGCTTAGAGGATGCGTAGCTGCTCCGATCACTAGGAGGCGTTCTATCTTCGTTCTGGCCCTGCGTGTCTTCAGCAGATTCCATGAAGCTGGCCCATGTGTCTTATCCCCTTGAATGCGCACGGGGATGCAACTTCTCGGCTGTCACAGCGTTCGTTCAAGTTGATTGTTTGCCGCTACTGGACCTAGGTATGTGAGGCCAGGGCCTTCTTGGTCATAGCCCTGACAGGCGAGCAGACCGCGCTCTCTTCTTCTAGGTCTGGCAGGCCCTGGGGCATACTATTGCCAGCTCGAAGATGCGTCCTCCTCTCCCCCTCCTACCCTCGTCCTATACTCCTCGTATCTTCCTCATGTTCCTTCTTCCCCTCCCACCGTCTCTCCCTTCATGGATGGGAGGAGTGGGACATATCCAGGCATCTGCGGCACGCCCCGCCACCGTGCCAGCTCAGCCCGTTCGGCGGTGAAGCTTCGAGCAGCGAAGGCCGTCACATGTGGCATCTTTCGTCTTCGCTTCTCTCAGGGGCTCTCGCGCAGCCCATTCGGGCAGTCTTGGTGGGGCCGCCTTGGGCTCTTGCGGGCCAGCCTGGGGGTCCTTTGGGGGCCTTGTTGGGCCGTCTTGGGGCCCACTTGGGCCATCTGGGGCCTCTCTTGGGCCGTCTTCGGGCCATCTTGGCCGTCTGGGGGGTCTCTCGCGGCCGTCGTGGGGCCGTCCTGGGGCTGCCTGGAGCCGTCGAGGGGCCCTCTGAGGCCGTCGTGGGTCCCTCCGGAAGCCCTCTTGGGCCAGTCTGGGGCTCTTTTGGGGCCGTCCTGGGCCGTCAGGGGCCCTGTGGGGCTGCCTTTCTATGCAGTCTTGGGAGATTGTTGGATCCTGCTGGAGCTTTCTCGGTCCGTTTTGGGGCCGCATAGGAGGCCTCCAGGGACTTCTGGAGCTGCAGGGCGCCCGAAAAAGCGAAGACGCCCGAGTCGAAAGACAAGCCTAGATCGCATGAGTGACGTTGGTCTTGCCGTGCTGCGCTGGGGATCCTCTCGTGGCCCTCTTGAGCCGTCTGGGGGGGGCCTCTGGGGGCGCCTTAGGGCCATCCTGGGCCGTCTTGGAGGCATCTTGGGCGGGCGAGGACGAGGACGAGGACGAGGAGTAGGTGGGAGGAGGAGGAGGAGGGAGGAGGAGGAGGAGGAGGAGGAGGAGGAGGAGGAGGAGGAGGAGGAGAGGTGAGGAGGAGGGGGAGGAGGAGGAGGAGGAGGAGGAGGAGGCGGAGGAGGAGGAGGAGGAGGAGGAGGTGGAGGTGGAGGAGGAGGAGGAGGAGGAGGAGGGGAGGAGGGAAGGAGGGAGGAAGGAGGAGGAGGAGGACGAGAGAGGAGGAGGAGGAGGAGGAGGAGGAGGGAGAGAGAGGGAGAGAATCCGGCGGCGCGGCCTAGGTTGCCTGCCTCGGCGTCTTGGAAGCTCCGGGCGCGCGGATCGATCGCAGGGGCTCGTGCTGGCGCGCGGCCAGTGCTGCCTGAGAGCATCGTGGCCCCGGCATAGGCGGGCTGCACCGGGTATTAAGGCTGGAGAGAGGGGATCAGGGGCGGAAAAGAGGGGGGTGATGACTAGGGGGGGGGAGATCGTGGCGTGGGCCATGATATTTCCCCAGATCTCATGGCGCCTCTTCTTATTCCATTACGTCCCTGGCCCCCCCGCTGGGCCGCGCACATGCCGCCGGTCATGATTTGCAGCCCCCCCTCTTGGACACCCCCCTCTTGGCCGCTCCCGAGGGGACCTCGGAGGACTACAGAGACCGTGACACACAGCCTTTGTGCACTCTGCTGCGCCTCGGCGTGCCCGGGAGCACGGTGGCGACTCCTCTCGGAAGGTGCTGCTCGGCGTCGCGCCGGGTGCCTCTCGGAGGCCTCCGTCGCTCTCGGGCCCTTCGTCTGCCTCCCCTCCGCCCCTCGGGCTCCTCGCGCGGCGGTCAATCTTCGGTCGGGCCTCTCTTTGTTCGGCCCACTGCTCGACCACGGCGAGGCCGTGCCTCTGACGGCGCTCTCGCGCTGGCCCCTGTCTCGGACGGGTCTGCGCGACCCAGGCTACTCCACGTCTGCTCCTCCTGCTCTCCCCCTTCTCCCCTGCTCCCCTAGGAGGAGGAGGAGGAGGAGGAGGAGGAGGAGGAGGAGGAGGAGGAGGAGGAGGAGGAGGAGGAGGAGGAGGACTGCTCATCTTCCTCCCGTCCTCCTGCCATGCTCCTTCGCTCGAGCTAACCCTCCTGCCGTGCTCCGCCCGCGCGCACCGGCCAGCACCCGCCGGGGCGGCCCCTGCACCACGGCCGAAGAAGCGAAGGCCCGAGAGCTCTTCGTGGAGGCTGGCTGCGTCGGCCAGCTGTCCCCTGCCCCCTGTCGCACGTGCCAGTTGCCTCCTCTCTCTCTCTCCCTCCGCCCTCTCCGTCGCTCCCTTCCCCTCCGTGCCCCCCCCCCTTTCCCCTCCCCTCCCCGACCTCACGAAGGACGGGGCCACGGGGCTGGGGAGGGCGGCGGAGGAGAGGTGGAGGAAGGGGAGGGGGTCGCCGAGGACGAGGAGCTCGACGATCTCCTCTCCGCCCAGCCCGTTTTCGTTTTTGTTCGCTCTGCATGCGACTGCGGTCGTGCCCTTCCCAGTCGTGGGCGCCCCCTCCGCCTCCGTGGGCCACTCCCTCTTGTTTCCCTGCCTGCCTCTCCCCCGTCCCCCTCTCTGCTCCCCTTCCCTTTCTGGGCTCTCCCCTGCCCTCCCCCCCTCTCCTCTCGTCTCGCCTCTCCGCTTCCCCCCCCCCCCCCTTTTCTCCTCCACGCTTTGCTGCCCTCCTCCTCCTCCTCCTCCTCCTGCTCCTCCTCCTCCTCCTCCTCCTCCTCCTCCTCCTCCTCCTGGGCTTCGTGTCCTCCTCCTCCTCCTCAGATTTGTCCTCCTCCTCTTCCTCCAAGCTTTGGTCCAAGCTAGCGCGATGGCCAGTTTTGCAGCACCTCTGGGTAGCTCCGTCTCCGGCGCTGCCAGCAGTCGCGAAGCCTCGCCTCGCGCCCCGTCCGGTGCGGTCCTGGCCGAAGACGTGCTTCTGCCCTGTTCATGCGGTTGGGCGCGTGGCTGGCTACCGACAGTTTACTTCATGGACCCCCCCTGCCCAGACTTCATGGATTGGAGAAGGGTGGCGTACTCAGTATCTCGATGGCGTGCTGAGGCACTTATTTCTCGAGGGCCTCTTTCGACTCTGGCACCTGCCCTGGCCCTCGCGCTCGCGGGCAGCTTGCCTTGGATATTTGTGATGCAGCGTGGTATCGGTCCGCTGAGGCTCGCGAGCATCCAGGGCATAGCAGGCGGGTCTTGGCTTCTACTTTTGCGTATGAGGGTCTGGGGATTCGGTGCTGTCAGGCTAAGAATGCGCGCATGTCACCATCGACTCGGCAACAGCTCTTCAAGAAATTGTTTTCTGTGCCGAAGGACGCCCCGTTGCCAACCACCAGCTTCGCCAGGCACCACGACGGGGACGATTTACTGCGGATCGCTGAGGGAAGCGACGACAGGATCTCTTTCACCTCATATGGCGTTTGCTCCGACCAGCATGTGGAGCAACGCTTCCTATCACTGGCGGACGCCGGCATCGGTCGCATGCAGGACGAGGAGGATCCACCTGCTGGTTCTGCGACCACGGGGCAGTGCAGCAACACCCACCCGCTTCTGCAATCACAGCATATTCCAACTTGGACAGGGGGTGGTGACTTTGGTGTTTTTTGCTGCCCGAGGACGGAAGCGTTACAGCTGAGGTTCTGCAAGTGCACGAAGGAAGCGGCATTCCAGCGCTCCCAGAGTGTGATGGTGCCTCGCAGTTCCCGCTACATGCTCCCCAGCCATCTGGTTCTTCCACTGGACTTGCCAAAGGTTTTACCGTGTCGCCTTCCGTCGGGCACATGTCCGACGAAGAGCTGAGTGATGTTGCGGAGGAGGAGGGTGTCTCGGCGGTTCCTGGCGTGGAGCTGGGAGGCGTTGATTCGGCGCTTATGCAATGGGGTCCGCTGGGCGAGTATGATCTGGCGGCGTGCAGTGCTGGTCGCGATTTGCTGCCCCATGCGTCGGTTCATGGGGAAACTTCCTCCACGGGGCCTTCCTTCCCCTGATGCTCAGAGGGCGAGGCTGGTTTTGGAACGCCTGGGAGATCGCCTGTATGACAGACGGAGAAGTCTGGCAGGACATCGGCGACTGCATCGACGAGTGCTTTCCCTACATGGTGATGCTCCTGGAGCGGCCGTACTTCATCCTGCAGCGCGCAACCCAGACCCCCTCGAGTTATGAAAAAATCACGACGGGAGGTTTTTCATTATTTTTGGCCTTTGGGGGCCCTTACCGGCCCTCGGGAGCGTCAAAAAACGACTCAGGACGAAAAGCCGGCCCCGGGGAATGGGTCGAGACCTCGGGGGTTCGACGTCATGAAAAAATCATGACGTCGGGGGTCTGGGAAGGCTGACGGCTCCATTTGCGACGCTCCCTGGTGGACTTTGGCTACATGTCTGGGGCATCTTCTGCACCGTCGCGAAGCAGGAGCATGGCGGACGTGGGCGCGCTTCCGGCCGAGTGCCGGGATGGGGCGGCGGTGAGGCGCGCGAGTGCGTTGGGACGCTTCCGGAGTTGGGGAGGACTTGGGAATTGGGGAGGCTTCTACAAAGGGAAAAGGAGGAGTTGGGGAGGAGCTGGAATCGGGGGGGGTTCTACAAAGGAAGAGGGAGGAGCTGGGGAGGAGTTGGGAACCGGGGAGAAGTCCACAACGGAGGAAGATCAGAGCCCCGAATCATCAGGGGTAACTCGGGTCAGGGTTAACTCGGGTTCGTTTTTCGGGAATCCGAACCCGAGTCACCCGGGGCCCGAGTTACCCCGGATAATTCGGGCGTCCAGAGCCCCACATCATCAGGGGTAACTCGGGTCAGGGCTAACTCGGGCTCCTTTTTCGGGAATCCAAACCCGAGTTACCCCGGGCCCGAGTTACCCCGGATAACTCGGGCGCCCAGAAAGAAGCCGAGGACGCCTCCGAGAGGCGCCGCGCATCCCACCCGGCGCCCCTATGCTGGCAGCTCGGCCGGCGGGCCGGGCTGGTTTTCTGGGCGCCCGCCGCCGCCCGCGAATATGTAGATCGCCATGGATCGAGAGGATGGCGCGCAAGATCTGCCTGCGCTGATGGTTTGGAGGTCCTTTCATCAAGGCTCTGTTCGTCATCATCGCCGCGTCTTCCCCCGGTACATCTTCTGAGGCGCGCTGCTCCCCGCGTGGTCCAGCAGTAGATTTCTCGCCGCCGGCCGTCTTGGGCGCTCGCCGGCTTCCGGCAGTTTTTCGCCGGCGCCCCGAAGAAGCCCCCTGGAGCCCCCCAGAGGCAAAACAAAAAGGACCCAGGCAGCGGCAGCCTTTCTCGCGGTCAACTCCACGCTTCGCCAGCGCGCGCGCGGTCTCGCCTTCGCTTCTTTTCGGCGGGCGGGGGCCTGCCAGGGAGCGGCTTCAGAGCGCGCTCGTCGCCGCGACGCTGCGCGGTCTTCGACGTCGTGGCGAAGTCATTGATGATGGCGGGGAGTCGCTCATGCTTGTCGAAGCAGGGCAGAGTTCTTCGGGCCGCGCCCGCGACAACGGCGATGCACTGGATTGTCCTCGGGTTGTCCGAGCAGTTGAGCCCGAGCTTCCGATGCTCATGTGCCGGGATGAGTCTCTAGATAGTCGACGGCATTGGATGGAGAGTGGCGCGCTCCAAACGTGCGCCCCCAGCGACAGCGGCTTTTCTTCGACCGCCTCGTCGACCGCGCCGGCGACGAGGCGCGCGGCGAGTTGTTGCGCGCGCCGGCTAAGGAGTTGCGGTGCTGATATTAGGGCACTCGGCAGTGACGAGCGCGGGGCCATGGCCAACGAGCTGCGGGCCCTCTCTGAGCAAGAGCTGGAGCAGCGACGTACCTTCCTTCGCAGTCACAGCGAACATCTCAGGGGCCAGACGCCCCGCGTCTTCCTCAGCCTGCGTCTTCGCAGTTTCCTAGACGCGGCGCGCACTGAGAGAACGGTTTCAGAGGTGCGGCAGGAGATTCAGACTCCGAGCCCCCCCGCCACTGGCCGAGGCCAATGGGCGCGCCCAGCCATCGCCAGTCTTTTCTGATGTTGGGCGCGATGGCGTTGGGAGCTTTTGCCAGAACTGCATCGAACCCGCTTCCACCTCTCCGCCGACGCGGCGACCTCGCTTCCTGCGTTGGCACTTCTACATGCGCCTCTTCAGGATCATCAGGGCTCGTCGTTGCAGCCCACCCCGAACGCCCTTGAGTTTAACTTCATGGTCGACGACGTCGACGAGCGCAAGTGCGCCGTTCCCGGTGCCAAGCGCGGCGCCCGCCGGGGCTCCTCCGACTTCCGCGGCTTCAATGGGAGCCGGCGGTGAACCGTCAACCTTGGTTACCGCCGGGAACTCGTAGAGCGTCCTCGTGCAATGCTGGCGCGGCAATCTCGCATTGCGCGCGCGAGGGCGCGGTCTCGTGGAAAAGGAGGTGGAGGAGAAGAAGGAGCGAGGAGAAAGCATCTCTGGAAAAAATAATAGAGCACGAATAGTTCCCCGGTGCCAAGCTCGGCACCCGCCGGGGCTCCTCCGACCTCCGCGGCTTCAGCTCGGCGGCCTCATGCGGCCTCGACCCCGAGAGCGACGGCCCGCGGAGCGGCGGGAGCCCGCGCGCCGCCCAGGTGCCCGTCCGGCAAGGAGGGCCCCATCCTGGGCCGCCTGCTCCCATTCGGCCCCTCCTCTGCGCGGCCTCTCCGGTGGGCCCGCCACCGTCGTCCTCGCCGTCGCCGTCCAGCTGTTGGCGGGGGCGGTGCTGCTGTTCCTCCTCGCTTTCCCTCGCTGTCGCCCCCGGGGCCTGGTTCGAGCCGACGTGACGTCGGCTCCGGGCTGTCCTTTTCGATTCGACCTCGATTTTATGACGATCGGATGCGGCTCGACGTTCGCGTGGCGCTGTTGGGCACCCAGGCGCGGCCGATCCGATTCGACCCCGGTTCCGAGCCGATGCGCAGCCCGATCCGACAGAACTCCCGGCTCGATCCGATTTCCCGACTCGACGTTTTCTGATGCTGCTCGTGATCCTCAGCCCTACCAATTTTGTCTTTCCGAAGAGGAGGAAGCATCGACATAAGCGCACGCACGCGCTTTTCTTGGATCGGTGCCGACGCGCTCCGCGCGCCAGGAGGGCGGGCGGGGAGGTCCCAGCGCCGACCCATTGAATTCGCGCGGGCCTCTGGAAGTATGTTCGGCATCACCCAAACCTGATTGTACGATGTGTGCGTTGGCACCCAGAGGGCGACGCGCGCGTCCAGACATACTGTAGAATATGCTCGGTTGTAGGCGCCTCTGGGCACTGCCGCCTGGGAAATGTTATGCTGCAGAATGGTCGTGCTACGTGTTTGGTTCGGAGGTGCGCATCCACGAGATGGGGCGCATAGTCATAGTATGTCTTTGTGCGTCCAGTCTGTGCTTGCGCAGAGCTTTGTCTCATGCGTTTGCCAATCTCTGGTCTGGTCACATGTATTGCCATGCCGCTCCCGGTCCACTGCCCGTGTAAACCTGTGGTCTGGCACACGCGCGAAAGATCTTCACGATTTGTCTTTCCCCCCCCTCGCCCCTTCTCTCTTCCTCTGTGCCTTATCTACTTCCGATGCGTCTTTCGGCTGTCTTGACCGCGTCTTGCTCGCTGCCTCGGGGCTTTCTTCCTCCATCTGTTCCTCCCCGCCTCGCATCGCTCAGTTCCTCCTCCTCCTCCTCCTCCTCCTCCTCCTGCTCCTCCTCCTCCCATCTTTATGCTCATCTCTCGCTCAGCCCCGTCCAATCGCGGCCGCGGGGGAGCCCGCCGCGCGGCGCGGGGCCCGCGCGCAGCGCATGGGGGTCGTCGTCGGCCTGTTGCTCCGGCGGAGGAGGAGGAGGAGGAGGAGGAGGAGGAGGAGGAGGAGGAGGAGGAAGAGGAGGAGGACGAAGAGGAGGAGGAGGAGGCGGA
>CAUYUJ010001650.1:76101-98567 GCA_963575745.1 Prorocentrum cordatum
GGAGCGAGGCGGGGCGAGGAGGAATCCCCCCCCCTTGGCGCCGCGGACCGAGTGCTTCTCCTCCGCGGCGGCCCTGGCCCTGTCCCTCTGCTTCGACGGGGCCACCCTCGGCGCCCCCCCCCCCTGGCCGTGCGGCGCGCCCGCTCGGCACCAGTGCAGGGAGGGAGGGAGGGAGGGGAGGGGGGGGGGGGAGGGGAGGGAGGGAGGGAGGGAGGGAGGGAGGGAGGAGCGAGGGAGGGAGGAGCGAGGAGGAGGAGGAGGAGGAGGAGGAGGAGGAGGAGGAGGAGGAGGCAGGAGGAGGGAGGGAGGACGAACACGAGGAGGGAGGAGGGAGGAGTGGGTCAATATTTGCTGCGGTCTTTCTTGCACTATAGTGCTCGCCAGGATCCCTTGCAGCACGCGCACGCCATTACATTTCGTGGAACATATTCGCAATCCAGCACGTTCGTGCACGTGCCAATCTCAGCTAATTTGCTTGTCGACCTTTGTCGGCACACATCTCTGGGCGACGACGGCCAGGGATAATGGATGCAAAGGGTTGTCCAAACGTATACTGAACCCACGCCATTGCCATGACATGTATTAGTGTGTCGAATGCAAGACGATCAAGGAGCTGCCGAGGGTCAGTAAACGCCCCTCCTCCGCCTGCTCGTCTTTGTCATGTCATCGTCCGTCTGCTCCGTTCCCCTTCTGGTGGTGGTGGTGCTGCTGCTGCTAAACATCTTTCCCTCCCTCCACCCCCCAATCCTCGTCCTTTCTTCTCCTCCCTCCATCCGTTTCCCTCTTACTTTCATCCTTCCCCCCATCCCTCATCCTTCAGCCTCCCCCTTCCTTCTCCTCCGCCTCCTCCTCCTCCCATTCCCTCCTTCTCTCCTTCCCTCCACCTCCCTGCCTGGCCTCATCTGGCCAGCCAGCCGCCCGCGGCGTCGCGCGCCCGGGGGCCATGAGCACCTGCCGTTCCTGGTGTGTTTGGCCGGCCTGTGGCGTTTCCGCCTGCGGGCAGCAGGCGCGGGGGGTCCAGGGGCGGAAGGATGGATGGGGGGAGTGAGGCAGGGAAGGTGCGCGGAGGGCTGAGGGGGAGAGGGGCCGATGAGGGAGCGGGGGAGAACAGGGGATGAGGATGAGGAGGAGGAGGAGGAGGAGGAGGAGGAGGAAGAGGAGGAGGAGGATTGGGAGGAGGAGGAAGAGGGGGAGGCGGACCAGTGTAAACCCAACGATGTTGCAATCAACCCTTCCTCCAAATAGGTCCCTACAAGAATTCCGTGTGCGAGACATGCTCCATTTTTCAAGACAACCGTCCGAGAATCCTCCATCGTGCCAGAACACTTTTCCTGGGACTTCAACGCCGTGAAGCGACGTGATTGTTGCGTCCAGACAGTCCTAAACCGCGCCAGAAAACCATTCTCGGGACAACACCGCGAGTCAACGTGACTGTGTGTCCTGTGACGTCAACCCTACGGATCTCTGAGACGGCTGTGCATTTTTAAGACACATGCGCGCTGCTCTACGGCTAGAACCGCATTTGGACAACGGCCCGCCCTCCTTCCTTGAAGCTGTAGCAGACTTTTAAGATGAATGTGCGCGGCACTACGGCGAGAGGTACATTTGGAAAACGATCTGCCCTCCATCCTTGAACATGTTGCGAACTTTGAAGACGAATGTGCGCGGCGCTGCGGCGAGAGCCACATTTTGAACATCACCCACTCTCAATCTGTGATTTTTCTGGCATTTACAGAAAGACGAGTGTGCGAGGCGCTAAGACGAGAACCACACTTAGAGAACGACCCGCTCTCCATCCTTACAGCTGTTGCGAACTTTGAAGACGAATATGCGCGGCGCCGAGGCGAGGGCCACATTTTGAAAAAGACCCGCCGCCCATCCATGAAGCTGCTGCAAACTTTGAAGACGAATGTTCGCGGCGCATTTGGAACATACCTGCCCTGCATCCCGGGAACAGTTTGCAAGTTTCAAGCTTCACGGTCCTAAGTGGTGAGGAAGTCTTAGGTGAAACGCCCGGTCCGCCCTACCGACGCGTTTCGGGGTGCGACAGGGAGCAGTTTTTTTTAAGAGAAGGAAGAGGAGGATATGAGGAGAAGGAGGACGAGGAGGAGGAGGAGGAGGAGAAGAAGGGAGATGGAGTGAGAGGGGGAGGAGGAGGCTGAGGAGGAGGAGGAGGACAAGGAGGAGGAGGAGGACAAGGAGGAGGAGGTGGAGGAGGAGGAGGAGAAACAGGGTACGGAAAGAGGATGAGGCCGAAGATGTTGTTGATGATGTTGTTGATTATGATGTTGATGTTGATGATGCTGATAATGATAATGATGATAATGATGA
The DNA here is from genome assembly GCA_963575745.1 of Prorocentrum cordatum. Taxonomy (NCBI): domain Eukaryota; class Dinophyceae; order Prorocentrales; family Prorocentraceae; genus Prorocentrum; species Prorocentrum cordatum. The sequence goes on from CAUYUJ010001650.1 coordinate 78,433, forward strand.
TGACGACGACTATGATGATGATGGTGGTGGTTGCGATGGTGGTGATGGTGGTGATGATGATGAGGATGAGGAGGATGATGTTGAGTCCGATGACGACGAGGTCATGATGATGATGATGATGATGATGATGATGATGATGGTAATGCTGTTGGCGATGATGACAATTTTGATGGTTGTGATGATTCTGGTGATGCTGATAATGGGGCGGTGACGGCGATGATGATGGTTCTGATGATGCTGATTATGATGATGATGAGAAAAAGGTGATACTGATGATGATGTTGATGATGATGGTGGCGATGATGCTGCCGTTGATCGAAAGTTTGATGGTGATGCTGCTGATGATGAGTATGATGATGATGACCATACTGATGATGCTGCTGTTTATGATGATGGTGATGATTATGATTTGCTGCTGCTGATGATTGTGATGCTGATGATGACGTTGATGACGACGATGATTATGCTGATGATGATGCTGATGAACATGCTGATGATCGTGATGATGCTGATGATGATGCTGATGATGATGATGATGCTGATGATGATGCTGATGATGATTATGCTGCTGATGCTGATGATTCTGCTGATGGTGCCGTTGATGCTGCTGATGAGGATGATGCTGCTGCTGCTGACGATGATCATGGTGGTGGTGATGCTGATGATGATGATGCTGTTGATGCTGCTGATGATGACGATGATGCTGCTGGTGATGGCGATGGTGATGCTGATGATGATGACGATGATGCTGTTGATGATTATGATGATGATGATGATGATGATGATGATGATGATGATGATGATAATGATAATGATGATGCTGATGACGATGATGATGATGATGATGATGATGATGATGATGGTGGTGGTGGTGGTGATGATGATGATGATGATGATGGTGATGATGATGATGATGATGCTGATGATGATGATGCTGCTGCTGACGATGATGATGAACATGTTGATTATACTCATGGAGATGAAGAGGGTGAAGCGGACGAGAAGGGGGACGATACATGAGCAGGAGGATTCAGAGGAGGTGGAGGTGGAGGAGAGGAGGAGGAGGAGGGAGGAGGAGGAGAATGAGCACGAGGAGCTAGACGAGACGAAGAGGATGTGGAGGAGGAGGAGAAGGAGGAGGAGGAGAAGGAGGAGGAGGATGAAGAGGAGGAGGAGGAGGAGGAGGAGGAGGAGGAGGAGGAGGAGGAGGAGGGGGAGGGGGAGACGGAGGATGAGGAAGATGATGAGGAGGAGGAGAGGAGGAGGAGGAGGAGGAGGAGGAGGAGGAGGAGGAGGGAGGAGGGGGAGGCGGAGGAGCAGGAGCAGGAGCAGGAGCAGGAGCAGGAGCAGGAGCAGGAGCAGGAGGAGGAACGGGAGGAGGAGGAGTAAAGGGAGGAGGAGGAGGATTATTCTGGGATTGTGCTGGCAAGTGACTGCGCCGCGGGCGAGCGCAGCGCAGACTGGCCTGCCCGCTGGAAGCTCGAGCTCACATGAGAGAGTTATCTGAAGCGTGAGGTAGCATGATGGCCAGCACGCTCGCGATCGTCGGCGCCTGAAGATGCACCTGATGGCAGCGCACGACGTCACCTATTTCTAGTCGGATCCTGAGGCAGCTTCTGATGGCGTGCTCTTCTTCGTTTTCTTCGGTCCCTGAGGTTCTGTTGCTTCTGATGGCATGTCCCTGCGCCACATTATTTTTTACTGTCTTTCGAGTTCTTGAGGCTCGTAGCTTCGGATGGCCTGCTTTTCACCGCTTCGAAGGCCAGGAGTCCGAGTAGGAGGCGGGGGCTGACGATGAGGAGCAGGAGGAGGAGCAGGTGCAGGAGGAGGAGAGGGAGGAGGAGAAGGAGGACCAGGGGGAGGAGGAGGAGGGGGGAAAAGGCAGAACGAACCCCCGACCCGACCTTCCTTACCGCCTTCTCCCCATAATGCCCACTGGCATCCTCCGCGGACTGGTCCGTCATGTGCTGCTGCAGCGTTGTCGCCGACTGGCCACCAGCAGGCGCGGCGTACATCGACAGTCTGCAGCCTCGCACCCCCGGGCGCCGGAGCCGAACACCAGTCCCCTGTGGCCCCACTGGTCACGCGGTCGCCCCAACCCATTGACAGGCCCCTTCCATCAGTGCCACTTCCAAGTTTGGTGGAAGAAGCTCGCAGGGGGGCCGATGCGGGTAGCCTGCCTACGAGAGGAATGGCTTGGCAGGAAGAGGAGGAAGAGGGTGCTGCTGATGATGGTGATAAGGAGGAGAGGGAGGCGGAAGGATGGGAGGACGAAGAGGAGGAGGAGGAGCAGGAGGAGGAGGATGAGGACGAGGAGGAGGAGGAGGAGGAGGAGGAAGGAGAGGCGGAAGGATGGGAGGAGGAAGAGGAGGAGGAGGAGGAGCAGGAGGAGGAGGAGGAGGACGAGGACGAGCACGAGGAGGACAACGAGTATGATGATGATACTAATGATGATGGTGCTGATCATGCTGGTGATGCTGGTGATGACGATGATGAGGATGAGGATAAGGATTGCAATTGCAATGCTGGTGATGGCGATGGCGGTGATGATGATGCTGATGATGATGGATCGTAGCCTGAGGATGGGGATTACAATGGTGACGATCATGCTGCTGCTGCTGATTATGGTGATGATGATTATGATAACTATAGTGACGACGATAGTGGTGATGCTGATTGTGATGACTATAGTGACGACGATGATAATGCTGATGATGATGATGACGCTGATGACGCTGATACCGCTGCTAATGATGATGATGCTGATGATGATGAGGTTGATGATGAGGTTGATGGAGATGATGTCCATGCTGATGATGATGCTGATGCTGATACGGATGCTTATGATTGGGATGCAGGTGATGATGCAGGTGACGATAGTGACGATGGCCATGATGATGACGATAGCGATGATGATGGTGATGATCATGGTGATGGTGATGATGATGATGATGATGCTGATGATGATGATGATGATGATGATGATAATGATGATGATGATGGTGATGATCTGATGATGGTCATGCTTCTGCTGCTGATGATGCTGCTGCGGCTGATGATGATGCTGATGATGATGATGCTGATGCTGATGATGCTGCTGATGATGCTGATGATGACAATGATGATGCTGATGATGATGATGCTGATGATGACAACGATGGTGATAGTGATGTGCATAGTAGCGGTATAGGTGCAATGAGATGGAAAACATGAGGATTATGAGGAGTTAATAGTGGGGGAGGGAGAGAGGGAGAGAGAGAGAGAGAGAGAGAGACACAGAGAAACAGAGAGAGAGAGAGAGCTAGCATTTTGGAGGGACGAGCTTCTGCGGTCGAAGTTTTGTAGGACATCGTAGCAGTTGCCCCTGTATTTTACAGTGCCATTTCTTCTCGGGGAGGGCCAAGCCATGCACATCTACAAGCAACGCTGACAGCTCTGAGGCGTGTGGTTGTTTTGGGGCCAGCCGCACTGTTCGAACCACGCTCCCATGCTTCTGGAGCGGAACGCCGGCACCGGCCGGGCGTGCCCGCTGCCCCCTCGCGCCATCGCCTCCTCTGGCCGCAGCCGTTTTGGCTTAGGGCCCCACCTGCCGCGAGTGCCCGCCTCCCCCCTGTTCTGAGCACCTCCCTCGATCCCCCCCTCGCCCCCTCCCGTCTCCCTCCCGCCTCCCTCCTCCTCCTCCTCCTCCTCCTCCTCCTCCTCCTCCTCCTCCTGCCCTCCTCCTCCTCCTCCTTCTCCCCTCATCTCCCCTCTGCCCACCATGTCGCCCCTTTCTCCCCGCCCGCCCGCCCATGCGGCCAGGAAGGCTTGTTTAGCGTGTCGCACCGCGGGTTCTGACCCACTTCGCTGCGGCGCGACACGCTGAGCACGTCCAGGTTCCCAAGCATCAGACTGCCGAGCTCTCCCTGGCCTCCCGCCCCGCAGGCGTCACGCCATACCAGCTTCCAGGGCACAGCGTGCCGCAGGGGCAGCCATCGCGACACGCTGGGCACAGGCTCCTGGCCGAGTCCCCCTCGCCCGCTCCGCCCCGTCTCGACTCCGATCCCGTGGCCTCGCTGCGGTACGGCACCCCCCCCTGCCTCGCAGGGGCCCCCCGGGCCGATGCCTGGCGGAGGCCTGGCCGCAGGCCCCCGTGCCCAGCCGCGCTGGCGCTGCCGGGGATGAGCACCCGGCGGGGCCAGAAGCGCCCCCGCGGCGAGGACATCCGCCGCATACATACATACACACATACATACATACATACATACATACAGACAGACAGACAGACAGACAGACAGACAGACAGACAGACAGACAGACAGACACATACACACGCACATCCATACATGCATGCATGCATGCGTGCGTGCGTGCATGCATGCATACATACACATTTACATACACATACATGCATGCATGCATGCATGCATGCATACATACATACATACATACGCATACAGACGTACATATATTTATGCATGCATGCATGCATACACACACATACGTACAAACGTACGTACCAAACTGCATGCGTGCATGCATGCATACATACATATACATACATGCATGTAAAAATCCAAATCCACACATACATGCATACGTAGATACATCCATGCACATGCACACATACCTTCATACATACACATGCATACAGTCATGCATACATGCGTCTGTACACACACTCAGACATACCGTGCATACATGCATGCATACATACAAACGTACATCAACACACACATACATACATGCACACATACATACATATATGCATCCATTCACACATACATACATGCATATGTACACACATTCATACATGCAAACCTACATACCTACATGCATACGTACAAACATACGTGCGCGCATACTCTCACACACACACATCGAGACACACAGTCATACGCATATACACATGTATAGACATACATGCACACACACATACAGTCATACGCGCATAAATACATGCATACGTGCATACATGCATGCATGCATCCATACATACTTCCATACTTCCATACATACATACATACATACATACATACTTCCATACTTCCATACATACATACATACATATATACATACATATAGGCATACATTTACATACATACATGCAAGCAAACATACAAGCAAACATGCGTACGCACATACGCACGTACATACATACATACATACACACATACATAGATACACACATACATACACGCATACATACATACACACAACCACACACATACATACATACATACATACATACATACATACATGCATACATACATACATGCATGCATGCATGCATACATATATATATACAAACATGCATACATACATACTTGCACCCACACATAGATACATACATGCATGCAGACATACACATTGGCATACACATATATGTATATATATATGTATGTGTGTGTACGTCAAACACAAGCATAAATATACACGACTACATTGGCGCTTCGACCAGGCACCTTGGTCCTGGAATTTTGGCATGCAGTCGGAATGGCAGGAAGGTCAAACAGACAATTCAGCGATAACTCCTTGTTGCCTTTTCCGGCATCGCCGTTATACTTATGTTACTCGTTCTCCTTCATCATGTTTCTTGTTCCTCATTCTCGCCTTACCCGGCGAATTCTTCCGCATCCTCCTCAGCTCTGTTAGCGGAGGCTCCTTCCTCCTTGGAGAGCCTCTGGGGCCTCTCGGACGTTTTTCAGGCTTTCTTAAGGCCTTTTGGAGACCTCCTGGGCGTTTTCGGGAAGCCTCTGGGGGCTTCTTCGGGCCACCCTGCCTCCAACCGCGGTCTCCTTGAACGACCGGGTCAGGATTTGGAATGCTTCGGAGGGTGTCGTGGGGCCATCTTGGGCCGTCATGTGGCTCTCTTAGGCCATCTTGGACCTCTGTTGGGGCTCTCGTGGGCTCTCTTGGACTGCTCTCATGGGGCTCTCTTGCTCCGTTGTGCCGTCTTGGGGCTCGCTTGGACTGCCTGGAAGCCCTTTCGGATGGTTTTGGGGCGATTTCGAGCCTCCCAGGCAGTCTCGGACGCCCAGAAGACCGAAGAACAGGGCATTCACCAAATCATGCAACAACATGGAACACCACTGTTTTTCTTCGTGTTGGAATCCTCTTGGGGGTCTTCTTTGGGTCATCTTCGGGTGTCTGGTGGTTGTCTGGGGCCTCTTGGGGCCCTCGGGGGGCGTTCGGCCGCCCTCCTGACCGACTTGGGCCCGCTGCCTGGGCCCAGCAAGGGCTTCCAGGCGTTCTGAAACGCCTGGGGGGCCTCCTGCACTGCAGGGGCTTCCAGGGGGTCCCCGGGGCCACGGGTCTGGGGGGTCCAGAGGGTCTTGGGGATCCAGGATGCGGGGGTCCGATTTCCGGGGGGGGGGAGGTCCCGGGTAATGAAAACATGTGAATTGGAATATGTGTGTATACCGATGTATGTACACACAAAAATATGCATACACATAACTATATCTATAGTCACCTATCTATATACATCTTTGTATACATATATACATATATACAACTTTGTACACATGTATACGGAGATCTATCGAAGACGCCCACGGCGAATCACCACCGCCACCTGCCCCTTTGGAAGCGCCTACGTGGCCGACAGCTGGGGTAGAGCTTGGCTAAGCTATCGGGCCAGTTGATCCCCGAGTCGGTTTGGAATGCATTCGGAGAACGCGTGGAGGAGCAATAGCAGGAGGATCAGGAGAGGGAGGAGGACGATGATCACGAGGAGGATGAGGATGAGGATGAGGATGAGGATGAGGATGAGGATGAGGATGATTGGAAAGGAGGAGGAGTAGGAGGAGGAGGAGACTTCTTGGGAACCGTCTTGCGAGGCCTCTTGGGAGGCCTCTGCGGAGCTTCCTGGGAGCCTTTTGGAGGCCTCTTGGGGGCCTCCCTGGGCCTCTTGGGGGCTTTTTGGGGGCCTTTGGGGGCTTCTTGGGGGCCTCTTTGGCTGTCTTAGGGCGTTCCCGACCCGTCTGACACCGTCGGACGCCGTCTTTGGGGCCTCTCTGAACCTACTTGGGGCTCTCTTGGGGCCAGGGCCATCTTGGAGGTCACCGTCTTGGGGGCCTCTTGGGCCGTCATGCGGCCATCTTGGAAGCCTCTTGGGCGATCTTGGGGCGATCTCGGGGGCCTCTTGGGCTGTCTTGAGCCGTCGGAATGCAGAAAAAGAGCAAATGCCCAAATCCATAAAAAAAACCTAAGGATCATCAATGATTTTGGTCTCTTCGGGTCCTGGAGGACCTCTTGGAGGCCTCTTGGGCCGTCTTGGAGGCCTCTTGGGGGCCTCTTGGGCCGTCTTGGGTTATCTTGAGGTCATCTTAGGCCGTCCTGAGTGCATCTTGGCCCATCTTGGAGGCATCTTGGGGCCATCTCAGCCGTATTGGAGGCCATCTTGGCCGTCTCGAAGGTCTCTTGGGGCCATCTTGGAGGCCTCGTGGGCGATCTTGGGGCGATTTTTGGGGCCTCTTGGGCCGTCTTGAGCCGTCGGAATGCCGAACAAGAGCAAATACCAAAATCCTTCAACAACCTTAGGAATCAATGATTTTGGTCTCTTCGGGTCCACCTGGAGGACCTCTTGGAGACCTCTTGGGCCGTCTTGGATGCCTCTTGGGGGCCTCTTGGGTCGTCTTGGGCCATCTAAGGCCGTTTTGGGTGCATCTTGGGCCGTCTTGGAGACCATCTTGGGGCCATCTGAGCCGTCTTGGTGGCCATCTTGGCCGTCTTGGAGTCCTCTTGTGGCCCTCTTGGGGCCGTCTTGGGAGCCTCTTGGGCCGTCATGGGGCCATCTTGGAGGCCTCGTGGGTGATCTTGGAGCGATCTTGGTGGCCATTTTGGGCCATCTTGCCCGTCCTGGAGGCATCTTGGAGTCCATTTGGGGCCATCTTGGGCGTGAAAGGCATTGACATGTGCAGTTTAGGGTCTCTTCGGGCGGCCGGCGGGACGGGCCGAAGTCCCAGTGAGTTTTCAAAAAAAAACCAAACCGTCCAGGATCTAGCACGCCCAGCACCCCTGTGATAAATCAACAGAGGGCGGCAGACATCTAGTGGCCTTCGGTTTATCCCGCCACCGTGCCTGGATTGTGGGTCAGAGTTCTCAGGGATGCTTCTCGGGGTCCCTTTGGAACGCTCTCGGGGCCCTCCTAGGGGCAGTTTTGGGGCCTCTTGGTGATCTCTTGGGGACCTCTTGGGGGCCTCTTGGGGTCCTCTTGGGGCCTCTTGGGGGCCTCTTGGGGGCCTCTTGGGGGCCTCTTGAGGCCTCCGGGGGGCCCCTCGGGACCGAGGGCGCGAACTGTCTGTTCGGGTCGCCGATCTGGGCCCCCTCTTGGGGCCGGCCGGCATTTGGCCCTCTGGGGCCGTCTTGGGCGCCTCTTGGGTCGTCTCGGGGCCCTTTGGGGCTGTTTTGGGGCCCTCTCGGAGGCCTTTTGGACCGTCTTGGGGCGATTTTGGGGGCCTTCTGGGGCTGTCTGGGAGCGACGGGAAGCCGAAAAGGCGAGAACGCCAAAAGCCATCCCAAACCGAAGGACAAACAATGATTTTGGCCTCTTGGGGCCCTCTTGGGAGGCCTCTGGGAAGCCTCTTGCGGCGTCTTGGAGGCCGTCTTGGGCCGTCTGGGGGCCATCTTGAGCGTCTTGGGGCGATCGTTCCGCGACCAGGGGCCCTCTTGGGCCGTTTTGGGGGCCTCTTGGGGCCCTCCTGGCCCATCTTGGGGCCCGCTTGGCCCCGAAGAGGTCACGCGTGAAACAACAAGACGCGCCAAGCCCCAGGAGATCTGGCAATTTGGGCTCTGGGCCCCCTGACGATTCTTCAGGAGTGAGGATTGCGGCTCAGAGGATTGGGCAAAGGACCTGGGGACACGCCCACTCCGTGCCCAGCGGCATGGTGGATGGTACTTGTGTATATATAACGGCTGCAGGTCCGTAACATGGATTCGGTTAGTTATGGGGAGCCGTAAACATGGGGAGCCCGTGCTTCAGGGTTAGTTATGGGGATCCGGTGTAGGGGGGCGAGGGAAGTAGGCTTCGGGCGTCTAAACACCTCGAATTGTTTTTTCGAGTCGGGTTTGTTATGGGGCGTCTAGACCCATTGAAGTGACCTCATCCAGGGGTCCGCTTGAGGGGTCTAGACCCCTCAAAAGGACCTTAGATTTCGAAGTGTGTTCTAAGGGCCCTGACCCCTCGAACTGTCCCCGCTGGAGGGAACAGAAGGGACGAGTGGAGGAATGGAGGGGGAGGGGGAGGACGAGGAGGAGGAAGAGGACGAGGGGAGGAGGGCGAGGAGGAGGAGGAGAAGGAGGAGGTGGATGAAGGGGAGGACTAGGAAGAGGACGTCGTGGTCGTAGTCGTTGTCGCCGCACTCGTCGTCGTCGTCGTCGTCGTCGTCGTCGTCGTCGTCGTCGTCGTCGTCGCGTCGTCGGCGTACTCGTCGTCTTGGTCGTTTTCGCCATATTCCATCCTGGTGGTTTCCTCGGAGGAGCGTAAAGAGATAACAACTAGCACTCCTTGAATGCATATCTGGAGCTGTTTAGACCTGAGAGCTGCATCTCCCCGAGCCCTTTTGATTCAAAACTTACTACAAGCGCGATGCCTAACTTTAGTGTATTGTTGATGAGGACGGCCATACCAACAATGAAGTACTCCCTGTGGGGCCACGAGACGTGTTGGGTGTGTCAAAATGGGGCGTCGACGCCATGCGAGCCCTGCCATTGGGGCCTTCGGTGGAGCTCCAATATGGGGCCACGAACCACGTGAGGGGCGTGCCAACATGAAGCGGCGCCGCCATGCAAACCCTGCGGGGCTTTCGGTGGAGCTCCCTATGGGGCCACGAAGCGTGTGAGTGGTGTGCCAAAATGGGGCGGCGCCGCCATGCGAGCCCTGCCACTGGGGCTTTCGGTGGGGCTTCCTGTGGGGGCCACGAAACGTGTGAGTGGTGTGCCAACATGGAGTTGCGCCGCCATGAGAACCCTGCCTCTGGGGCCTTCGGTGGACCTCCCATATGGGACCACGAATTGTGTGAGGGACGTGCCAGGATGGGGGCAGAAGCAGGGATGGGATGAGGGAAGAGGGGGATGGGGGGGAGAGGAGGAACGCGGGGCATTTTTTATTCAAAGCGCGGACCAATCACCACAGCATGGTTGGGAACTCTATGGAAAAAGTGTTATTTATATACATATATAGACATCTGTCAGTCAGTCAGTCTGTCTGTCTGTCTGTCTGTCTGTCGGTCTGCCTGTAGATACGTATGTATGTATGCATGCGTGTATGTATGTACGCACGTCTGCATGCATGTAGGTATGCAGGTAGGTAGACGGGTATGCAGGTAGGGCATGCATGTCGGGTATACAAGTATGTATGCATGTATGTACGTTTGTGTGCACGTATGCAGGTATGTGCGTACGTATGTATGTATGCACGTATGTATGCACGTACTTATGCATGCAGATATGTATGTACGTGTGTATGTATGCACGTCTGTACAGACGTACTTATGTCTGCATGCATGTATGTGGGTGGTTATGCGTGCTTCAATGTATCTCTGTAAGTTGCTTGTACGTATGTATGGGCATGTGTAGACAAGCAGACTTGCAGGTATGCATGCATGCATGTCTGTATGTGTGTATGCATGTGCGTATGTATACACACACGCATGTGGTTATATATATATATGTTTGTATGTATGTATGTATGTATGTATGCATGTGTGTGAATGTATGTAGGTATGTGTGTCTGTCTGTCTGTCTGTCTGTCTGCCTGTCTGTGTGCCTGTCTGTCTGTCTGTCTGTCTGTCTGTCTGTCTGTCTGTCTGTCTGTCTGCCTGTCTGTCTGCATGCATGCATGCATGCATGCATGCAGGCATGGTATGTATGTATGTACGTACGTACGTACGTACGTATGTATGTATGTATGTATGTATGTATGTATGTATGTATGTATGTATGTATGTATGTAATGTGTGTAGATGTGTGTACACGTATGTATGTCTGCATGTATGTATGTATGCTTTTACGTGCGTACGTTCGCACGCACGTACGTCTGTAGGTATACATGTACGCATGTATGCATATGTGTATGCAGCAATTAACGTATGAATGCATGCATGGTTACATGCATGCATGTATGTATGTAGGTAGGTATATCTATGTTTGTATGTATGCATGCATGCATGACTTTATGCATACATGCATGCATGTATGCCTGCATGTACGTATGCCTGTCTGTATGCATGCATGCGTGTATGTATGGATGTATGTATGCGTGTGCATATGTGTGTGTATGTATTTCTGCATGCGTGCATTATGTACGTATGCATATATATGTGTAGTACAATTATGTGTCCATCAACTATGTATGTATGAACGTATGTACGTATGTATGTATGTAGGCATGCACATATGACTGAATGTTTGTATGTATGTATGTCTGTATGTCTGTACGCTCGTACATATGTATGTACGTACGTACGTATGCATGCATGCATTTATGTTTATACATACATCTACATGCACAAGAGATCGAGACACACACAGCTTCCAGTGACTGCTCCTGGGCCGAATGGGGAGGGCGGCAGTGTGTAAGTCAGCACTACGAGCCAACGATGTTGTACACCGCCACCTTCCCTTGAGGGCTCAAGGATCACTCGTCGGCAGGAGTTTGTGTGTGTATATATATATATATATATCTCTGTACAGCTTTGTGGCGCAGGACAGGGCGGCCCCCCTGGCGGCGGAGTTCCCGCTGGCCTGCGGGCTGCCGCCTCCGCAGGCCGGCGCCGTGGGCGCGGCGCTGGAGCGCTGGGGCTCCCTGCGCTCCCGCGCCGAGGCGCTGCAGCCGGCGCTGCGGCGGGAGGGCCGCCTGGTGCAGGAGATCCTCGACGGGGTGCTCGGCGGGGAGGACCGCGGCACGCTGCGCCGGCTGGCGAGCGGCTGCGGCCGCGAGGCCCAGGCGGTGGCGCGGCAGGTGGCCGCGTCCATCGGGGGGGACGGCGAGCGGCCGCGGGCCTAGCTGCCTCGGTGCGCCCGTTTTGGAACGCAGAGCACGCCCCGGGTTCCAGACGTCCGTGCCAAGACGTTGCGTGTTGGCTCCACGTATTGGCCCACGCTTTGGCGAACGTATCGCGTGGGACCTGCGTTTTCAGTCCACGTGTTGAGCTCCGTATCAATACGCCACCTGTTGTGTGTGTTGCGTATCGGGGCAGCTGAGGTTGCGGGGCATCCTGGCGCAGAACCAGCGGGAGCTGCTGGAGCTGTCGGCGATGGCCGCGCCCGAGAGCAGGAGGGGCCTGCTGGCCGAGATGGACGCCGTGCTCGACGAGCTCCGCCGCGCGCAGGACGCGGTCCACGGGCAGCTCCTCGCGGCGAAGGGGGAGGCCGTAGGAGGGCGCCAACTCGTACGGTCGGGAACTTTTGGACAGCGTGTCGCTCCGCCGGCCCTGGCGCATCACGCTTCGGCGCGACGCGCTGTCCACTTCGCGGTCCTCACGCGGCCACGTGCCGGGCTTCTCTGAGCCTCCCGCCCCCGCGGAGCGGAAACGACACGCTTCCCGCTTGCAGGGCATAGCGTGTCGCCGGGGCTGCCGTGGCGACAGGCTGTCTACAAGTTCTCGGCCGTAATGCGTTGATCTGAGGCCCAGTACGGGCCTCGCCAGGCGCGGTGCAAGCGTATATGTTCTGCGCCCTCCGGAGGCCGACATGGCGGCGGTCCGCTCCGCGGGGAGGTCCCTCAACGGCCTGAAGGCCCTGACGAAGCGCCTGGACGGCGAGAAGCGGGGGCTCACCAAGAACTCCGCGCTCGCGGCGCTGCTGATCACCGTCTGCCGCCGGGTGCTGCCCGTCCGCCAGGTGGACCCCTCCGCGCTGCGCGCCCCGCCGCCCTCGTACGGCGGGTACCTGCAGATACTGGACTTCTACTTTTTCTCCGACGCCAGCCGGTGCCTCGTCCTTCCTCCTCCACCCCTTCCCCTTCTAGATGCCTCCTCCCTGCCGCACCCCGAGACGGGTCGGTAGGGCGGGCCGGGCGTGTCGCCTGGGACTTCCTCACGAGTCGTGGTCCTGAGGCCAGAGCTGTGCAACGGTTGCACGGATGGAGGGCGGGCCGTTTTCGAAGTGTGGCTTTCGCTGCAGCACCGCGCACACTCGTTTTCAACCGCTTGCCAGGGTGTCACGGATCGAGGGCGGCTCGTGTTCAGAGTGTGACACTCCCGCCTTAGCGCCGCGCACACTCGCTTGAAAGTCCGCAGGAGCTTGACGGATGGAGGGTGGGCGGTTTTCCGAATGTGGCTCTCGCCTTCGCGCAGCGCACATTCGCCTTCAAAGTTGGCAAGAGCTTCACGCATGGAGGGCGACTGGTTTTCCAACTGTGGCTCTCGCCGGAGCGCCACGCACCTGCGTCTGCAGTGTCCGCGAGAGCTTCGCGGCACGGGTCGGGGGCGGTCCTTTTTTGCAGAGTGTGGCTCTCGCCTGCGCGCCGCGCACCTCCTTGTGCACAGCGTGATCTCAGTTTCAAGCCTTTTTCCGCCCACGTCCAAGAACTTGTGCTCTGGGACGATTCAGGACTGGCAGGACGCGACAGTCAAGCTGACTTGCTGTCTTGAAATCCCAGTATGGCACGAAGTCCCAGGAATGATGGTCTGGCATGGATGCAGATTTTCAGGCGGTTGTCTTCCAACGGGGCACTTCCCGCAGTGACAAGTCATCCTTGCAGGTAGGGGCTTACGGAGAGGGAACTTGGAGGGAGGGTTTATTGTGGCATCGTTGATGAGTCTTGGGTTCCCATTGGTCCTCCTCCTCCTCCTCCTCCTCCTCCTCCTCCTCCTCCTCCTCCTCATCGTCCTCCTCCTCCTCCTCGTGAGGCTGCCTCGTTGCCTAGTGGGCGGTGCGGGGCCGCAGCGTCGCTGCTGGACAGACACGCGCTCTCCCAGCGTGTCCTCTGCTCCTCCTCCACCTCGTGAGTGCGGCACGGATCCGACGCACTGGCCGAGCCTGGACATGCTGCAGCCGGCTCGGCACTTCTCGGAGCCTCGGTCCCAGACCCCCGACGTCATGATTTTTTCATGACGTCGACCCCCCGAGGTCTCGACCCATTCCCCGGGACCGGCTTTTCGTCCTGAATCGTTTTTTGACGGTCCCGAGGGCCGGCAAGGGCCCCCAAAGGCCAAAAATTGTGAAAAACCTCCTGTCGTGATTTTTTCATTACTCGAGGGGGTCTGGGGCCGGCTCGGCACTCCTCGGAGCCTCGGTCGGCTCCCGCGCCCCCTGCAGGGCTTTCCCGGGCCTCCTGGGGGTTCCCGGGCCTCCCGGGCTCCGGGGGCGCTCCTTTTTCCCGTGGGGCGTCGGAGCTCGGGCTCCCGGGCCGGGGCTCTGGTGCTCGGGCGTCCTCGTCCTCTTCCTCCTCCCTCCTCCCTCCTCCTCCTCCTCTTCCTCCTTCTCCCTCCCTCCCCTCCCCTCCCTCCCTCCCCTCCCTCCCTCCCTCCCTCCCTCCCTCCCTCCTCCCTCCCTCCCTCCTCCCCTCCTCCTCTCCTCCTCCTCGTCCTCCTCCTCCTCTCCCCTCCTCCCCTCCTCCTCCTCCTCCTCCTCCTCCTCCTCCTCCTCCTCCTCCTCCTCCTCCTCTCCCGCCTCCCTACAGGTTCTGCTTCGGGGAGCACTTCTCAGGGCCGAACTGGTTCACGCGCCTCAAGCGGAACATCGCGATCCTGACGGTGAAAAACGCCTCGGGGCGCAGCGTGTACGACGGATTTGGGGAGCAACAGTAGAACGCCTGGCCCCCATCCTAGAAGCACCTCCAGCCCCCCCTCCCCCCTCGACTCCCTGCTCCACACTCCCTCCCCAGACCCCTCCTTCTTTTTTCAACATAGGGGGCCCCTCAGCTCTGGACCACTTCCCAGGGACCCATTTGTATGTCGCGGCCTGTTTTTCGACGGCCCCGGGGCCCGGCGAGGCCCCCCAGACGTCGAGAGCGACGAAAAGCTTCCATCTTGATTTTGTCCCTGCCTTGGAGGTCTGGGCCCGTCTCTCCCTCGCCCCTCCTCCCCCCCTCCTATAGGGACCTATAGGGAGGAGGAGGAGGAGGAGGAGGAGGAGGAGGAGGAGGAGGAGGAGGAGGAGGAGGAGGAGGAGGAGGAGGAGGACGAGGACGAGGACGAGGACGAGGAGGAGGAGGAGGAGGAAGAGGAGGAGGAGGAGGAGGAGGAGGAGGCGTTGGAGGTGGAGATCCCCTCCCCCCCTCCCAGCACAGGCCTCTGTCGGGCGGGGCTGGGACAGGGACGCACCCCTTCCAGAGAAGGCCGCGGCGCCCCATCTGGCCTCCAGAGAGCCGCCGGATCCTAGAGACTCCGGGCTCCTCCTCGTCCGCATCTGCGTCCTCGCCCCGGCCTCGTCCCGCTCTGCCGCCTCCGCCCTCCAGGGTTTGCCGTGAGCGGGGAGCACAAGACTCCCGGCGCGCCGCCGGCGCCCCTCCCGGGCCCCCTGCGCTCCATCGAGGCCGAGGACCCGCGGCTGCAACAGGGGCGGGCAGCCCGGGTGGTCCGAGGAGTAGGAGGAGTAGGAGGAGGAGGAGGAGGAGGAGGAGGAGGAGGAGGAGGAGGAGGAGGAGGAGGAGGAGGAGGACGAGGAGGAGGAGGAGGAGGAGGAGGAGGAGGAGGAGGTACTGCTGCCGTTGATCTTTGGTGCCTCGCTTTCCGCTTTCTGGGCCTCCTGGGCGGCCCTCGCCGCCACGGCTGGATTCGCCTCGGGATGCTGGCCAGAACGCACCCCAGAAAGGGGTCCGAGCGGTAGCTGTTGAGTTGCCCACCAGGGGCGGGCACTACCCTGAGATCCGGGCGTTCTGCAATTGTTCTGCAACTTCTCACGCTGGGCGTCTTGGCGCCCCGTGTCGGGCCCCACCAGAGGTCGACCCGGCTAGAAACGTGCCGCAGAGAGGTGGGGTCCAGTGGTCTGGTCGCGATGGTTCGCGACGTTGTAATTTTCTCGCAGCGTCGGGCTCAGGAGGCGCTTTGGGTGTTCGGGCCATGCCCCAAATTCTGTCGTGGACCGTGTCTGTTCAGGAGGGGACAGAAATACACAGACACAACTAATCGTCGATTCTCTAGAAAATATGGGGAAATATGGGAAGTGGGGGGGAAGACGGAATCCCAGAAAATGTAGGAACATATGGGGAATATGTTTATTTGTGTCTATTTATTTGTGTGTCCCAGGGCCCCTTCAATTGTGGCCCAGGCCCGCCGGGGCCAGGCAAGCCCCCTCGTTCCTCCTGATGCGCTCCTTGTGGTCGCACGGTGACTGCTCGCGCATTCCCTGGGAGGCCTCGTCGCAGACAGGGGCGATCGGAGCCGCCTCTGAGAATGCGTGCCGTGCTCTCCCCATGGGCTGCACTGGGCTGCCCGCCCTCGCTGCAGCCGCCGAGAGGACGAGCACGGCAGGGTCTTTGACCGGCGGCACGACGCCGAGTTCAAGCTGCTCACTGGGCTCTGCGCGGCCGTGCAGGCGGAGTCGGGCGGCTGCGGTGCTCCTGTAGCGGCCTGGGCAGCCACGGCGACGCTCTGGTCGAAGAAGCCCCTGTGCCGCAGCTGCGCGGGAGCGGTGCGGCAGGTGCAGGGCCGCTTTCCCCTGCTGAAGCTGGAGGTCGTCGTAGGTCGGACCCAGGATTTCATCCACGATGCCATTCCTCCTCTCTGCTCCCTCCCTCGCTCTCTCCCTCGGTCCCCCCCTCGCTCCCTCCCTCGCTCCCTCCCTCCCTCTCGCCCTCCTTCAATCCCCCCTCCCCCTGCCCTGATCCCTCCTCCCTCCCTCCCTCCCTCCTCCCTCCTCCCTCCCTCCCTCCCTCCCTCCTCCCTCCAGTTTTTTCCTTGTAGATAATTCCCCCTGGCCGCGCCACAAGACGTGCCCGTAGGCCAGGCTGGGCGTTTCGCACGAGACTTCCGCGCCAATGATGATCCCGAAGCTCAAGGTTCACAGCAGTTTCACGGATGTAGCCGAGCTGGCTCTAGCCTTGGCGCCGCGTGCATTTTTTCAAGAGTTTGCAAGGGTTTCACGTGTGGATGGCAGTTGGTCTTCAAAATCTGGCTCCCACGTTAGCGCCGTGCACATTGGTTGTGAATCTTTTGCAACAACCTCGAGGATGGAGGCCGGTTCCTTTTCGACATGTGGCTCTCGCCTTAGCGCCGCGCGCATACTACGACCCAACCCTCACACACATCCATCCGACCTAATCCGCACCATCCTGCGTAAAAGATGCTATCGGTGCGCATCTGCTGATCTTCAACATCGGCCCAACCGCTAGCCCCGAATAGCCCCTAGGCACAACAGGCATAATAACACCAACAACGACGATGACGACGGTGACAACAACAGCCACAACAACAACCACAACTACAACCACAACCATAACCGCAACAACAGTCATTTTAAGACTGTTTGCGCGAGAGCGCGAATGTGAAATAACTTGTGAGGAAGTATCCAGCGGGAGCGATTGTGGCTGAATTTTCAACACTGAAGGATAAGTATAGTTGATCCCCCGCATGTGCTTTTCAAAATAGGACTACCCTGGGCGTCTTTCAGGTGGAGGGAGGATCCGTTACAACAGGCGCCTTCGTCTGAATGGCGGACCGACAGGCCAGTCGTCATTCAAGGCGGGGCGACCGCAGTGGACAAACAAAATCGTGTACGGACTTGTGAGGTGGGGACTTGGGATGGGAGGGTGTGTTGCAGCATCGCCTGAGGCATCTTGGGTTTACTCTTGTCCTCCCTCCTCCTCCTCCTTCTCCTCCTCCTCCTGCTCCTCCTCCTCCTCCCATCCTCCTCGTCCTCCTCCTCCTCCTCCTCCTCCTCGTCTTCCTCCTCCTCCTCAACCCTCCACCTCCTCCTCCTCCTCCTCCTCCTCCTCCTCCTCCTCCTCCTCCTCCTCCTCCTCCACCTCCGCCTCCTCCTCCCCCTCTCTCCTCCTGCTCCTGCTCCTGCTCCTCCACTCCTCCTCCTCCTCCTCCTCCTCCTCCTCCTCCTCCTCCTCCTCCTCCTCCTCCTCCTCCTCCTCCTCCTCCTCCCCCCCTCCAGCTCCTCCCCCGCCCCCTTCCCCTTCTCCTCCCCTAGGGAGGGGGGGGAGGAGGGGAGGGACGAGCAGCATCGTGGGCCGCTCCTCGGGGCCCTGCAGGGGAGTCCGACACGGTCAGGACCGCCGACCTCCCCAAGGAGGACCCGCCCGGCGGAGGGGCGGGCGGCCTGGCCCCTGCGGAGACCGAGCCGCGGGAGCGCCGGCCCCCGGGCGCGGGGTAGCCCGTGCTCCTCGGGGGCGTCCAAGAGGGGGGTGAGGATCTGGGGGGGGTGGGTCTCATTGCGGGGGTCCTCCTCCTCCTCTCACTCCTCCTCCTCCTCCTCCATCCTCCTCCTCCTCCTCCTCCTCCTGCTCCTCCTCCTCCCCCCTCCCCTCCCTGCTACTGCTGCTTCCTCCCTCCTCCTCCTCCTCCTCCTCCTCCTCCTCCTCCCCTCCTCCTCCTCCGCCTCCTCGCTCCTCCGCCTCCTCCCCTCCTCCTCCTCCTCCTCCTCCACCTGCCTCCTCCTCCCTCTCCTCCTCCTCCTCCTCCTCCTTCCTCTTTTTTCTTGTCTCAGCACCTGCGCTGGCACCCGGTCGTCCGCGCGCATGCCTGGGGCGCCGTGACCTTGGCCGACCCCCTCTCTTGGGCGCCCCCCTCGTGGACGCCTCCGAGCTCGGCCTGCCCCCGTCTCCTGCTGCGCTGGAGCCGCGGCCAGGCTTCTGTTCGGGGGCCACATGCGAACCCTGCCCCTGCCCCCCACGATTTCTGAGGGGGAGGGTGGGGTTCACTTCGTGGGGGGTAGGGGTAGGGTTAGGGTTCGTGGGGGGTAGGGGTAGGGTTCGCGAAGTGAACCCCACCCTCCCCCTCAGAAATCGTGGGGGGCAGGGGCAGGCTTCGCATGCGGCCCCCTATCTGTTTGTTCGACCCCGAGATCCGGGCGTGGCCCTTCTTCACGCCGAGCGCTTTCGCCCGGTTTCGGGCCCTGGGGCCGTCGCGGATCGACCGAGGCAGAACACTGCAGCAGACATATCGGATTTGGGCTTCCGGGCGCGGTTGTTCGGCAACGTCGGATTGCCACGCCGGATCTCAGTGGAAGGAGAAGAAGCAAGGGCATACGTGCGCAGTCAAGACGCTGAGATAGGGAGCAGGTCGGGTTCGGAAAGCGGCTCGGCTGTTCCTCGGGTCCTTCCATGGTGTTCTCGAGGCCAGAAGATGGGCGTCGTTGCTTCCTGAGCATTCCTTGTGGTAGTGGCTTGGCTGCAGACTTTTGGAGGTCCACGCGGTTTTTTATTGGATCGGTACTGGCCCCCACTCCCCTGGCTGGCGGGTGGCAAGCGTGCTGGGGCGGTGATGCCGGAGGCGCCGCCAGGGGGCTTCCGGCGCCGGCCCGAGAAATGCACTGGACCTCCGAGAGCTCAATCATCCAGGAGGGAAAACCCACACACACACAAACGCGCAGTTATCTGTCGATCTCCAGGAAGACATGGGAACATATGGGAAGTGGGGGGGGGGAAGACAAGAGCCCAGAAACTACGGGACAGACTGTTGGGGCCTCTTTTTGTTTCTTTGTGTGGGGCCCCTTCAGTCACGCCGGCGCCGCTGCTTCTTCCCCCGAGTCTGTCGCCCGCTGCTCCACCCTGACTCCGGATCCGCCCTACTTTGGGGAAATTCGTAAGTGGGTCTTGGAATTTCCGCCTTACTTTTCAAGCCCCGCTGATGCCAATTTCCGCCCTACTTTTCTGTTGCTGTTTCTGTGGATTTCCGCCCTATTTTATGTTGGGTGCAGCAATTTCCGCCCTACTTGTTCGGCCTCTTATAGGTGGATTTCCGACGCAATTCTAAGTTGGAAAAAAAGCCAAAGTAGGGCGGATCCGGAGTGAGGGCAGCAGACGCCGCCCGGCGCACCCGAGCTCGCCGGTGCTCGGCCCTCGGAGCGGGGCGGGGCGGGAGGCCGGCCGGGCCGGCCCGCCCCCCCTCCTCTGCGTGTCTTACATGCTCCGCGCGCGGGGACCGAGCCGCGTGCGGGCACGAGGAGCCGCCCGCGGGAGCGCCGCGGACCCGGCTCTGGAGCCCCGGCTGTTTCAGGTCCGAGGGCGACAAGACAGCTTCCTCCTCCTCCTCCTCCTC
>CAUYUJ010001651.1:0-50000 GCA_963575745.1 Prorocentrum cordatum
ACTCAGGTGCCTGCTGCCGCTGCCGCTTGCTGTCACCGACCTCTGCCGCATGGGGAAATAGAAACACAAATGCAACGGCGGCCCAGGCCGAAACTCCTTACGGCCATGCCATCGCTGGCACCACGCCTCTGCGTGTACTGCCTCGCTTGTCACCTCGGCGGTTTACGGGCATCGCCATGAAAAACCATGGTGGCAGATGGATGTGGCAGTCTCGGGAAATTCGCCACGAGGGCGCTGTCCGCAACCGGCATCGGCGGCACAGTTTCGCCAGGCAGAACGGCCAGGCGGAACGGCATAATAATAAGAACAATAAATAAGCCATAATAAATAAAATAATCAGGCATATAAGAATAATAAGTACCAGAAAGACATAATCCATCACTTTTCACCTAAGCAATGCAAGCATAAATACTCCTCATACTATAATCCTCATACTGCCATCATCCAATATACCGTAATAATAATCTACGCAATCCAAAAAATCATACTAATAAAGACTACAGTCATGCAAAAATACCTACCTCCATCATCCAGCCCCATACTACCTCCTAGCATAATCCTCATCCTCCCTACGCCTCCTCATCTCATCCTCCTACTCCTCCCCCTTCCTCCTCCTTACTCCTACCCCTCCCTCCTCCTCCTCCCATCTCCTCTCCTCCTCCTCCTATCCTCCTCCCTCCCTCCCTCCTCCTCTCCTCCTCCTTCATCCATCCTCCTCCTCCTCCCTCAAACTCCCTCCTCCTTACTCCCTCCTCCCTCCTCCCTCATACCTCCTCCCTCCTCCCTTCTCCCTGTCCTCCCTCCTCCCTCCTCCCTCCTCTGGCCTCAGCGATGCGTGGGTGCCTCTGCCATCGGGGAGGGCATCGAGCCCGCGCCCCGCCCGCGCCGTGGCGGAGGGGGCCTCGGCCTGCCCTCGGCACGGCGGAGGTTCCCACTGCCGGCGGGGCACCGAAGACAGCGCTGTGGTGAACGACATTCGCCCCCCCAAACAAAAGTCAGGAGGGAAAGAAACACACAGACACATTTAATCGTCGACTCCCCAGAAAACATGGGAAAATATGGGAAGTGTGTGGGGGGAAGACAAACAACCCCCCATACATGGGAAACTATGGGGAATCTTTTTATTGGTGTGTATTTCTTTGTGTGTCCCAGGGCCCCTTCAAACAAAAACACGGGGCGGGGCAACCATCCACGAACAGCTACGAGAACCCCGCCCGTGCCGGTCCGAGGGCGGTGCCTCTGTTGGGACCGCTGTGGGAGCGTCTCCGCGCTTCGTGCCCTGCTGGGCATGGCGCGGACCAGGGAAACAGCTGCGAAGAGAGCGCGCCCCGGAAGAGCGATGGGATCTGGGCCCGTCCTGTTGCTAGCCTAGGGCGTGCGCATCGTAAGCGTAGGCCCGTCCTGTTGCTAGCCTAGGACGTGCGCATCGTGAGCGTAGCATGCTCTTCCAGGACGTTAAGACACGTTCAACGTTGCCTTATAATAGCCCTTTGTTCGGCCCCCCCCGTCCGAAGTCAAACGGAGAGCTCTGGCCGCGGATTTAGCTGACTTTGGGAACAACGGCCGATGCACTTCAATTGTTTTGTTCCTGATGCATGAAGGGGGGGAGTCCCTGGGGGCGCGCGCGTGAAACGCCAGGCTAGGGAGCGGCTGATTGTCTGGGCCAACAGCCCCACCCCGAGGGAGTGACTTCGAAAGGGGGTGGACGGCCACGAAACGTTTGAGCCGGCCAGGTGCAATGCCCGTTCCCGGTGGAGGGCGGCCATGGGGCCCATAGGGGGGCGGTGCTGCTCACCCTCGGGCCCCCTGGGGCGGGTTGGGGTGGAACCCGACTGGCTGGGGGGAGGGGCCCGAGGGCGGCCCTTGTGGAGGTTCGACCCCGACCAGTCCGATGGCATGCAAGAGTTGTGCGGAGCGCCAGCCCAGTCGGTGATGCTCAGGAGAAGAACAAAAACACACAGACACAATTAAGCCTCGATTCCCCAGAACATATGGGAAAATATGGGAAGTGGGGGGGAAGACAGAACCCCAGAAACTATGGAAAATCTATATGGGGAATCTGGTTATTTGTGTATTTGTTTGTGTGTCCCTGGGCCCCTTCACAAGAGTTGTGCAGAGCGCCAACCCAGTCAGTGATGCGACAGCCTTGGAAGCGGGCCGGCCAGCGCACGGACGGAGCCTGCCTGGCTGGGGGAGGGGGCCCGTGTGTGTCCTGCGGGCCAGCAGCAAGAGAGCCCGCAGGCGTGGCATGCTGCGGGAAGCTGGGGCCCCGGATGGGGATCGCTTGCGCCGCCATGTAGACGGGAGACCGCCAGAAGCGCGCGGGTCACAACGCCTCAGGGCATTTGCGACGGGCGTGCTGCAGCGGAGCTCCCGACACAACTGGGCACCGCGTGTGCGAGCTCCCTTTTGGTAGGGCAGCCTTGGTGCGCCCGGGGGCGGCAAGGGCTGCCCCTCTGCGCGGGCGTGCCCGCCATCCGTGGCCTGGGCCAGGGGGCGCATGGAGTGTGTGGTGGCTTCGTGGGACCGTTCCCCCCTCCTGGAGTCCAGTGCCCGCGGCGCCCGCAGGGGGAGATTTGTCCACACTTGCGTGTTCAAGCCGCGGCGACCCCTGCCCCCGCCCTGGGCCTCTGACCTTCGTGTGGTGCGCGTGGGGGGGGGGTCTGCCTCCAGCTGGGACCCGAGGGGCCCCCCTCGCCCTGAGGCCTCTGGCCCCCCTCCCTCGCCTCCCCGGGTGGCGCTTGGGGGCCGGCAGCCGCCAGAGCGTGCCAGCAGCAGATCTTTTGCAGCTCTGTGTCGATGCCTCCTGTTCGCGGTCTGAGGCCTTCTGATTCAGGAGGGGAGAAAACACACAGACACAATTCATCGTCGATTCCCAGAGATTATGGGAAAACATGGGAAGTGAGGGGGAAGACGAAAACCCAGAAAATATGTGAAAATATGGGGAATCCCATTATTGTGTGTATTTATTTGTGTGTCCCAGGGCCCCGTCAATGGTATATGAGGCGTTCCGAAAAGGGCCTTGCCTTCGAGGATAGAAAGAGGTGTCATCTCCTTCCTCGGTGGAGGGCGGCCGAAGGGCGGCGGAAGGTCGGCGGAAGCAAAACAAGGCCGCCTCCGCCGGCGGAAGCCGGCGGAAGGCCGGCGGAAGTAAAAGATGCGCCCCCGACGGGTGGCATGGGGGGCGCCGAGAGAACCACACCGGAACCCTGAGAGGATGGTGACAGGGATTGGCCGAAGCCGCCCGAACCCGTCCTCATCTGGATGTGTAGTCCCATTGGATGTGCAATCCCACCTCCGACTCGGGCAGCCCCCCGAGGTTCTCGCGAGGGAATGACTTAGCTGGTTCCTATGCCCAGAGGGGGCGGAGGAGGCTGGGGCTAGGATCAAGTCGGGCCTGTCCCTCTACACGAGGAATGTTCATCAACAGTCTGGGGACGATGTTTCGATTCTGTTTTTGAATATTTCTGGGCATTTTCGGAGTATCTTGGATTTTCGTCCAAAATCCGCCCGTGGGGGGACACGCCCGACCTGAGGCTAGGATCGTCTCCGGGGTCGAGGCTTTGGGCGTCGCCGACGCCAGGGCCAGAAGTCGCGCAGCAGCGCCACGGCCGCCACCGCGGCGGCGCTGGCGGGCACGGGCCGCAACCGCCCTGTTGGGGTGAAGCCGGGCCTGTCCCTCCCCAGGGGGAAGATTCCAAAATAGTCGAACAATAGTCTGGGGACTATTTTTCTATTGTTTGGCAATTATTGTTTTGTTGTTGTTGTTGTTGTTGTTGTTGGTATTTTCTATTTGTCTTCCCAAATCCGCCTGTCGGGGGACATGCCCGACCTAATGTTAGGGCTCCCGAGCGGGGGGGGGGAATCGTTCCGGCGGACAGTCGAGTTTGAAAAGGCCTCGGGCCACAACTTGGGGAGTTTGGCCAATGGTGCCTCGGTGTACCATGTGTGCCGTCAAGGGCCTCCGAGAAGTTCATCGTTCCGCGAGGGTAACTGGTGTAAGGGCGGCCCCACCCTGAGGCACTTGGAGTGAGCAGTGTCATGCAGTTCTCGTCCCCGTTCGGCTGTCAGTGAATTGCGTGCTGCTTCCCGCAGTGTACATCCCACGCGCAGCGTAGCCATGCGTAATGGTCTCGTTAGGTGCTGGAAGTGTGCGTATTTCGATAGTGTAGCGAACGGGGGGGGGGAAGGTTCTTGCTCCTCGCTGAAGAGTGCCTTGACAAGAAGATCCCCTCGGGAGTGAATTATCGGAGTCGATTGCGACGAGGCCGCCCCCCCAAGGGTACCAAGTGGACCATTCCCCCTGTAGGGACCTCTGTGGGACGGGGGGGAGCCTCCAAGTTTAGGCTGGCCCGTCCGTGATCGGGTCGTTTTCGAAGAAGCCTCTGAGATAGTGACCCGTCGAGAGCGGGCCCCCCCCCTACAGGGGACAGGTGTAGTAGTCCGACATCCTGAAGCCCTGGGGGCGCCCTGGCAGGGATCGCCACGAGGGGGGGGATGATGATGATGATGATGATGATGATGATGATGATGATGATGATGATGATGATGATGATGATGATGATGATGATGATGATGATGATGATGATGATGATGATGATGATGATGCTGATGATGATGATGATGATGAGATGATGATGCTGATGCTGATGCTGATGCTGATGCTGATGCTGATGCTGCTGATGATGATGATGATGAGACGATGATGATGATGATGATGATGATGATGATGATGATGATGATGATGATGATGATGATGATGATGATGATGATGACGATGATGATGAGATGATGAGGAGGAGGGGAGGAGGAGGAGGAGGAGGAAAAGGAGGAGGAGGATGAGGAGGAGGAGGAGGAGGAGGGAGGAGGAGGAAAAGGGGAACGATGATGATGCTGCTGCTGCTGCTGCTGCTGATGATGATGATGATGATGATGATGATGATGATGATGATGATGATGATGATGATGCTGATGCTGATGCTGATGATGATGATGAGTAGGAGGAGGAGGATGAGGAGGAGGAGGAGGAGGAGGATGAGGAGGAGGAGAGCAGGAGGAGGAGGAGGAGGAGGAGGAGGAGACGAAGAGAGAAGAGGAGGAGGAGGAGGAGGAGGAGGAGGAGGAGGAGGAGGAGGAGGAGGAGGAGGAGGAGGGGGAGGACCCAGGCACGGGAGAAGCAGCCTCCACCCGCGAGCGGCTTCGTGCCCCGCGCAGCCACGGCAGTCCACATGCTCTGGTGACCCCCTTGGCGCCATCCTCCTGACCCCCTCGCGCTGTAAAAGACAATGGCAAAAGAGTTACAGTGGGGGCCCATGCCAAGAAACACCCTGCTTGCCTCCAGGCTGCCCTGGGTTTCTTGGACTTCGATGGTTCTGCGATGTGCGGCGTTGCGCTCCCACACCAAAAATCGTTGGACGTCCTGGGGTCTCAGGGTTGGGTTTCTTGTGGAAGGTTTCTCGTGGTGGGGCTCCTGCTGTTGGGCAACTTGCGGCCCCTGGGGGCCCTCACCGGGCCCCGGGGGCTGTCAAAAAACAGCCCAGGATGAAGAGAGCTGGTCCAAGCTGAGATCTTTGTCGTCGCCGCCGTCGCTGTCGCCTTCACGCCGTCGCCTTCACGCCGTCGACGCTGCGCCGCCGACACTGCGCCGCCGCCGCCGCAGCTCTCTGCGTCCCGAGACGAGGCGTTTCTAAGGCCTCCTGGCGGGCGGCCCCACCGCATCACCCCGTCCTCTCCTCCACGCCCGCCTGCTCCTCCTCCTCCTCCTCCTCCTCCTTCTCCCCCTCCGCCTCCTCCTCCTCCTCCTCCTTCTCCTCCTCCCCCTCCTCCTTCTCCTCCTCCGCCTCCTCCTCCTCCCTCCCTCCTCCTCCTCCTCCTCCTCCTCCTCCTCCTCCTCCTCCTCCTCCTCCTCCTCCTCCTCCTCCTCCTCGCTCCTCCTCGCTCGCCGCGGGTCCTGCCCCCCTTCCGCCCGGAGAACAGCGCGGCCCCCTCGTGGCAGCCCCCCGCGGCAGCCTCGCGCGGGCCCTCCGCCGCGCGGTGGGCGCGCGCCCGTGCGCGCCCCTTTCGGCCGCTGCGCGGTGCTCCCCCGCGGCTGCGCCGTCGACGGCCCAGGCGGCTGCCGCAGGGGCGGCGGGCCCGGGGCGCAAGAGACGGGGTCACTGCACACGGGGGGTCCGACCGAGCGCCGGATGTTGCAGGACCCTGCAGGGGCCAGGGCCGCACTGACTTGGCTCCGGGTGCGGGATCCTGCAGGGCCCGGCCGGCCCCGGGTCTGGACCGACCCGTGGCAGCAGGTCCCCGAGGTTGGCCCCGGGGGAGTACTGCATCGGCGGGCCCTTCCTGCTCCCCTCGGCCTCCTAGAACAAAACTGCATAAACATGAATATTCGGCGCTTCGCGCGGATTTGGATCTGCGCTGGGCCCCCCCCCCCCCGGCGGCGCCTCTGGCGCCGCTCCTGGCGCGCTCCGCGCGCCAGGGAGGGGGGTCCGGCGCAGATCCAAGGAATCCGCGCGGAGCGCCAAAAGCTGATGCGCTTATGCCTTCTGTTCTTCTTTACTCCTGCTCCCCTCGGCCTTCTCCCTCCTCTCTGTCAAGGGGAGGAGGAGAAGGGTACCCGCACCGCTGCCCTTTCGCCCGTTTGTTCCCCGCCTTTGTGGGCCCCCTAGGAGGCCCACGTCGCCACCTCTGGAATCGCCTCGAGACTCTGGTCAGAGCGCACCCCGTGGGAGGTCTGGGCAGTATCATGTAGGGCCTGTCCCTCTACAGGAGGAATGTTCAAACATCGAAAAAATAGTCTGGGGACGATTTTGTTTTGGCGGAGTTTTGATCATATTTGGAGCACTTCTTGTTTATGTTTTGATTTGTCGTCGGAAATCCGCCTGTAGGAGGACATGCCCGACCTGAGGGGAGTGGCGGCAATCATACCTTTCAGGATAGCGAAACAGGTGCTGCATCAGTTGCGAGTTGGTGGTCCTGGTCCAGATAATATTCCCGCTGTCGGGTTGAGGCGTTGCGCAGATTCTCCTGGCGCTGCTGGTGACAGAGCTTGCTTACCGCAGCGGGCGCCCGCTCCGAGATCGTCGGTTTTGAGTTGATGCGTTTGCGTGGCCTGCCTTAGAATCATCATTTTTGTAACGGCTGACCGTGTCAGCAAAGTGTTCCGCAGTACAGTCAACCCGCACAGTAAGGATGGGCAACATTCCCATGGGTACCCTTGAATCCGTGTCCCGTAGGTCCATCCCTAGCAGCTTTCGCTGGCCAGCCCCACTCGAAAAACGTCAACATGGCTTTCCGAGGCCCTTGCAGCCTTACCGCGCATCCTTATTCTTCACGGTTCGCGTATCCCCACCAGCATACTCAGAAACCCTGACCTTGAGAGCTGACGGGAAAAGGGACGAAGACACACATCTAGTAAAACAGAGCGGTCTTGGAGTTCTCTTGAAGCTCTTTTGGGGGGCCCCCAGGTGTTCCTCTCTGGCAACTTTCGCTGACCAGCCACTTGAAAAATGCCAACATGGCTTTCCATGGCCCTTGCATCCTTACCGCACATCCTTGTGATACAGTGGACGCCCTTGTCAAGATAGGCCCTGCTTGCCTCCAGGGAGACCCAGGTTTCTTGGGTTTCGATGGTTTTGCGATGGGATGCGCGACGCTCCCGCACCAAAAATCCATGGACCTCCTGGGGTCTCCGGGCAGAAGGTTTCTTGTGGTCGGGCCCCCATTGCACGGGTTGGCTGTACGGGTCGTTCGGCCGATGGCGCCAGGTTCAAGTCGGGCGTATCCCTCTACAGGAAGAAGATGCAAGAGTAGTCAAAACAAAGCCCGGGGATGCTTGTTCGACTATTCTTCGAGTATGTTTGCATCTCTCGGGGGTATTTTCGGTGTTCCTCCAAGGTTTGTCTGTAGGGGGATGATGTTTCGACGATCCTTTGAGTATGCTTGAATATTTTTGGGATATTTTCAGTGTTCCTCCCAGATCTGTCTGTCGGGGGACGCGCCCGACCTGAGCGTCGATGCCTCGGGCGACGCAGCTCGGAGGGCGCGCGCACCACTCGCCCGGGCCCAGGGCGGGCCCAGCCGGGGTCGGGGCGGGTGCACACCTCTAAGTCGGGCGTGCCCCCTCCACAGGAGGAGCATGCAAGGATAGGCAAAAATAGTTCGTCGGGGGACGACTGGTTTGACTATTTCTGGCTATGTTTCGGCATGCTTTGACTACTTTTCATGTTTTTCCCCCGAAGTCGGGCGTGCCCCTCCAGAGGAGGAGTATGCAAGGATAGCCAAAAATGGTTGGTCGGGGGACGATTGGTTGGACTATCTCTGGCTATGGTTCGGCATGCTTTTTGACTACTCTTCATGTTTTTTTTTCTCCAAACTCCGCCTGTAAGAGGACATGCCCGACCTAAATCTACGGTTGGCGCCCCCCCCACTGCATGTGCCCGGGGGCCCCGATCGCCCACGTGTTCGGCGAGCCCCTACAATGACGACGATGGCGAAACGATGACGACGACGACGGCGACGACGACGACGACGACGGCGACGACGACGACGACGACGACGGACGACCGACGACGGACGACCGACGACCGACGACGACGACGTCCAGCGACGAGCGGCGACGACCAGATGCGTCCGACGACGGCCGCACGGGGGCGCCCGTGTCGGCCTCCAGGCGGGCCCGGCGCACGGCGTCGTCGGGGGCGCGGGCGAGGGCGTCGCGGCGATGGAGAGGTGCGAGCGGGGCCCTCAGAGGGTCCGCGAGGGTCGAGATTCGAGGCGCCAGGAGGAGGAGGAGGAGGAGGAGGAGGAGGAGGAGGAGGAGGAGGAGGAGGAGGAGGAGGAGGAGGAGGAGGAGGAGGAGGAGGAGGAGGAGGGAGGAGGAGGAGGAGGAGGAGGAGGAGGAGAGGAGGAGGAGGAGGAGGAGGAGGAGGAGGAGGAGGAGGAGGAGGAGGAGGAGGAGGAGGGGGAGGGGAGGGGAGGAGGGGAGTGGGAGGGGGAGGGGGAGGGGGAGGGGGAGGGGAGGGGGAGGAGGAGGAGGAGGAGGAGGAGGAGGAGGAGGAGGAGGAGGAGGAGGAGGAGGAGGAGGAGGAGGAGGAGGAGGAGGAGGAGGAGGAGGAGAGGAGGAGGAGAGAGGAGGAGGAGGAGGAGGAGGAGAGGAGGGAGGAGGAGGGAGGAGGAGGAGGAGGAGGATGAGGAGGAGGAGGAGGGGAGGAGGAGGAGGAGGGAGGCGGAGGCGGAGGCGGAGGCGGAGGCGGAGGGGCGGAGGAGCGGAGGAGGAGGAGGAGGAGGAGGAGGAGGAGGAGGAGGCGGAGGCGGAGGCGGAGGCGGAGGCGGCGGCCGCGCAGGAGGAGGAGGAGGAGGCGGAGGAGGAGGAGGAGGAGGCGGAGGAGGAGGAGGAGGAGGAGGGGGAGGAGGAGGACCGCTCAGATGACCATCGGTCAGTTTCAAAAAGAGCGGAAGGCTTCGCCGCATGCGGGAGGCGGGGCACGGATGGCCTCAGACCAGGCCTTTCATGCATTTGGAATCTAAAAACTTCCTGCCTGTCGAGGTGCACGGCTGGCATTCTCTGAGAAGATTCTGGCTACTGCGAGTCGCGTGGGACCCGCAGTTCAGACAAACAAAGGTGCCCCTGGGAGTCACGACCATCTGATGGGTCGCGTGCACATGCGAGGCCCCAACAAACACATTCTGCACGGATTTCACGCCGTGGACTGGTCCTGACCAAGGCTGGGCGGGGACACAGGGGGTCCGCAAGAAAGCCTGTGTCGGCTTGGACCCGTGCGAATTAATAGAGGCCGCCGACTTACAATTCTTGCATTGGTATCTACCGCCAGCCACGGGCTCCATTTGGCTCCATCTCATGTGCGCTTTCGGCTATGAGACGGGCCATTTTTGGTTCGAGGTTGGTCTTCGGTCCCCTAGCCTGTGGCTTCGCTTCGGCTTGGCTGTCGCTCTCGGGATCTCTCCGCGACGTCGGGGGCCCCTGGGCAGCTGCGCTGGCTGGGCTGACTGCTTCTGGTCAGCAAATATACTTAGGAAAACGTCGGTGGCTCTGTTTCGGATGTTTCTCGAGAAGGCGAGGCCTATCATCTCTGCTTCGACCTCTCCTGGTGGTAACTGTACTTTTCCTACCATTTTCTCGGCCAACTTGTCGGCCAAGAAATTTCCTACAAAGGCGAAAACGGGTGGGTGTGTCAGGGCGGCACGCTCAGGAGACATATGAGGTTCTATCTGGACGAGGCTGACCGAGCGATCGACGATGGACTCCTGGACCCTCTTCCACTCATCCCTGTACAAGCGGGGGTACACGGATGCCTTGAGCTTCTCGAAGCCCGAGAAAGCGAACGCGTTGCCAGTAACGACAACCAGCTGGGAACCTTTCGGGGAGTCTTCGAGGAAGTAGAGGAATGACAACAGTTCGCCCTTGTTCATGGTCTGCTCATTCCGGACTGCACCTGTAGCTTGTCGAGCCACCGACAAAGGAGGCTGTTGATCTGCGAGGTCGAACGGCTGAAACACTACGTAGGCCCAAGCAGCACGCCGAAAAATATTGCAGGTGGGGTGTTCTTGGCATCGCTCGGACGTGTGCATTTTTCTTTCGGCGAGGACCATCGAGGAGCATCCTTGATCATTTGGCGAACAGTCCACGCACGAAACCGAAAACAACATAGGAAATTGACGTCCGAGCGATGGCCAGTGTTCTCCTCCAGAAGCGTCTCCAGCTCCCACGACGACATCAGCAGTGGGGAAGAAGCCGTGAACATGCTTGGCAGCGTCCGTCTCCACCGGTGGCGGAGTGACCTTGGTCCAGGCCGCTGGGGTAACTCAGCGCGTCCATCGCGCAGGCTGGGCCTCATGCTGTGTGTACGCACGAGGTACTAGACTTGCTGTTGCCTTGACTGAAGCCAGTTCGCTATTGCAAATACATCCCCATATCCTGTGAAAACTTGTCTCTTCCTCTTCCCCGCATCTACCGCATAGTACTGAGCAGTCATCAGGAAGCTGGCATACTTGCTTAATGCGGGTTCGAGGCCATTGGCCTCCCGTAGTGACTGTGAGCAGGCTGCCTGGGAGGGCGCGCCCTGGCCGCGGAGCGGGTTCGCTGGACCGAGTGGGAGCCTGCCCACGCAAACTGATCAGCTGTTCGTGCAACTTTCAACTGCCGTCGGATGTCATCGAGATACACACCTGCTGCTACATCCTCGCTCTCGTAGTGGTTGGCTGCTCTCCTCAATAATTTCCTCCTGACAGTGGCTGCTGGCTCCTGCTTTAAATCGTTGGTGTCGAAAACCTTTGACTCTAAAACCTCCTCCGTCGCCAAAAATCGTTCCCCTTCATCAGAGATCCAGCCCCAGGGCCCTGCGGGGTTCCACTTGAGGTCTAGGAGGGTGTTGATGACGGCTCTCGATGGTCCTGAAGCCTTTCTCCACCTATGTTCTGGTCGAGCTCGAGCTCGCGCCAGATGAACATCCCAGTCTCGCAAGGCCAAAGCGCAGAGCTTCAGCAGTCGAAGTGGTAGTCGTGATCCAGGAGTCTGAGATTCGCCAGACCTGGGCAATCGCTGGGCCCGTGTCGCCCAGCTCGGTCTGGAGTAAACCGTCGAGGCATCGACCGCGCACGGTACTGGAAAGGGTCTTGCCCAGAGCTTGGCGCCAAGCGTGTACCGAAGACGGGGGCATGCCATATACTGTAGCACCGTAGTGCACCTCAGCCATGCATCCTTGCTGTAATACTCGACGAGCTGCTGCGCGACCTTTCTACCTGCTCGTTTCGCCTGCTGCCATGCTTGACGACGATGTGCTGCTGCTTTAGGTCTAACTCGCATATCATGTCCTCTGTCCACCCCCAAGTCGACCACCTTCTTACCCACCGTGATGCGTATGTTATGCTGTGATAATTTGCGAGCGACTTCACGGGCACCTTGGGGGTTATTGCAGACGACCTTGGACTTAGAGGCTATAGACAGGTGGAGGTTCCGGCATAATCGGCCTAAAGTTGTGCCGGCCTTGATGAGGGCTTGGGTCACGAATTTGACCGAACCATAACAACTTTGATTATTATTGTCGACCCACGAAGACAGCTCGACTGCGGGCGAGAACTGGTTAAAAACAAGCTTCAGGACCGAGTGCAAGTAGACCCACCCAAAATCGAGACCTCGTCGGGCTCCCGCAATGATGCTTTTGGTGGGCTGGACGGGTTCTGAAAAACACCGATTCTCTCTGAATGTCCTGCTAGCCAGATGTGCCAATCCCTCTAGCACAAGGAACTGCGGGGGAAACTGCTTCTGGAGCCCCTGCTCGAACAGCCTATCGAACTCGAGCGAGTCGTAGAACGAGTCGATGTCCCAGAGAAGCGAAGACGAAATCGTGTGTCATGGCCCTGCACTTACGGACTCAGCCGTGAGCGCGCGCACCATGCCGACCCTGAGGCCAACCCCGTACGCGCCGGTCGCTGAAAGTAGGTATTTTTGGATTCCCAGATCCCAATCTACTTCGAGCGCCTTCCTACTTCAAGAATCGGCACGCTTTTGCTGTGTTTTGTTATTCCCTGGGGGGGGCCTGGACCCAATCAACTTAATCCGCCTTCCTGCTTCATGCTTTTACCTACTTCTTCCGACCGACGTGTACTGCTTGATCCCATTTGCCTGCAACCTGATCGACCCCTTCCGTGGGGTACAGCTCGCGCGCGGCGCTCCAAAGACGGATGACGCTGGGAGTGCGCCCATGGACCCGTCGGTCGTGGGCCCCCCGTGCGCAACGGAGCAATGAGCACAGACAGGACCTGCCAGGGCCACGCGCCGTGCTGCTCGCACGTGTTCAAACATCGGGTACGTTAGGTTCGCGTCGCGTCGACCAGCGGCGACCCCAGCGCGGACGTTCAAGGTTGAACGCCGCCGGCGACCCAGAATCGATCGATGTTGAACGATCGGACGTTGCGGCAGCGGCCGATCGTTCAAGGTTGAACGATCCCTGCGGTGTCAAAAACCAACGCTGGGGTCGGCACGACACGAACCTGCCGTAAACGCATCCACTCCTTCTGGCGGCAAACATTTAAAGGCTCCTCCGATCTGCTCGATCCCCGACGCCCTCTTCGCGTTGGCCGAGTCAATGGACTGGGAGACGTCCACGGCGACCAAAGGAGGGAGTGGGTTTTCTCGAGCTCGCTGCTGTGCTTCTTGGAGTAGTGCGAAAACTCTAGCTTGGGAGACTCGGTTGGAAGTAGTCCATTTCTTTTGATATTGCACCTTCTTGGTACCGAACATCTCAGTGAAAGAGCTGGCTTGGGCTTCATCGTATGTCTACTCATTCTCGACCCTGCCTTTGGGCTTCACGAAAGAGTGCAACTTGCCCGCGGAGTCTTCAAGGCTGGAAACAACCCACTCGCGGAATTTATGGTATGAGGCTGTTGCTGACTTACGTTCCAATGATTGTGATATCTTGCTTGAACTCTCTCGGATACCTTCCAAGGCTTCGAAGGACATATTATGTATGTTGAGCAAACTCGTAGCCCAATCATTTCGGTCGTCTACCACAAACAGCGCCCCAACCAGTAGTCGGCATGTCTGATACTGCATCTCGTAATCTGGTGGTCAACAAATCGATTCGCTTGACAGGTAGCCGTCGGACGTGCCCATGACCGTGGAGCATGTGATGGTCAGTGTCCTTATCTGGCTTCCTGACTGCGATTAATTCGCCAATCCAGCCATCAACTTGACGCCGCCAACGGATCGAGCAATCTGAGAGCGAACGTGCAACGCTTGACAGGGAAACCTTGGCCCTCTTGAAGGGCCGAGGGTCGCCTCTGCCGCAATGCTGCCACGCCTTGGCTGCTGGGATGTCCAAGACTCTGCGCGCAGATAGCTCCACGCAAGAGATAAAATGTCCATATTCAACTCCGAGAGCTGTGGATGCTGCCGAGTGGAATTGGAAGGCGTGAGATTCTCGAATCCAGGACGGTGGGGAAGACCATCCGCTTTTCTTGAGCAACTTGCCAGCGATAGAGTCCCAGAGCTCATTAAATCGTGATACTTCCCATTGCGAAAAAAAATTGGTTTGCAATCTGGAATTGGGGTAACCTTGTCCTCCTGCTCCTTCTGGACGATTGACCTCTACACTGCAGAGCGGCCTGGTCATAGTCGTAAAACTAACTGACCAACAACTTCCGAGCTGCTTCAGAGAAACACGTGTGCACTCCAGGAAAAGCCTTTTCAACTTTCTCAGCCTCGGCATCCTCGGCCTCAGAAAAACTGAGCGGGCCCTCCTCGTCGTCGAGCTCTTGGGGACCTGCGGCGGCCTGCTTGTCCGCCCGCTTCTGCTCGTACTCCAGCTTCTTGCGGTTCCTCTTGCCGTCGGGACCCGTCACCTTGCGCTTCGGCGGGGGAGGGGGGGCTGGAAAGGGCGAGGGAGGTCGAGTACACTGTGGGTGTTAGCTTCAGGCGTGAAGTTCAAATCAAAAACAATGCCGTAGTGATCGCCTCCACCTGGTGGAATCAATTGCGAGGTGCCGTAAAGGCCGCGCGCCTTTTTGGATGCAATGCAGTAATCAATAAGCCGTTGACCTGTACCTCGGGTAGACGTGTGTGGTACTTTCTGGAAACAATGCATCTGCTGCCCATGTGTGAATCCATTTGTGCATCTCCTTGGGTGTGACGTTGAAGTTTCCGAACACTGCCCAGGGCCCCGTGTGGCGAGCCAGCAGAGCCGAGACCGTCAGCAGCTTCTCAACGTTGATGCCGCTCGTGTCACCGACCGAAGCTGTGAGGTAGACGCTTGCGATGAGAACTGACAAGTGTGCAGTCGTCCATTCCAGGGCGACGACATCGCGAAATCTAAGGGGGCCTGGCGTCCATTTGCTCTTGGATAGATCCACCGAGCCGAGGGTGTGGCTCGCATTGTCGGCGAGGTGTCGGAACGATTGAAATGGAAGATGTCGTCTGATGCCCATAACAATGCCTCCTGCCATGTCAGGGGCGGCTGCCTTGTATGCAGGGGAAACGATCCCAGCGTACATGTGCAGCGCTTAAACATTGAGTATGTCATTCGTGCCGTCCTCGGGGGCGTGGGACTCGGGCGCGATGGTCACGTCGGCGGCCTGGTCCGAAAAGAGCTTCTTGGACTTGGTTCCCCATGCTGAGAGGTTGTGGGGAATTATCTTCCGCGCCTGCGGCGGCGCCGAACCTTCGGGCCTCGGCTTCGGGTAGAGCCGCCCGGTGCCAAAAATGTGGGGAGCGAAGACCAGCACCTGCGCCATCTGCGCCCGCCGCCTTCTTGCCCTGAGCCAGGAACTGGGCGTTGTTGGCCTTCGCCTCGGCCGCCAGCCTGTTGATCTCTTCCTTGGGCTGCTCGACGAACTCGGCTGGCGCTGAATCTGGCTCTTGTTTACGCGCCGCCAGCCCTTCAGCTGAAGGGCCGACAGCCTTGGCGATGAGGTCCTTGAGATACTTGGCAAAGGTCTCTTTGGAGGTGGTCCAACGCTGCGCCTCGGCGGGTTCCAAGCCAAAAAACTCAGAGAAGTCGAACGTGCCCCCGTCTTCAAAGTGCAACAGATCGGTGAGTGTAGATTCTTCCGCAACTGATAGCAAGGCGGACATATTGATCGCTCCAGCTGCAGGCGCTGGGCGAGGTCCGTCTGAAGCCATCTCTCCTTGTAGTGTGCGTTTGTATTCTGCATCTGCGATGGCTGCTTCGCGGGCCAAGCGACGGACGTCCTCTTTGGCGCGCTGCAGCCACTCCTCGCCCTCCTTCTCGTGCTGCACGGCCTTCTCGATCGCCTCCTTTGCACGCCTGGCCGCCGCGCCAGCTGCCTGTAGCTGTTGTTCGCGCACCAGTGCGGGGCGAGCAGGGGCGGCGGGCTTCGGAGGCGGTGGAGCTGCCGCGGTCGCGGCCAAGGCTTTGAACTGCTCGGTGGCGCTGGGCGGCAGCTTCTTCTCGAGGCACTGCAGCAACTGCTCGGTGGTCGGAGAGAAGGGGGAGTCCTGGGGCATGTTGTAGGTCGTGACCTGGCCCCAATCTCCTGGTGGAGCTGCCGCGGCGAAGGGGCTGCGTGTCGTACTCTTCCTTGGGTCCTTCCACCACGTAGATGACCCGTTAGCCCATGCTCCACGAGGCTGCGGGTGTCCGTGCCCTGCGGTGTTCGGTTGGAGACCACCCCCGCACTTCCAGCACGGAAATCCCATTGATAAAGGCAATGAGCGCAAGCCACATAGCCAGAGCGAATTTGCCGTTGCTTTTTGCCACCAGCGCGTCCTGTCATTGACTTGTCGAAGTCGTCGAAATGCTCCTGCAGGAGCTGACCAACCCGACCTGGGGCGGACTAGGTCGAGTACGCTCCTCTAGGAGCTCACTGAAAGCTGTCGAGCGCAAGCGCCCTGGCACTGCCGCGGAATAGCGGCATCCGTGACTGCCAATGCGGGCTCAGCCCGCGAATGGAAAAGTCTTGAGCCAAAATGGCTACGGAAGGAGGAGGAGGAGGAGGAGGAGGAGGAGGAGGAGGAGGAGGAGGAGGAGGAGGAGGAGGATGTGGAGGATCATGTCATTCTGCCATTTTCAGACACACGAGGCCCGTGTAAACTTCCTGGTTATCATCAATGGTGAGGAAGTCTCAGGCGAAACGCCCAGCCTGCCCTAAGAGCTGGCATCAGGGCTGCGACGTGGAGACGTTATTTCTAAGGAGGAGAAATGGAGGAGTAGGAGGAGGAGGATGATGAGGAGGAGGACCAGTGAAATCCAGGAGTCACCAATGACGTTGGAATAAACCCTTCCTCCAAGCTCCCTCTTCATAGGCCCCCACAAGTGTTCATGTCCACTGAGGGGACGGCCTCGTTGGAAGGCTTCGGTTTGAAGACCTCGAAGCGTGCCAAAACATTATTCTCGGGACTCCAACGAAACGGATCAACTTGATTCTTGCGTCTTGACGGTCCTTAACCGTGTCAGAACGCCAGTCCTGGGAAACCAATACCACGAATCAATGTAACTGTTACACCCCCTTAGTCTTGAGTTCTTCCAGAGCATGATTTCTGGTATGTTGACCATGGGAATCCTTGAAATTCTTGCAATTTTCTAATACGAAAGCGGGAACCACATTTTGAAAAAGAGCCGTCCTCAATCCGTAAAGCTCTTGCAACTTTTTCTGAACGACTGTGCGCGGTGCGAAAGCGAGAGCCGCATTTTGAAAACCACCCGCCCTCAATCTGTGAAGCTCTTGCACATGTTTAACACGAATGTGGGCGGCGTTGAGGCGAGAGCCACATTTAGAACATCACCCGCCCTCAACCCGTGAAGCTCTTGCAATGGTTAAAAACACGAATGTGCACGGTGCTAAGGCGAGAGCCACATTTTGAACACCACCCGCCCTGCATCTGGGGAGCTGCTTTCAATGTTTTAAGCTTCCGGGCCGTGAAGGGTGGGGAAGTCTCAGGCGAAACGCCCAGCCTGCCCTGAAAATTGGCTTCGGGGTGCGACGCGGAGAAGTTTTGTACCAGGAGGAGGAATGAAGGAGGAGGAGGAGGAGGAGG
Source organism: Prorocentrum cordatum (assembly GCA_963575745.1). Lineage (NCBI taxonomy): Eukaryota > Dinophyceae > Prorocentrales > Prorocentraceae > Prorocentrum > Prorocentrum cordatum. Next base: position 17,507 of record CAUYUJ010001651.1, read on the forward strand.
AGGAGGTAAAGGAGGATGAGGAGGAGGAGGAGGAGGAGGAGGAGGAGGAGGATGAGGACCAGTGTGCACCTAAGAGTCACCAAAGATGTTGGAATAAACCCGCCCTCCAAGCTCCCTCTTCATTGGCCCCTATAAGGGTTCATTTCCACTTGCGGAACTGCCTCGTTGGAAGGCTTGGCGTTTGAAGACCCTGAAGCATACCAAAACATTATTCTCGGGACTCGAACGCCACGGATCAACCTGACTATTGCGTCTTCACGATCCCGAATCATGCTAGAGCGCTACTCCTGGGACTTTAACACCGCTAATCGACGTAACTCTGGTGCCCTCATAATCCAGAATCTTTCCAATACGACTTCTGGTGTGTTGATCCGATGAATATGTAAAACCTTTTGCAAAATCTTCAAAGCGAATGTGCGCGGCTTTGAGGCGAGAACCACATTTTGAAAACGACCTGCCCTCAATCCGTGAAGCTCTTGCAAATGTTTAAAGTGGATGTGCGCGGTTCTAAGGCGAAAGCCACATTTTGAAAGCCAATCCGTGAAGCTCCTTGCATGTGTACAAACATGAATGTGCACGGCGTTGAGGCGAGAGCCACAGTTTGAAAACGACCTGCTCTCAATCCGAAAAGCTCTTGCAATTGTTTAAAACGAATGTGCGCGGTGCTAAAGCGAGAGCCACATTTTGAACACGATCTGCCCTCAAGCCGTGCAACTCTTGCAAGTGTCTTGTGAACGAATGTGCGCGGTGCTAAGGCGAGAACACATTTTGAACACCACCCGCCCTCAATCAGTGAAGGTTTTTGCAAATGTTTAAAACGAATGCGCGCGGTGCTAAGGCGAGAGCCACATTTTGACAACCACCCGCCTTCAATCCGTGAAGCCCTTGTAAATGTTTAAATCGAATGTGCGCGGCGCTCAGGCGAGAGCCACATTTTGAAAACTACTCGCCCTCAATCCGCGAAGCTCTTGCAATTGTTTCAAACGAATGTGCGCGCGGCGATGAGGCGAGAGCCACATTTTGAAAGCCATCCGCCCTCAATCAATGAAGCTGTTGCCAGTTTTCCAGCTTCCTGGTCATAAATGAAGGAAGTCTCAAGCGAAACGCCCGGCCCGCCTTTCAGGAGTAGGAGGAGGAGGACAAGGAATGGAGGAGGAGGAGAAGGAGGAGGAGGAGGAAGGAGGGAGGAGGGAGGAGGAGGAGGAGGAGGAGGAGGAGAGGAGGAGGAGGAGGAGGAGGAGGAGGAGGAGGAGGGGGAGGAGGAAGAGGAGGAGAAGGAGGAGGAGGAGGAGGAGGAGGAGGGAGGAGGGAGGGGGAGGGAGGGGAGGAGGGGAGGAGGAGGAGGAGGAGGAGGAGGAGGGAGGAGGAGGAGGGAGGAGGAGGAGGAGGAGGAGGAGGAGGAGGAGGAGGAGGATGAGGAGGAGGAGAGAGAGGAGGGAGGAGGGAGGAGGGAGGAGGGAGGAGGGAGGAGGAGGAGGGAGGAGGGAGGAGGGAGGAGGGAGGAGGAGGAGGAGGAGGAGGAGGAGGAGGAGGAGGAGGAGGAGGAGGAGGAGGAGGAGGAGGAGGAGGAGGAGGAGGAGGATGAGGAAGAGAAGGAGGAGGAGGAGGAGGAGGAGGAGGAGGAGGAGGAGGAGGAGGAGGAGGAGGAGGAGGAGGGATGAGGGAGGGGGAGGAGGGGGAGGAGGAGGAGGAGGAGGAGGAGGAGGAGGAGGAGGAGGAGGAGGAGAAGGAGGAGGAGGAGGTGGAGGATCATTTCTGCAATTTTCAGACACACGTGGCCCGTTCCGTGGTCCCCACCGAGGACCAGTCGGATATCCATCCCATATGAGAAACTGCGCAGGGTGGGGGGGAGTCTGGGGATCGATTTTGATAGTCTTCGTGCCGTCTGCGTCGGCGCTCCAGTGTCGCTTCTTGCCCGCCGGGGAGGAGTGTGGCCAGGTGGTCCTGCGCCGGCGGAGGGAGGCCTCCCGCGGACGCCCCAAGGTGTTTGCCTGTGTTCTCCGACCTGCCGATGAGCCTGTTGATCGATCGGGCCTTACAGTCATCGGGGCGCAAGAGTCGACTACACCTAAGAGTGACCTTTTCTCCGGGGAGTGACCTTTTGGTGCGGGCCCATCGGGGTTCCCCGATCGCCGAACGCGATACGATAGTAGCGTCTTGCGCGCTAGTGTTTGGTCCCCCCGCGTTGCCCAATGAGCCGCGCACCGAAGGTCGCTCTCACCCAGGGTCACTCTTGGTCATAAATGAAAAAGGAAGTCTCAAGCGAAACGCCCGGCCCGCCATGGAGGAGTAGGAGGAGGAGGAGGGCGAGGAACAGAGGAGGAGGAGGAGGAGGAGGAGGGAGGAGGGGAGGAAAGGAGGAGGAGGGAGGAGGAGGAGGAGGAGGAGGAGGGAGGGAGGGAGGGAGGGAGGAGGAGGAGGAGGAGGAGGAGGAGGAGGAGGGGAGGAGGAGGAGGAGGAGGAGGAGGAGGAGGAGGAGGAGGAGGAGGAGGAGGAGGAGGAGGAGGAGGAGGAGGAGGAGGGGCGGGGGTCAGCCAGAGCGCCGGATCCTGCAGGAGCCTGCAGGGCCAGGGGTGCACATGGACCCGGGCCTGGGTGCGGGGTCCTCCAGGACCGTGCCGGATCTCCCAGTGTCCTGCACGGCCTGGCTGACCCAGGTCTGCACTGACCCGGGTCAGGAGATCCCCGAAGTCATCGGGAGCCTTGCGAGGAGGCCCGGGCGGAAAATGACCCCCCCCCCAAGTGTAATTCGAACAGAAGCAAAGCCGAGATCCAGCTGGCCCCACCCGTGCTCTCGCACATCTCTGCGCGTGGTCTTTTCTTCCTTGCGGCTGGCTTTTTGGAATGCGCGGTTAGCGTGGCTATGGCGTGGCAGTCTCTCGCGCGTGGTGGTGTCAGGCTGGCGCAGCCAGCGATGGCGTCGTAGCGACCGGCGCCGAATCGTTACGATTGCGTCCGCTTCGGGGCCGTTCGTGCGCGCTTCGTCATTCGAATTGTTCGAGCTTTCTCTGGTGCGTTTCGCCCGCGCCGGCCCTGGCGCCGACGCTGCCATTCGCCGTGATGAACATGCGGCGGCCCAATAACGTTGTATCCCACTGTTGCGGAGGTCCACGTCGAACCAAACACGTCCATTCAAGTATGTTACGACTTGCTTCCGTTATCACTGTCGTATTCGTTGTCGCCAACAGTTCCCTCTTCTTCTTCTTCTTCCTCTTCTTCTTCTCGTCACAGGTATGTCTTCCCAGGTCTGCGCAGGCCCAACCCCTTATCCTCTTCCCCCTGCCCATGTCCTCCTTATTTTTTTTCCTTTCTCATTCCTCATCGGTGGTCCCTCCTCCTTTCCTTTTCCTGTCTTACGTTGTATTCCCTCTCGCCTCCCTCATCCGTTCTCCTTCCGCTTCTCTCCTCCTCCTCCTCCTGATTTCCCTCGTCGCCTTCCCGCCTTCCTTTCGCGCCCTCCTTGCCATTCCTCCCGCCCTTCGTTCCGGGCGGTCTTCCTTCCCCCTCCTGCAGCCGTGCCCCTCCGTCGCGTTCCTCCCGTTTCCCCTCGCGCCCCTCCTTCCTGCGAGGTCCCACGAGGCCATGTTGGGGCCCGCGGGGAGAGGGCCCGCCGCTGGGATGTGACTGGGCGGCGGCGGGGCCGCGGCGGGGCCGCAGCGGGGGTTCGGCTGGGATTTTGCCGGCGGCGTTTTTTTTAGGGGGGTGGCAGCTTTTTTGGGGGGCGGCGGCTGGGCCGCGGCTGGGCGGCGGCGGGGCCGCGGCGGGGATCTGGCTGGGATTTTGCCCGGCGGCGGCCGGGATTTGGCTGGGATGGTTGCAGGGCGGGGGGCCCGCGGGCTTCAGAAACGTGTCCGCAGCGAAGTTGTGGATCGCGACTTGCATCGGTCAGGGCACCTTGGGCTTACTGATGCTCGCGATCGGCGCCCTCGTGTCGTAGCGGGCTGCGTATTCAGCGTACTTTATATTGGAACTTCGCATATGTTTGACAGTTGTGTTTCGGCTTCGCAGTGATTCTGCACTGTGGCGGCATCGTCGTTTCGACACATTCTGTCTGCTTCGCAGTCGTGCTGCGCAGTGCGGCGGTGTTCTTGTTGCGACACGGCCTTGGTCTGCCTCGCAGTCGCGCTGCGCTGCGTGGCGGCGGTTTCGTGTTGACGCGCGAGCGTGTTTTTTGCTTTGCAATCGCGCTGCGCTGCGCGGCGATATCTTTGTTTCGACGCGCGTGCCCGTCTTTTTCCACGGGCGTGCGCGTGTCTGTGGCTATTCCATTGCAGTGGCAACGCCCTCGTTTGTCGGGCCCGGGGGGGTGCGTTGCCTCCCCCTTCGTTCGACGCGGCCGGCTTTCACTCGCCGCGGTCGCCCAGTGGCGCGGCGCAGCGTAGCGCTGTTTTTTTTGTTTGTTTTGAAATTTTGCCGCGCTACAGCAGGCGGCGAAGCGCCTCGCCCCCGCCCTTCTGCCCAGTTCGCTCGCGGCGCGGCGTTCGGCGCCGCGCGGCAAGCTTGCTGCGCCCTGCGAGCGCGAATTATTGAATTGGGCAGTGTCCGAGACCGCGCGGCTCTGTTCCTTCGCCACCCCCCATTTCCCCTCCCCTCCAACCGTCCCCCCTCCATCCCCGTTCCTTGTTCATTCCTCCAGGTGCCTCGACGCTTCGCCGCCGCTGCGCCGCTGCCCTTCTCCGCGAGGCTGCTGTCTTCGGGGTCCTCTCTCGCTTCGGGGGGGCTGTCCCGCGGCGGGGCTGCGGCCGTGCGAGCGCCGTGCCACTCCCGGCTTTTCTCTTGGGGGGGGGGGGGTCCTTTCGACGTGCGCTCGCCTGGGCCTCCTCAGAGCCTTGAGACGGGGGTCAATGCAAACGGGGGTCAGCCAGGGCACCAGATCCTGCAGGATCCTGCGAAACCCCCGTCTGGCTGACCCGGGTTAGCGAGCCGCTCGGGGACTCGAGGCGGCCGCGAATATTGGCTGACCCGGGCTTGCGAAGACCTGCGTTGCAATTTTTTTCCCGCGTTGCAGTTTTTTGTTTCCTGCTGACCCGGGTCTGGATTGACCCGGGTCAGAAGATCCCCGACGTCAGCACGGAGAGCGACTTTCCAAGCTCACCCTTACCTCCGTATCGTTTCCCTTCTGCCCATCCTCGGCCGCTTTCGCTGGCCGCGCCCCGCTCGAGAGGGGTCGACGTGGTTTTCCAAGGCCCTCGCATCCTTACCGTGCACCCTTATCATGCGGATTGACCGTGCTTGCGTTGCTCTGTGCCCGTTGTGGGCGAACCAGGCCTCCTCCTTGTCCCTTGTGGCTGTTTTTGTTTGTTCTTGTTTCGCTGATCGGCGCGGGCCCCTGGCCCCCCGCCCCCTCCAGATCTTGGCTGCTTTTGGCGGCTTGAGTCTGGCGACCGGTAAAAACAGAGCTGCTCAGCGCCGGCCCAGACTCAGACCCCCCCCGTCGAAACCCAGAATTTCGGCATGTTGCGGTGAGGGCGTTGGTTATCGCAGGCCTAGAGGTTGACACCAACACCAATATCGGCGGCGTGTTTCCACCGAGGGAAAACGATCCCGATCTCGGTGATGGTGCTAATGTTCTGGCTTCCAAGGTGGCCGAACTATTATTACCACCGACGCCGAAATCTAGGATCATCTTCCCCCTGTGGAGGCAAACCCCTGTGTTGGTGTTGGTGCCCATCCCTAGACCTCCGAGGTTAAGGAATGTACCCAGGAGGCCCCAGACCCTGGAGGACTCCTTCTCTTAGGAGGGCGGTGGCGATACTCATGGCCGATCCACAATTGGAGTGCCGCTGGCTTCTGGACCTTGGATTCCTTATCCGAGGTTTCCTCATCCAGCGGCCCCGCCGTAGCCCTGCAGCTCTTCCCCTCCGCCGGGCTTTGTATGGCGGCCCCCTGCCAGTGCTTCGGGCTCCGCGAAGAGCGTGTCCGCGCCCCTGGCAAAGCTGCCGGGATTCGGGCCGAACCGAGGCCGGCTCCGAGGAGGAGATCTCGTGGGGGGTGCCCTGTGGCGGAGCCCTGGGGTGAAGTCGGGCGTGTCCCCCTACAGGAGGAGTGTTCAAGAGTTGTTAAACAAATGGGCAGGGGACGTTTTTTTTGCGCATTTTGTTGGTTATTTGTTATGGTATTTTTTGTTATTCTTTGATTTCTTTTCAAAATCTGCCTGTAGGACATGTCCGGCCTAACCTTGAGGTTATGCCGTCTGGCAGAATGAATGGTTTCTGAGATTCGGGAAAGTTGTACAGAAAGATGGTTTGAGTGTTTCTCTTGAAGAGCACGAAAAAGGTGCTTAAAAATGGTTTCGATTTCGTGTTGTTTCTTGGGTGTTGTGCTTTCCCCAAGGGAACGACATTCATACATTTTCTGGATTCAGGTTTGCGCTGGGGCCCAGCGGGCCGTCCTCGATATCGGCACCCGCAACTGTATGCGAGCAAGTTTGGGGTTGGGTTTATCCTGCGCCCGTGTTTCCCCACGTCGTGCTGCGCAAGGCACGAACGGAGTAAATTCTACGGCCTGGCGCTCCCGCTACGGGGGCTGAGGATCAAATCCCTGCAGTATGTTGTTAGGGTGTGCAGGGGTGGTAACCTCGACTCAATGAGAGTTGCACATGCATGTCGTGACGCTGGTGGATGTTTTCTTCGACGCTTTGGCCCCCAGGCGCTCCCACGTGACAAGCGAATGGGAGTTGAATCGTTTGTTTTGTTAGGCGCCAATGCGTTGCCACGCGACGAGCAGAGTGGAATATGTTTTGTTTCACCCCACCAGGCATTGCCACGTTGCGAATATGATATAATGGTATGTTTTCGCACCTCCAGGCGTTGCCACTTAATGTTCTTCGCTTTCTGATTGGTAGGCTCTGCCGCTGGCAGCGCGATGCAGCGATTATCTTAGCGCGAAATAAAGTCTCGCCTGCCCAATTGGACCACCAGCCCATCCAGCAACGTTGCCTAGGCGAGTTGCCCAGATCAGGAAGCTGCCCAGGCGAGTTGCCTTGATCAGAGGGCTGGGAAACAAACAGTGCAGTTGCAATTCCCAGGCGAGTTGCCCTGATCAGGAAGTTGCCCAGCCGAACTGCCCTGACCCCCAACGACATCCAACAAACAATGCAGTTGCACATCTGCCATCCGCTGTCACTTGTGCTCAATTGGGCCACCGTGCTCGTTTCCGAGGCGCGCCGCACGGCCCGTGCCCCCAAGAAATGGCCTCGCCTTTTTCCGTTTATCGAAGCTTTGAGGCCGTGGTGGCCAACCCCGATATGTGGTAGCATGCACGTCGATGAGGACGACGGCTGGGGGGACAGATTCGCGCTGGCGTTTCAAGCGCCCGCTGGCGAGCAGATCGTGGATGAGGAGCCGATTGTGTCTGCACCCGCTGGTGGCGAGCAGATCGTGGCTGTCGCGCAGGACGGGGCTGGCGAGCAGATCGTGCCAGCCGTTGATTTCTTGTCAAAGCACACGCATTTCTTGGCAACTATATTCAATGAAGTGAGGGCTTCCTTTGATGATGAAGACGATGATTACAAACAATTTGCCACGATGGGTGACACGCGAGAAATTATGACCCAAACGCTATTACGTAAAACACTTGGTCTGGCGCCTGGTTCGTCGATTTCTCAGAAAAAGAAAAGGTTGGGAGAAATGGCACTTCTTCTTGATCGCTGGATTCGGTGCCAACTGGAGCTCAGAGTCACGAGTCGGCCAGATATAGAATTGATAGTGTACTCAGAGTTCGAGGCGTACGGCGAGACGCCGTTGGTGACAACTGCGGATATGAACGCCGATGCCGTGACACATGCTGTGGGTGAGATTATCTACGCTCAGCAAGAGGCCGAGGCTGGTGACGGCCCTGTTGCGCCCATAGTTGACCATGTTATCAATCCAAATCGTGCGGCTGGTCATTCGAATATCAGGGACACGCAGACAACGAAAGTGTTTCAGGTTTCGACGTGGGTGTCCATGCTAGTTCGCATTGGCACAGTATTCACGTTGATAAAGGTAGATACTATGACTGCGTTGTTCAATGTTCAGAGCACAAAGGCTGGTTCTATCATGTTAGCACTTGGCTTGGGCAACACTGTGAGTGATGCAGCTCGGAAGTTCAAGCACAAGACCAGGACCGCGGTGACAGACGCAGCGCAATCAAACCTTGTCGTAGAATCTGATAAGTCACGGCTTGACAGAAGAAGCCTTCATATCTTGTGCCATGTGCATCGTGTTTCCGCGTGCCACAACAGAACCCTCGGAATTGTCGACTTGTACTTTACTTATACAATCCGCTTTGGACTGAGTTGTCAAGCGTCTGGCGCCATGCAGAGCCTGAGGAATTCCATCATTCGTGTTCTCAGTGAATATTGTGTTGTTCGACGTGGCCAACCGTCAGATGATGCGGCAACATTTCGGACAGCAGTGATGAACCAGTACCTTGATAACAGTCGAAACTCACAGCTGAGACGTGCCACTCTTGACGCAACATTGCGCGGCGATTGGCGCAACCATGATTGCATCGAAGTGTTCATTGGTTGGGGACATCACGCGGATTTGAGGACGATAATCGAACATTTGGCGTGGGACATCATGTACGCATTGGCCCCTCGGGCCCCGAGAGTGTTCAATAGGAAGAGCTGGACGGGCATGTCTGAATCGCTGGCCGACATATGTCTCCTGGAACAGATACACGGCATAGCTACGAAATCATTCCTGCATTGGATGGGTTGTATTGGCGAATTGACTGAGGACCATAAGAGGAGATTGGCATCTACATCAGCTGCAACATACACAGGCCCTGGCAACGTGCAAAAACAAAAGCTGTTGACAGAACTCGAGAAGCTCGACGAGACTGTCGACGGGAACCCTGGGCCATCCGACGCCACCGAGAAGGCCCGACAGCAAAACAAAGCTTACAGGAAGTCAGCCACGGACCTCATCGTCGATCGGCACATCGACGCTCTCCCAGTGCTGCAGGTGATCACATCGACTTTGCAGAAGCTGCTAGCGCGATACCTGGACATGAGCGGAGTCAAGTGGGAGAGCCGCCAGCGAGTTCGACTCGTGCGTGACGGTGCCCCTCGTGAGTTCGACGTTGCTCGGCCACTTGCTAGGGAGTACCCCCTCGTGAACGTTGCAGTGAATAAACTTGAGAATCGATTCAACGAGGAGTCCGAGCTGCTGCTAACGTCCCAGGTGCCGTGGAGAAGCTTACACCCGAAGCTTTCTACTCAGTATTTCGGAGCTCTGGCGTTCAGGCTGATTTTGCGGGGCAGGGCCATGGTACACGACCTGTTGATCACTGTTCGCAATACATTTCCATACAAGCTCTTCGAGATGCTGCAGGACCCACCGAAGTACGCGCCGTCCGTGGCGGCCGCGGCAGCGAAGCCATGCTCCTTGGATACCTTCAGCGCTTGGTTTTTGGAGCAGTTTCCCAACGAGTGCGCCCTCCAGAGCACAGAGGCGCTGCTGATTTTGTTCACGATCGTCAGGGGCGCCAGGGTCGACATCGTGAAGGAGGAGCTCAACAACGGCAGGATTCGGAGGCGCTTGCTGGCAGCGTCGCACAACACGAACCGACAGAACTTCGTTGACATGAATTGTGATTGGATCTTGGGGTCCGCCAGGCTTAAGCGGGACGAATCAAGGGCAATGGCTGGGGCTGTGTGCATCAACGACATGGCGAAGGGCGTCGCCGTGAATAGGCCAGGTGAGCGCGGAGACGGGGGGGCACCAGTCGCAGGTCTCGCAGCCCCAGGCGGCGAAGATGCAGCTGCTCAGCTGGATCGTCAGGGTCAGGGCCGCCGCCGACCTCGAAAAGCACATCGTTTCAGGTTCTTCATCCAGAAGCACTGGGGCGAGTACCAGGACTTCGGCCTTCTCGCGCGAGCGTACAAGAGGCTGTCGCAGCAGGAGAAGACCGACTTGCAGCGAGAAGCAAACGAGCAGATGCGACTCGGCCTCCAGTCGAATGCGGAAGCTCGGAAGAAAGCAGCTCGGGGGATGCGGCGACGGCTACAAGACGCGGAGGCAGACGTTCGTGAGCAGCAGGGCCAACGCGGCTTGGACAGCGATGCGCTGCAGTTGGCGGAGTTGGCAATCGCTCCATCCCGCAGCGTCGTGCAGCAGAGCGTGGAGGTGGCCAAGAATAAGTGCTCTGGAGAGATGAAGTTGAGGAAGGCGCAGGACACGGCCGACGCGTTGCAGCTCCAAGATTTTCAACGGGCCCGCCGAGATGATGGCAACGTTGCTGCAGGCCTGGTGTTGCCTTTTGGTACCGACGTGTTTTCCGACGGACCCCCGATGGGCATGAAAAATCAAAAGGCTTCGCCGTTCCGCCGAAGCCCCCCCCCCCCCTCCGACTACGGCGACGTCTACGACTAAGACGACGACGAGATGGCTACGATGAGGACGCCGCCTGCGAGGACGCCTACGACGACTACGACGACTACGACGACAACGTCGAGGGCGGGGGTTGTGTGTATCAACATGCTCCTATAGATATATATATATATATACGCACGCGTGTACAGACATACAGACAAACAAACAGACAGGAAGACAGACATATAATCATACACGTACATACCTACACACACGTAGATACATATGTATAGATGCAGGCATGCATTCACATATACGAACACGCATGCACATACGCAGCTTTTGTTAACTCTAACACTCGCTGCGTCGCAAAGAGCAGTTGTTAATAGCTGCAACCACCGAAACACAACATGCACACGAACCCGTCTGTTAGCATCAAACGCATCGCCGTGGCACAGACCGTGCGGCATTGCAGCTGCCATTGCCATAGCCGCGCGACCCCTAGACGTTAAACTGATATTGTCCTGAACGCGCTTATGCACGTCTGAGCGAGTAGATTCGCGCTGCCTTAGCAACGCGGGGAAGCAAAAGGTAGGCTGCAATGGCCTCACGATGACGTTCCAACGGCACGCGCTGCACATGTCGCGCACTCAAGTAAACCTAACATCGTAAGCACTTGGGATCTTATGTAGCCTTGACCGTGTAAGCACCTTGCCACTGTGCGCGCGTTAAGTGCACATCACATGGGCGGCGCCGAAGCATCGTGGGCTCCGCGCGCGTGCGATGCGCTGCAAATCCGAGAGCTCTTTCGGTGCGTCGCGCCATCCTGGCAAGAACGCGTTGCCCGCGAATGTCCTAGACGTTGTCCGAATCTACAGCAAGCGCTTTGTCAGTAGTGCCATGCTAACCTTGGATTAACTTGCCTCTGGGACTCCTGGACGCTGCCGTGCAGTTGTCTTAACAGCAGCATGCGTTACCCAACTCAGCCATGTACTTCATCCAGGCTTCGCCTGACCACAACCTAGGCAATTTCTACGCACCGCAGACGCATTACCAATGCACCACCTCGGCGTTGCACAAGCAGGGGGTGGACACTTGCCACGGCGTCTCGTAGAACTGCCTCGGCGCCGCATATGGTCAACGTTGGCATTTCATTGGCAATGATCAGCTACTACGCAGATACCAAGTGGTCGTCCAGTCGGCAATCTCGCTGCCATGAGCAAGCAGCCCACCCGACACCACCAACATTCCGCACGCATATATATTGAACTTCGCGTAGGCGCTGCGACGACATTGCATGTGCAGCGCGGGTGCAATTCCTTGATGCCGCCTACGTTAACTGACCACTTACGTCGGCACTACTCATACTCTGCCTGCGCTGTGCCGTAACACTGCGCAACCGCTGCCTTGCAAATGCTCGAGCGCTCGGGTAACTTGGCCCAAGCGCGTCACATGCACCGCGTAGTAGTTCTTAGATATCGCACTGCCAGGGGCTCTGCGGTCCCAGTGCATCCTCGTGACAGAGAGTTGAAACTACTTACACGTCACCCATGCATTACCAAGAACTCGGTCTGCGTTACCTTGTCTTTGTCGAGACACTCCTACATGCAACAAAATCGTAGCGTGGTGTGTTTATGCATTGGGGGTGCCGTCTTGGGGGTGCCGTCTTGGGGGTGCCGTCTTGGGGGTGCCGTCTTGGGTAGCCGTGTTTGGGGGGCCGTCTTGGGGGTGCCGTCTTGGGGGTGCCGTCTTGGGGGTGCCGTCTTGGGGTGTACGTGCCGTGGATCGGCTGGTGGACTTACCGACGCCCTTGAGTGTGTGGGGGGGGCCTATTTAGTTATCGACTCCCCTACCCTCCCTGCCGTCGCCCGAGTGGATGTCGACGGCAAGCGTGAACGCCGCGGCATGGCCGCGCGCGCGGGGCGAAGGCCGCCCTACACTCGGGGGCGCGCTTTGGCGTGGAACCCGCGCGGGGGGGGGGGGCACTCGCAACCCACTTGGGCAGCGGTCTTGGCGGGGGGGGGGCAGCACTCGCAACCCACTTGGAGTCTCCCCCCCATCCATAGGCCTTCGGCTCTGCACGTCCAGACTCCACGATCCGCGTGAGGGGCGCGTGGGAATGGGCGGGGCGACAAGGGCCCCCAAGTGTCTGGATGCACCGCGTGCCTCGGGGTCTTCTGGGGCCCTCGGCCTTTCAGGGCTCAACCAGAAGAACTTGTTCCGACGCGTCCTGATGCGCTAACTTGCCCCGCGGTGGCAATCTGCATGTATTTCCAAGATAGCTAGGGACCTGTCGGGTACCGCATGGGCCTTTAGACAACCATTGGGCTCCCGTGGAGGAGGATGAGGAGGAGGGAAGGGGGGGGTGATGACGATGATGAGGAGGAGTAGGCGGATGCGGAGGAGGAGGAGATGGAAGGGAGGAGAGGGGAGGAATGAGGGAGGAGAGGGAGGGGCATGAGAGGAGGGGGGAGGGAGGAGGGAGGGGATATGAGGAGGAGGGGAGGAGGAGGATGGTGCTCCCACCCTCATCTTCTTTTGGGGAGGTCATGCAATGCTACAGAACACTTCGCGCGTTGTTGCCATCGTAGCGTTGCGTCATCGGCCCCAGTGGCCAAGGTCGAGCGGCTCGGGCCCAGTGCCTAAGGCCGAGCGGCGTGGATCGCGCCCCACAGGGAATCCCGCGAGAAAGGCAGTGCCTTGTGCCACAGGCAGCAACCACGGGTTTGTAAATTCAGTGAGGCTACGTTTCCCGCAGGAGTTGTTGCGTCACCATCCACCGTCGACGAGCTCGACGTGTCGTTTCCCACCGGTACGATGGCGCCCCGCATCATGGCTTATTGTCAGAAGAAATGCTTTTCAAAGGCCGTCCAAGCTTTCATGGCTGAGCTCGACAACAACGCTGTGGAGAGGGGCGCTATGCTCACCGACGCGGAAGCCCCAAATATTGAACCAGCAAGTCCGCGTGGCTCGGTGTGTTGGGAAGTCGGCTTCTGCACGTGCACAGATGAAGGACAACGCAAATTGAATATGATGAATGCATTCGTAGTCACTTGCTTTAAGCACCACTACCCCGCCAAGTCTGCGATGCGCACCTTGATCAACGAGGGCTTTATCATCATTCGCTTGGAGGGCTGGGATTTTACTGACGATGACAACTTCGACAACGTGCGGAAGTTCTACCATTGGAGTCACATGTACTGGGGAGGGCCTCGCAAAGGACCGTGCTTTACCGAGGTCGAGCTTATCAAGGACGGCCGCGAGGACAAATCCATCATCGTGGAGGCGACGTCCGTGCAGAAGCGGCTGTGTGAACTCATCAAGGACTTGCCCACCAATTTGCGGTGTGACCTGAAGTTTTATGTCATCGACGATTCGAATGCCATCATGGAGGAATGGTGTTGCAACCAAGTCGAAGCCCGACCTGTGGATGGCGCTGATGAGATCGTTTTCTGGCCGTTCACTGGTAAGCCTGGCGGGAGTGGTCGGGTCCACCGTTGGCGGAAGGCTGCCAAGAAGCGTGCTAAACCTGGCGATGATGCCCCCATTGACGACGAGGACGGCCATGACGTTCCACCAGGCGGTGGCATCGATGCTGGTCTCATGCACCACGCAGCGCTCGCGTTGATGGACGAGGACCATGAGCCTGGGGGAGTGGGGCACGAGGACGGCGGGCCAGCAGATCTACATCATGAGCATGGAACTCCAGAGGCGTCCAACGCTTCGCTGTTCACCGACTCCGAGCACGGGTCGGGCGACGAGGGCCTCGACCATGGAGGCGGCGGAGGCGGGGCTGGAGGCGGCGACGCGGCTGCTTCTGGAGTGGCAGCGGGTTCGGGCGGAGAGCCATTCCATCTGGCCCATCCGCCGCCGCCAGCACCGCCGATTGGTGCTGGCGCACGCGCGGGTGGTGCCCACGTTGTGCCCAGGGCAGCCCGTGGGGCGCACATCATGCCGTGGGGCCGCTGGCACCTGCAGAAGATCATGCGGGCAGGTGAACACGTTGCATGGGGTGCGATTTGCGCCGAGCACATTGACCTGGCGCCCTTCAACGACAATGTCTGCGAGAAACAGATACACATGGGTAAGTCTTTGACGTCGGACCAGTGCCGCTGCTATATGAAGATGTGGCTGCTCAAGGGTGCCGAGATGCCAGCTAGCACGGATGACATGCCGACCCAGAGGCATCGGCACATTTTCGAGGAGAACCCTCGGACCTGGGCTCTTGAGCCAGAGGCGGACTTGGACGCCAAGGTCTTGGCGATGTGATCGAAAACGAAACGTCTCCGCATGAGGAGGAGGATGGTGAGAAGTAGGAGAAGGATGAGGACCAGAGGGGGATGAGGAGGACGATGCGTCTCCGAAAGAGGGGGGAGGGTGAGGAAGGGGAGGAGGAGGGAAGGAGGAGGTGGAGGTGGAGGAGAGGCGGACGGGGAGGACGAGGTGGAGCAAGAGGAGGGAGGCAGGATGAGGGGGATGAGGAGGAGGAGGAGGAGGAGTAGGAGGAGGGGGGAGGAGGAGGGGGAGGGCGAGGGAGGAGGAGGATGAGGAGGAGGAGTGGGAGGACGAGGAGGAGGACCACGAGGGTGAGGGTGAGGGGGGGGGGGGGGGGGGGGGGGGGGGGGGGGGGGGGGGGGGCGCGAGGAGGACGAGGAGGAGGACGAAGGCGGCGCGACGAGAACTCTGGCAGCCATCTTGGAGTCTTCTTGAGGCATTCTTGGTCTTGGGTCCATCTTGTAGCCCCCATCAGGCACTCTTAGGACCGTCTTGGGTCTAGTTTAAGAGGTCTGAAGGTACTATCTGTGCTCGTTTGGGGTGTCTGGGGGCCTTCTTTGGGGGCACCTTGGGGGCTTTGGAGTGCATCTTGGGTCATATTGGGTTATCGTGGAGCCACCCTATTGGGCCATCTCTTGGTGCCATCTTGGGCCAATTGGGGCCATCTTGGTGCCGCGCATATCGGGCCATCGTGAGTCATATTGGGCAATCTTGTGGCCACGCTGGGCAAGCTTGAGCTTGGGTCATCTTGGGCCATCTGGGGGCCATCTTGTGTCATCTTGGGCGCTGCGGGCCCTTATTGGGGCTTTCATGGGCCCCTATTGGGGCTCTCTTGGGCCATAGGGGCCATCTTAAGGGTCTTGGAACCATCGCTCTTTCTCGTTCCGCTTCGCTCATGGGAAGTGCCCGATGCGATCAGTAGCCGTTATACCGAGCAGCTCGGGCGCCAGTGTACGCCACCTTTCTATATTCCAATATTTAGTGTTGTGTGCGCCAGCAATGGCGACATTCGATAAGACCAATCATCCCGATTATGATGATTACCCGACCACGCCAGAGTACATTGAACAACCAGGTGGTCTACCTACCAGGGCCGATGGCGAAACTGGTGGAACCTCGGGGCCCAAACCGACTTTGAAGCCAGACGGCCAGGCCGAGACCGAGACAGAGCCAGCCGCGAAGAGAGCCAAGACAGAAAATACCAACGTGTTGCATGCGAGTGCCACTTCGTTGCCAGAGAACAGCACCACCTTGCCAGAGAGTGACGCGCAGTTGCCATATGAGGCAGACGGCGAGGCCGATATTCACAGCCAATTCCCAGGGTGATGACGGTGGCGGTTGCCTTATCGTGTGAGTGCTCTGGTGCCCGCAGTCTTCCTCCTGCAGATCGGTTTGCCTCTTGAGATAGACGATTGTCGTGGCTGCAACGACCTAAAACAGCTGGGGGATAGGTGTTCTTACTTCGGCCACTTCGTTCGGCCCTTCCTTCGGCGTCCTTCGTTCGGCCCCATCGTTCGGCCCCTTCGTTCGGCTTCTTCGTTCGGACCCTTCCGTTCGGCCCCATTCGTCGAATTTGTCGTTCATCGTTCGTCTGGGTCTCAATTCGTTCGGCCTCATTCGTGCTCGTTCGGGCCCTTCTTAGGCCCGTTTCTTCACTCTCGCAGCCGTCCTCGTCGTCCTTGTCGTCGTCCTTGTCGTCGTCCTCCTCCTCCGTCCTCGTCGTCCTCCTACTCCGTCCTCGCCCCCTCCTCATCCATCACGTCCTCCGCTCCCCTCCTCGTCCTCGTCCTCGTCCCCGTCGCCCTCGTCGTCGTCCTCGTCGTCGTCCTTTTCCTCCTCCGTCCTCGTCGTCCTCTCCCCCTCCCCTCCCCCTCCCCCTCCTCCCCCAATAAACGTGCGTACTCTGTGCTCCCTCCTCGTCCTTGTCGCCGTCGTCTTCCCACCCTCACTCCTGATGAGGCGCGCTGCAGTACAGTAGTATGTACTCCAGTAGTGTAGCTGTGTAGTGTACTACAGTAGTATGTAATATGTAAACTGTAGTAAAGCGTATGGTGATACGACGCACTGTAGCGCGCATCGTATGATAAAATGTAGTGCACCGTACAGTGTATTGCATAGCATGTTATGTGTGTATTGTGCAACGGTGGGTGTATTGTAACTCGCGCGACGTTTAGTCATATGTGAGATGGCGTATATATTGTACTGTGCACACGTCGCGCCTGTGCGCACGACAATTTTCTGCGTGGTGTATTGCGCGTTTCGCATAGTGCGATCTTCATTTTGCGCACCAGTGCAAATAGTTTTACGTAGGTCGTGTTCGTAGCGCGCTAGTTAGTTCGTCAATGTTGCGCCCGTCGCCCTCAATTCGGAGTTATGACAACCCGCGCGCTCAACATAAGTAGTTCGGTGTAAACTGGCTAATCCATTTACAAACAGTTCAACCCGCTTCACCGAACCAATTTTGCGCGCAACTTTAACCGCCACGTTAAGGTAGTTAAGACAACGGGCGCGTGTTCGCATTCCTAGTTAAGTTGCATCGTGCGCGCGTCCGCGCGCGCTGCCACTTCGAACTGCGTCGCAAACGCAGCCCGAACCGAAACGGCAGGGGGAGGAGAAGATGATGATGATGAGTATGGCGGAAGAGAAGGAGGAGGATGAGGAGGAGGACGGAGGAGGATGCGGGCATGTGGGGAGGGGGTGGGGAGGAGGAGGGGAGGGCCATGACCAGGATTTGCAGGAGGGGGGAAGGAACATGAAAATGACCACGTAGGTGAGACTAGCAAGGAACACACGATGGTGAGAAGGAAAGGACGAGAACGAGGATGAGGAGGAGAGGGAAGGGTAGGATGGGAGGTGGTGGATGAGGATAAGAGGTGGATTCGGAGGATGATGGGCATGATGCTGTTTGGTCTGGGAGGTGCTCGGGGCTCTTTGTAGCTTTACATGGGGGCCCTATGTGAAAGCATTGTCGGGCAGCCGATTGCTCAACCTATGACGCACTAAATAGGGGGGCGTTCCATTCTCGGCGGCCGATTGCCCAACCTACGGCCCGATGGGAGGAGCAGGAGGTGGAGGATGAGGGCGATGATGCGGAGGACTAGGGTTAGGAGGATGGTGAGGAGGAGTAGGAGGATGAGGGGAATGGGGTAAGGAGAAGGATGACAAGGACGAGGACGAGGAAAAGGAACATGTGGAGATGGACACGGAAGAGGACGAGGAGGAGATCGAGGGGATGGAGGGAGTAGGTGGGTGAGGAGGATGAGGACGAGGAAGACGCTGCTGCTGACAAGGCAGACGGACGGCCCAGAGCTGCTGAACGCGAAGCCGCGTACAGGACTACGTCACGCCCGATGTGTGATCGGCATTTGGGCTGGTGGTGCTGCCAACGCAAACGGAAGTTGACTTGAGCCTTTAGCGCGGCGTGGCGCTCAACAACCACAAGCGGGCCTGGACCTCCCCTCTCACTTCACTCATCGCCCTCCTGCTTCCACCACCTGCCACCACCCCCAACCACCCTCATCACACGCCTTTCCACCCTCCGTCACACCCTCATAACCTTCCCCTCACATCACCGCCAACCGTCTACCCCCTCCCACGCGATTCGTAAACCTTGCATGAGCGCGCGATCGGTGCCCTAGGGGGCGGCCGAAACAACATAGAGCAGTTTTCAACGGTCCTATCGACGTGGCGGAAATTTTTGCATCGCAACATCCACATCAAAAAGATGTGCATGCACGGAAAAAAAAAGGCGCAACCGATTTTGTTTGGAGTATTTTTTGTTAACATAAAAAGATGTGCGTGCCCATTATTTTTTTGTGTTGGCGGATAAAAAAATGTGCTTGCCCATTTTTTTTTGTGCTGTCGTCTGTGTAACATGACTTCAAAATAATGTGCAAAACATTGTGCTTGTCTTTTTTTTTTTCGTAACATAAGAATAATGTGTCTTAACATAAAATACATTGTGCTTTGTTGTTGGCGGTCGGGGGGAGTTCGCGCGCGTGCCCTAAGTACCCCCCCCCCCAGGCTGGCCGCCTCCCGACGCCCCGATCCTATCTCCCCCCCTATGTTCCGCTCTTGGGAGGACATGTAGTGCTGTCTGCTTTGGCATGGGCTCCTAGCGCATTGCGGTGGGCCCACCTGGATGCGCTCTCGGGGCACATGAAGCGCCGCGAAGAGCTCGCGCGGGGGGGCGTCTTTACCAGCCCCACGAAGCTATACGGGGTTAGGTAGCGATATGATGGTGGAAGAAGAAACCACAGGCGCGGAGACTGCAGGGCAGCCCTGCTGCTTGTCTTTCTGCGCACAGCCGACGTCATGGCGCCACGGGGTTCGACGCCGAGACGTTCTTCTACGCCGCGTGGCCGTTGGGCAGCGCGCGGGGCGCGGCGCCACCATTCTGGGCGGCAGTGGCCCCGCCATTCTGGAGGAACGAAGTGCTGCAGATCGCCGCAGCCAAGCTTCGCAATCGGCTTACAACGGCCCCTACTACGACATCGATCGCGGTCGGTGCGACCTCGACGGCTGCAGGGTTCACACTCCCGAAGCAGGGGCCACTGGACGCGTCGAGCTCCAGTTGTGCATGTTTCACGCGACGCGGCCGCGATCGGGGACGCAGCTCGGTGAGGAGGAGGTCGACGCGGAGGCGTTTCGTAAGGCGTCTCCGCCCCTCCTCCATCGATCCACCCACCCTCCTCATTCCTTCCTTCTCCGTCCTCCCTCCCCCTCCTCCATGCTGCGTCCCCCGCCAGATCTCTTCTCCCCCCCTCCCCCTCTCCTTTCGCCGTCCCCGCCTCGCCCTCCTCTTCCCCTATTTCCCCCCTCGTCCTTCTCCCCTCGCCACCCCTTCTCTTCTCTCATATTGTTCCACCCGCCTCGCCCCTGCATCTTCCTGTCCCTCGCCCCCCCCCCCCCCGCGCCCTTCCTTCCTCCTCCTCATCCCCCTTCTCTTCCTCCGCCCTCGTGCGCGCGCCCTCTGGACTCCAGAATGTTGCGCGCTTCTATTCCAAGGGCCTCGCCGACTTTCGCCGACGTCAGCGGCGTGGCCCGCTGATGGGAGCGAGCCTCGGGGTGGCGCGGTGCGCCGCGGAGCGGCGGCGCGGCGCAAGACGTCTGTTGTCGCCGTCGCCGCCGTTGTCCCCTCATAAGCCCTCGTGCGCCCCCGTCCGCCGCCGCCCTCCGCTTCTCCCTCTCCTTCCCCCCGCCCCCCTGTGCCCCCTGCCCCCCCGCTTTTCTCCTATCCACCATCAGCGGCGTGGCCCTTGTCTGCGCGCCCGAGCTGGTGCGCCGAACGAAGAATGCACGGCCGCGTTGCGCGGGGCCGTTATGGAGCGGCGGCCCCCAGACGCCGCAGTCCTTGCGCGCGGGGCGCGGGGTTGTGGTTTCAATATCCATGTGCTTGTGGTATGAGCGTCGCTCTGGACTCTGGCGGTGGCCAGGCCGCCGCCCGCCTCGGCGGCTGGCGAAGCAACTGGTCTGGAAGATTGCGCAGGGCATGCCCGCAACTGATGACATCTTGCGCGCGGGGATGGACTGGCTGCCCCCGCAGTGCCGAAGCGTGGCGCGCGGTTTGCGCGGGGGTTCAGCGACCCGTCGGGGATGCGCCGCGCAGACAGCTGAGCGCGGGCAGCGCTGCCAAGGACGGCGTAGATCACTCGGCTGATTACCATGTGGCGCTCCTCGCGAGGAGGAGGGGGAAGAGGGGGGCGGGGCGGAGGTGTTTGAGGGGCGCAGAGGTGCTTGGTGGAGGGAGAGGGGGTTTTGACGAGGAGGGGGGGGTGGGGGGGGGGGGATGGAGGGCGGGGAGGGAAGGGTGCGGACGGGTCGTAGCATCCATCACTTTGCGAGGGTGGGGAGGGGGGGGGGGGGGGGGAGGGGGGGGGGGGGGAAGATGGGGAGGGGGGGGGGGGGGGGGGGGGGGAGGAAGGACGGATCAATGAGGACGAGGAGGGCGGAGGGAGGGGGACGAGGGATGAGGAGAAGGATGATGATGATGAGGAGGAGGATGACGAGGACGAGGAGGAGGAGCTGGGCGAGAAGGACATCTAATGAGAAGGATGAGGGAGGAGGGAGGAGGGAGGGGCGATGGCAGGGTAAGGGGGGCGGAGGAGGAGGGAGGACGGATAAGGGAGGAAGGGTGATGGATGGTGGAGGATGGGGGGGAGGGGTGGTGGAGGGAGGATGGGGGAGGGGCGAGGGGGAAGTGAGAATGGGGAGGGGTGGGGGGGAAAGAGGGGGGAGGAGGGAGGAGGGATGAGGGATGACGAGGAGGGCGAGGAGGATGAATGAGGGAGGAATGCCAGGGAGGGCGAGGGATGAGGGAGGACGGAGGACGGAGGAGGGACGCGCGCATGTGTATCATTTGGGCAGCGAAACCAAAACCATTGAGGCCGCGAGGTTGCAGTGTTGTGTCGGCTCGCAGCGGCTGGGACTGGCGCCCCGCGACCGCGGGTTGTGGGCGGACGCCCGCGCATGGCTCAGTTGGAGCAAGAGCTAGTCACCCTCGTCGCGGTGGATTTCAAATCAGCGAAGGTGGCTTGCGGCGTCATCGACACCGTGGCCAAGTGGCACCCGCAGCGCGGCCATGCGTGCGCGCGGCCGACCAGGAGGACTACATCGATACCCACGGGTGGACAGAGGGCATCGGGCTCCTGAGATCGTCTGCGGGGTGCGGGGTTCCAGGAAAGCAAAAGACTCGCCTGCGTCGCAGCCGCAGGCGGCGCCGCCGCCTGCGGCTGCCCCCAAGCACATGACTTCGCCGTGCGCAGTGCGCGCTCTTCGGCAGTTACAATGCCTACGACCCGTTGGTCATGACTCAGGCCGTGACCAGCGGGTTCAGTGCACTGCACGGGGCAGCTGATGGGCTACACAAACCCTGGCGGACGGACTGCGACAACATTGCGTTGCATTCGCGACGCACCCGCATTGCATTGCACCCACGACGCCGCAGCATTGCATTGCAACCAACGATGTCTGCGCCGCCGCCGCGGGCCGTACCATCGCCGATGCCAGAGGCAGAGCAGGGCGCAACCGCCGTGCTGGTTCTGGCGCGGCACGAGCAGCGCTGCACCACGATCGACGAAGTGACCGAGTGCCTTCAGGAGTTCCTGTGGCGTCAAGCCGATGTATTCCGTGCCGTTTTGAGGGGGGTGGCTGCGCGTTGGCGCGAGGCGCGGTGGCCGAACCCCCCATGCAGGCTGGCACCCTGCAGCGGTCAACGGTGGAGCGGGCGGACGGCACCCTGCGCAAAGCGAAGTTTGCATGGCTTTTGCATCGGGCCCGTGCCCACAACGTGGGGTGATGCACGGGCAACCGTGTCTCGCCCATTGCGTGCGCGGTTTCGGGTTGGGCGCGCATGTCCACAGTGCTTTCTGCACGACGCGCTTCTGTGCGGTGGAAGAACCTTGCATGTGAACTCTTCGGCCTGGTATTGTGGGCGAGGCCAAGTTTCGCCTCGGCAGCGCATGGGACACCATCATGAAGTTCTTCGTGGTAGGCACGCGCGTAGTCCAAGTGTACGACTACGTGCCCTGCGTCGATTGCCTCGGTGTCCGCAGCTCCCGCTCGCATGGGCTCAACATTTCGGCGCGCCGCCCGCGCGCGCCCTTCCATTTCGGCGCGCGCCCGCGTGCTGGCACGGCGCGCCAGAGTCGCTCGAGTGCCCGCGGCACGAGCGCGCTGCGGAATCGATGCTCGCGGCCGAGCCAGCGCGCGGCTTGGGGGCCTCACGAGACCTTTTGGGCTCCCCCCGCATTTCCAGGAGGGCCACTGGCGCCGTGGGGTTCGTCCGCCGACTTCGTCGTCGTCCCCGTCACGGTCCGCTATCGTCGTCGTCGTGCGTCGCCCGTCGCTTGTAGTCCGTCTGCGCTCGGTAACGTCTCCCGCGGCGTGCGTGCGCATGCCAGCAATTTCAAAGTTTTCCCCCGTCTTCTCCCGTCTTCTCCCTTCTGTCCTGTTCCCCCAATCCCAGCACTTTTCTCGTCTTCCGCACGTTGCCGCTCGGTTCTCGCTGGGAAGGCCTCGCGGCCAGCGCCGCCGACTCTGGAAGGCTCCTCCTCCCCCTCCTCCTCCTCCTCCCCTCCTCCTCCTCCCTCCCCCTCCTCCTCCTCCTCCTCCTCCTCCTCCTCCTCCTTCCTCCTCCCTCCTCCCTCCTCCCTCCTCCTTTCTCCCTCCTCCTTTCTCCCTCCTCCATCCTCCCCCCCCCTCCTCCTCCTCGTCTTCCTCCCTGTCCCCCTCCCTCCTCCGTCCTCCCCCTCCCTCCTGCAACCTCCTCCTCCTCCTCCTCCTCCTCCTCCTCCGACGACGACGACGACGACGACTGCGACTACGACGACTACGACGACTACGACGACGGCTACGACGACCACGGCGACATCGACGACTACGACGACGGCTACGACGAGTACGACGGCGACGTCGACGACTACGACGACTAGGGCGAGCAAGACGACTACGACCACGACGACGACTACTACGACGATTACGGCGACGACTGCGACTACGACGCTCACCCGCTTCGTAACCATGCCTGCCGCTATGCACGTCATGCCCGCCGCTATGCACGACATGCCCACGCTCTTTCGCGCTGGCTCGCTTATTTCGGCCGCTCAAAACCGATCACCCACGTTTTTCTTAGTTCGCACGCATGCCGCGCGCATGTCTTGTTCGCCGTTACGCATGCCGTACCAACCGCTTACGCATGCGCAACTCATTTCCCCCGTAATACGAAAGCTTTTTGAAACCGAAACCTATAAAGTTTAACGGGCTAGAATGTCTTTTTTTTTTTCTCTCGCGACGTTCGTTGCAGGTTGTTAGAATGTCACACAGTGTTCATTACATTCGCTTGTTGCCATTCTTAGTTGTACATGCGCTCAAAGACATTCTGCGCACAAATTATGTACGTTAGTACCGATTGTACGCGCACGCTGTCCGTCACCATCTCGTGCTTTCATTTTTTGTTAGAGTTGCACGTGCACATTGTTGCGTCCCCCGTGCGCACTTTTATTATATGCGCGTTGGTGCCAATTGTAGGCATGTTCGCACATGTAGATCTTTATAAATGGGTCTGCCAAACCCGATGTATGGTGTGTATGTACGGCCGTGTACTGTGTGTAATGTATGTACTGTATGTAGTGTATGTAATGTATGTAATGTATCGGAATATGTATGTAATGTAAGTAATGTGCGCTCTCATCTGTATCCCCTCCTCCTTCCCCTCCTCCTTCTCCTCCTCCGCCTGCTCCGGGCTCTCGGACGCCCCGCTGGACCGACTCCGGCGGAGGCGACACTGGCGAGCGACGACGCCGACGGAGACGGACGACGTCCTCGGCGATGGCGAAGACGGACGATGATAACGCTGATGACGACGACGAAGACGGAAATGGACCACGTCCTCCACGACGGCGGCGACGAAGGAGAAGGAACGAGGAGGAGGAGGGAGGAGGAGGCGACGTCGGAACGACTGTCCTCCTCCTCCTCCTCCCTCCTCCTCCCTCCTCCTCCCTCCTCCTCCTCCAGCCTCCTCCTCCTCCCTCCTCCTCCTCCTCCCCCTCCTCGTCGTCGTTCCTCTTCGTCCGACGACGACTGCACCGACGACGGCGACGAAACGGAGACGACGTGATAGCCGCTCCGCTTCTGGCTGCAAGACGGGCCCAGAGGGCCTCCACGGGAACCGCCCGATCCCTGAAGCTGTTCAGCCGCCCCTTTTCCTTCGGATGGTGGCCAAACGGAAGGCCGACAAGGAGGCATCCGAGCTCGCAGAGGCCCCCACGGCGAAGGTGAAAAAGCTGGGGCCCTGCGAGTGCTGCGGGCGGAAGCACGTCCCAGGGGTGCCGAACTCGGGGAAAGGGGTAGTGGGCGGCGCAGATAGGGCGGGTAGTGGGAGAGGTCGTGGATGGGTGTTTTGTGGAGGAGGTGGGTGGGTGTTTTGTGGACGAGGGGGTCGGAGGTGGGAGGGCGAGAAGGAGGTGCGAGGGGGAACGACAGGGAGGGGAGGAGGCAAGGTTGGAAGGCGGGAGGTGAACGGGAGAGGTACAGAGGGCGAGGACGAGGAGAAGGCCCGTAGGAGGCAGAAGGGCCAGGAGGAGGATGAGGAGGAGCAAGACGAGGAGGAGGTTCGGCCTCGAGGATCGCGTCCCTCGTCCTGGTCGTCACGTCACGTCGTCGTCCTCGTCGCCGTCGGCATCGGCGTCGAGGTCGTCGAGGTTGTCGTCGGCGTTCTCCTCTGGGTCGTTGGCGCCTTCGTCGATTGCGACGTTGTCGAAGTCGTCGTTTCGTTGAGTCCGACGTCTTCGTCATCGTGGTTCCTGCGGTTGTCGAGGTGGGAAGCCTCGGTTCGTCGAGTCGACGAGTTTGTCGTTGCAGTCGTCGTCGAAATCGTCGCCGCCGTCGTCCAGGTCGACGTCGTCGTCGATGTCGCCGCCGTCCTCGAGGTCGACGTCGTCGTCGAGGGTGTCGTCCTCCTCGTCCTCCTCCTCATTTCCCGTTCCCTTCTCCTCCTCATGCCGACCCCGATCCCTGCCGCTGCCGACCCGAGGTCGACGCTGACGGGACTGTGACCGCCTGGGCCACGTACGCCACGCCCAAGCGTGGCAAGGACGGCCAGCCGCCGCAGCCGACGGCGATTGACACAAAGTGCCTCGCGTGTGTGAAGTGGCACAACGACCACATGTATTTCATCGATTGGCAGGCCTTCCTCCTTCTGGTGAAGAAGGGCGACGATTTCGCCAGCAAGGTCCTGTGCGCCATCAAAGCTGGAGAGGTGGCCGTGAGCCGCGTGGACGCTCACCCGACGACGGTGTCTTCATTGCAGTCGGTCGGTGTGAAAATCTTTCGGGAGGGTTTCTTCTTGACGAAGATGGACTGGGAGAGGGAATTTCCGATGGACAGGCCGAGTGATCTCGGCGTCCACTCCATCGTGGGCATCAACGAGCTTGGCGAGAAGGTTCGGGGCTACGCCCTCCAGGACGACACCCAGCGCTTCCGCCGCTTCCAGATGTTTGGCACCATGGAGGTCGACATCGACGATAAGTTCCTCGACGGCGACAGCGCCATGTGCGCAGCGCACGTGGACATGGCCATCAAGGCCGCACACGCGAAGGACCCCAGTGGCGTGAAGCACATCTTGTCGGGCGCTGGCATCCAATCGATGGCGACGCTGAAGGCCAAGGCGGAGCAGCGGGAAGTGGAGCGGAAGGCCGCGCGGACGGCGTTGCCATCAACGGCCTCCGCCGAGCAGCTCCAGCATGTGGAGGCGGGCTCCGACGACGACGACTTCGATGTGCAGACCGCCATCGTTGACAGAGAGCCTTGGGTCCAAACTCGTGATCCTCCATCCTCCTTCATTCCCCTCTCTGGGTCACCCATCTCGGCTTGGTGCTGGTAATTCTCATCCTTTTGTTCTGGAGACTCGTACTCGCACCTCCTACTCCTGCTCGGGGGCCTTCCCCACCCCGCCCCCGCTCCCCTACCCGCGCCCTCCCCCCTTCCATGGGGCGTGGGGGGATGAGGGGGAGACGGGGAGGGAGAGAGAGGGAAGGGGGTGGGCTTGAGCCCTGCCTCTTACGCACAGGAGGAGTCCTCCTGTGCCATCCTCCTTCCGCCTACCCTCAGCATAACCATGGGTGGGATGAGGATGACACAGGAGGAGGAGGAGGAGCAGGAGGGCTGCCCATCCGATCGCCGCTCAGCCAAGGACCCTCCCTCGGCCACCAAGACTACGCCCAGCAAGCAGGGCGGCAACGCCATCAGCGGCGACGTCGACGGCTTGTGGTTCATGGATATTCTCGTTGAGAACAAGAAGCTCAGGCTGACGGACGACATCGACGATACTCACCCCAAGAGGCTCTGCAAGAGCACGGTCTACTGGTTGTGGAGGTTGGACCCCGTCCAGATCATGACGAAGAACAACCTCGGCAGGGAGGAATCTCAGGCGGACAAGTGCAGGACCCGCTTGAGGGCCAAGCAGCGCGTGGACGACGTCGACGAGCTGACATCGTGCATCAAAATGTGTGAGCACGCCAGGGCGCTAGCAGCACCTCAGGAGTTCCTCGATGCCGTTGAGGACACTTCGCTGAATTCCTCGATCGATGTTGTAGGCCAGGCCATGGGTGATAAGCCGTTCCCGTCGGAGATAACACTGAAGTTGTTGAGGCGACGTTCCCACCGACAAGTCACGCTCATCTTGAAGGATCGTACCGAGGCGTCCGTCATGCACTACTTCGAGTTCAACCGCCTGGCCCCCCCATGTACGGAGTTCGACTTGAAGTTGCCCGAGCTCGCGCACGTGGACGGCTCGCCGAAGGAGAAGGCGCTCCTCTTCAATGGGTTCATGTTCGGTGACTTGCTTCTCCACCCTCTGGAGATGGCATTTGCCCCCGACAAGGTCTGCGATACCACGTTTACCGAGGTCAAGATCATCGCCAATTACGTCATCAAGTGCGCCCTTCACGAGATGGAGACGTACAGCGAGGTCGAGGCGTACGCCGATATTCTGATGGATCTCGTCGAGTGCTCGAGGATCGTAGTGTGCCTGGCTGACAGCTCTTTCGTGCAGGAACAGTCGGCTTTCGTGAACTTCGACACGGTGCTCGACAGCGCTGACACTCGTGAGTTGGTCAAGCAGCTAAAGGACTTCATCTACAACGATGCCGACGTGGCAAAAGCATGGGCTGATGCGAAGAAGACCGCATCCGACGATAAGAAGTGGGTCAATGCTGAGGCTGAGATTGCTCGGATTTTGAATGCAGAGGGCTTGGTAACGTTTGATGAGAAGGCTGCGAATTTTGAAACCGCGGCGGGCAAGTACGTCGCTGTGTTTCTTGAGGCCCCGCCCAAAATCTGCAATCACATCCAGGACCTGATGGAGGCCGCTGGGACTGACTTGGTCAGTGGTGTATTGAAAAGTGATTGCGTCAACCTGGAACAGCTGAACCTCGCCGCGAAGATTCTCAAGGACGTCCTGAACGTTTCCCCGAGTAGCATCCAGAAGATCACTGGGATGCAGAAGGACATCGCCACTCGCATCTCCAAGTTCAACGAGGTGGCAGCGATGGCATCGCTGGTGTCGGCGTGCAAGGCGGCCGCCAGCCTCGACCCCAACTTGCAGGGCGGCATCTTCGAGAACGAGGCCGCGCAGATCATCTGGCACAATTTCAACACGGAGCTCGAGAAGGCGGCGGCCATCAGCGGCCTCACCCTCGACGCCGAGTCGTTCCACCAGTTCGAGGCCGCAACGGTTGCCACCTTCACGGCGATGGCAACGTTTTCCAGTGGGGATTGGACTGCGGTCTCGACGGGCACGTTGGCGTCTATCGCGCGCGTCCTGAGGCTGATCGACTCACCGCCGAAGGGTGCGCTGCAGGTTGCGAAGGCGTTGGACAGCGTCGCGAAGCTCGGCAAGCAGTTCAAGCTGTGGGTGGATTCTGGTGCGAATCCAAGTGACCGCTGGAAGTCGAGCCAGGGCCAGGCTGCACTCTCTGACGCGCTGCGCAGCATCCCCACCGCCACCGCCGCCGCCGAGGAGTTGGGCAGCGTGCAGGACGGGATCGAATGCTGCGCCCTGGTGCTCGATGCAGTGAAGTTCAACATCGATGACATCTCCACTCAGTGCACTGAGGCATCCGACATGATCTTCAACGCGGCCGAGCGCGTGCTGACTGATGCCAACAACAAGCTCGAGCCCGTCGCGAGAGGCACCACAAACGGCGAGGCTTGGGACAAGGACTTCGACCCCAGCGGGACCTTCAAGGGTGGCTATTTGCCGAAGGCCGAGCAGAGCCTCTTCAAGTTTGACGGGAAGGCCTTCTTGGCGGCGACAGACGACGTCAAGAAGGCTCGCGGCGAACTGGGGAAAGGGGGAGGAGGAGGAGAGGGATGAGGAGGCAGAAGATGAGGAGGAGGAGGAGGAGGAGGAGGAGGGATGATGAGGGCAAGGAGGACGAGGATGAGGAGGAGAAGGAAGAGGAGGGGGGATGGAGGAGGTCGCCCTCCTCCTCTCCCCCCTCCTCTGGCCGCGGGACGGCGCCACCGCCGCCATCCCGCTGCCTTAGTCGCCCTCCCCATTCCCGTGCCGAAGCCCCCTTTCTGCCATCGTCGCCTTCTCCGTCGTCGCTCGCCTTGCCATCGCCCATTTCCCTTTACGCAGGGCGGGGTCGGATGTGGAGGACGGGGCTTGTGGTGGATGGGTGATCGCGGACGAGGCAGCGTCGGTTGCGCTTAGGGGGCGGGCTGGCGGCTTCGGGTCGGGCGCGGCATTCCTTTGTCGGGGCAGTGTCTTGGTGCGTGTCAGCTGGCTGGCATGCGCCGACGCCTTCCCTCGACGAAGGACAGCTGCGCCATATCTGAAGCCGTTCGCCATTCGCCCCCTCAGCGCGACCACCACTGCCTGATCCGCGGACCCCATTCGCCTCCCCCTCGCGAGCGGCCTTGTCCCGCGTAGAGGGGCGCACGGGCGATGGCGAGACGGGCTAGGTCGGGGAGGGCTGCTATGGCGGAGATGGCGATCGGACGAGTTGGAGGGGGATGGCTGCGACGACGACTGGGCTGGGTGACGGAGAGGGCGACCGCCGTCCTCGCCGCCATCCAGCCCCCGTGCCACCCCCTGCCCAGGCGAAGAAGGACCTCGAGACGACGGCTGGATTCTTCAAGCGGTCGGCGTCGGCCGAGGTGGACAAGGCCGCGCACTTGCTGCAGCTTGCCACCATCACCGACACCGAGTACGTGCTCCTGAAGCGCTTCGCCAAGTACGTGGCGATCGTCGGCCCGAGCGCCGACGACAAGAAGAGTTTGCGCTCCGACGTGAGCGCCGAGATTTCGCGCAAGCAGAAGGAGTGCGGCTTCGAGGTTTGTTCGACGCACGCGCTGCTGCAGGCGGCGGTGAAGCAGGCCAAGATCGGCCAGTTCGCGTAGGCACCGACGGCCGTCTCCAGGAGGCTGGATTGCCGCCCCGACGGGGCGCGATGTTGGACTTCGAGCAGGAGGAGGAAGAGGAGGAGGATTAGGAGGAGGAGGAGGAGGAGTAGGAGGGGGAGGAGGAGGACCAAGGCCAACTAAATCCAGCTTCCTCCGCCCGTTTCCGCTCGCGAGCTGCGCGAGCTCTGGTGACCCCCCGCGGGGCGAAGGGCCAGCGGCGCGGGGCCGCTGCACTGTGCGCGTGGATTATTTGAGGCCCAACTGGCCTCGCTTGCAGCAACGGCGGTAGTGAACACGAGGAGTAGAGGGGAGGAATGGCGAGGATATACGGAGGGAGGCAGTGAAGATACGGAAGCTGATGAGGGCATATGGCGAATGAGGAGAATGGATTAGACAGGGGCAGGACGAGGAGGACACAAAGGAGGGATGCAAGGATGCTTTGGCATGACCCCGACAGGGGGGCGAGGAGTGTGCAGGGCGGGCGGATGGGCCTGAGGAGAAAGTTATTAGGAAGCATGGGTCAACTAGGACGAGGTCGTTGAGTGGGATGGGGAGTGAGAGTGAGTCGCGTGAAACTTTGGCGGCCTTCGTGCCCCCCCTCGCCGCAACAGCTGGACGCAGCTCGGGAAGTTGGTGAGCTTGGACTTCGGGGCGGGGCCTGGGTCGATTCTGAACCGATTTCGAATTTCAAATGTCTCGCGCTGCTCCCTCTCACTCCCCCTCCCACTCTACGAACCCATGGCGAGGAACGAGGGGGGGGAGGGCGTCAGCGACACTCTGGGCCGTACTTCCTTCCTGCCTGCTCACCCACTTCCGTCCCCTCCCCAAATTTCCTCCTCCGTCATCCTCCTTCCTTTTGTTATCCGCCTCCCTCCACCTCCATTCTCCAACCTCCCCATCCTTTTCGTATGTGTGTGGTGCGCGTATCGATAGCACAAGGCTTTAGAAATCGGGGACAAAGCAATAAGTCGAGGGATGATTTCGAACACATCTGCTTGCCCATCTTTTGGTAGGTTGCCGAAGACGCCTAAACCCATTCTCAAGCACGATTTCCTGAAACCCCTCTTGCCCATTCCTTCTACCCGACCGACATATCCTCAAGCCTAACCCTGGGGGCCGGGACGGAGCCCGTCCTGGGGGCCAACACTTTAACTATTTGTTTGTTCTCTCTCTCTCTCTCTTTCTCTTCCCCTTCTGCCTTCTGCCTTCTGCCGCGCTGGCGGCCTGCGTAAGCCTCTGCGTAAGGTCGCTATGCGATAGTTTTCTTATTCATTGTTTTGTCGATCGGCGCGGGCCATCGCATCCCTTCCGCCCCCCCATGGAGTGGATCTTGGCTGTTTTTGGCGCCTGTTGCAGGCAGGTGGAGCCTTTCCCATAGGAAGCACTGCCTCAAACGCTCGCATCGAGCAGAGGTCTGAAGCCAGATCCTCTCCCACCCCCTTTCCCCCCCCCCCCCCCTTTGCCGCCCGGCGCCGACACGCCGCAGCAGCACACGCCCTCGCCATGCCCTCTTTTGCGCCGGGCCCGCCTCTCTGCGCAGCTCGCCGTGCACCGCGAGCCGTGCCGCTCCGCTCCCGGCGTTGGGGGAGCGCAGCCGCGCCCCGAGCGCCAAGACTCCTCTGCTCCTCGTGGCTTCGTGCCTGGGCAAGGGGTGGCTTGGATCCGATCTGAGGAGGCCGGGAGGGAGGAAAAGGAGGGCAATGAGGGCGAGGAGGAGAGGACAAGGAGGTCGAGGAGGAGAGGGCAAGGAGGTCGAGGAGGAGGCGGGGGATCGCGAAGGGAAAGCAAAGAGGAGCAGGAGGAGGAGGCGGAGGAGGAGGAGGAGGAAGCGAGGGACTCGTGACTTCGTGCCTGGCATCGCGTCTGGAGGCACCTGACCCGATCCTCCTCCCGGGCCGACGCGTTCGGCCGGCGTCGCGATGGCTGGCGTGGTCCTGGAGCCGTGGTCCTGCCTCGGGGGGAGATGGGGCTCCTCGGAGGGCGAGCGTCGCGAGATTATGGGCCTGTTTTCCACCACCACCACCGCCATAAGTTGGAGGGGGAGGGGGTCCTCGTCCACCTCCACCTCCTCCTCCTCCTCCTCCTCCTCTCCGTCCTCCTCCTCGTCCTCCTCCTTCCCCCCTCCAACTTATGGTGGTGGTGGTGGAAAACGGGCCCATCAGCGAGAGGGGTTCTTTTCCTCCGCTCCTCGACGCGCCGAGGAGGCGCGCCGCAGCGACCCGCCAGTGTGGGCCGCCGCGCCAGTCATCCTCTGCAGGGGCGTTGTGGAAGTCGATTAGTGGGGAGGAAGCGTGCTGCCAAATGATTTCGAGAGATCTGAAACATGTTTCAACCACGCTGGAAATATGTAACCACATGTTAGAAACATCTGTAGAACATCTTTTTTCCCACATTTAAAACACTTGTTTAATTCAACGATCGGATTGTGAGATTGTCTATTGTCATGGCATCCACAGCAGGAATGGGAGGCCTGGGGCACTGGGGACTTTCGAGTGCCGGCGAGTGCGCCCGCTCGGCAGAAGCGCGGCGGGGAGGCCCGCTCTCGCGGCCAGGCTCTGGTCGGGCACGTCCCTCTACAGGAGGAATATTCACACATATAAATAGTCTGGGAACGATGTCTCGACTATGTTTGACTACTTTTGAATACGTTTCGAATCGTGTTTATGTTTCATCCAAAATCCGCCTGCAGGAGGACATGCCCGACCTGAGGCCAGGCTGGGTCGATCACAGAACGGCGCCCTGCTTTCACGTGATCTGCAGAGCGGATTTCGTTCGGAAGACGATAGGATAGACCCGGAGTGTCCTGGAGAATTTCGTTCCGGATTTCGAGATGAATTTCGTGCAGGTTGTGGCCATGAGCGAAGACTAACAAGACAAATCCGCGCGAAACTCGCTTCGTTTTTTTTCGCTCGCCGTCACGGGGCTTTGCATGGGCAGAAATCCGCACAAAATCCGCTGCAGCACGTCTGCAAGGTCGGTGCAGTGAGGTGATGATGATGCTGGTGATGATG
>CAUYUJ010001651.1:57500-60052 GCA_963575745.1 Prorocentrum cordatum
TGCAGTGGCGGCGCCTTGAGCCCAGGAAAGCTAGAGAGAAAACCAGGAACAACAGGAGACACACGAAACAACATGCACTTTTATATGGGAAAATACGAGCATGCTAGGAAGACCTGTGAAGGTCGGTATTTTCCTGGTTCAGACGCTCCGCACTTGAATTCCTTATGTAGCAGCCTTTACACAAGGATTTCTTTTGTGGCGACCTTACAGAAGCATCTTCACTGGGGGGATCTGCAATGGCCTCTACATGTTCAATCCTCTCATAGCAGCATGTACATGAGGGATTCCTTTTGTCAAGGGTTTCCATTGTGGGGGGATCTGCAGTGGCGGCACCTTGAGCCCAGCACAACTAGAGAGGAACACAAAAACAGAAGCATGAACAATCGGAAAATGCTTATGTTTTCACAGGTAAACATGAGACAGAACTAGGAAGACCTGCGACTGTTGGTATTTTCCTGGTTCAGGCGCTCCACAAGTAACATGTTATTGTAGCAGCCCTTACAAAAGGGTTCATCTTTGTGGCGGCCTTACAGAAGGATCTTAAGTTTGGGGGATCCGCAGTGGCCTCCATACTAATAGTCCTCTCACAGCAGCCTCTTCACAAGGGATTCCTTATTTGTGGCGGCCTTACAAACGGGTCTCCAGTGTGGCGGGATCTGCAGTGGCAGTACCTGGAGCCCCGGAAGGCTAGAGCGATGATAACAAGAAGCGCAGTACAGCAACAGAGCACTCACACGGGACTTGCCCAGGGGGCAGGCGGGACTGGAGGAGGCGTCGGGCAGGAGGCGCTGGCCGCGCGGCGCGCCCACGGAGCCTTCGTGGGCCGTGCGATCTCCAAGTCCTGGCAGCTGGCCCTGCGGGTCTGCTGCTGGCTGCGCGTGGACGCCAGCGGGCTCCGGCCGCTGGAGGACGCAGGCTGGGAGGGGGTCGAGGCTGGTCGCCAGGGCTGGACCTAAACTCTGTTTTAATGACCTTCGGCCGTGTTCTGGTTTTCGTTTTGGCAGGGAGGTGCAGGAAAGAGCAGGGAGAACAAAACGAAAAACAGAACGAACACAAAACGAAACAATAACGTTTAGTTTCAGCCCTGCTGGTCGCAGAAGGAAAGGGCGGCGTAAGTATAGCTTTCGGAGGTCCGCGCGGCTTTCCTGGATCGGCGCTGGATCCCCCTGGCGACGCCACTGGCACCGTCTCTGGCGCGCTCCGCGCACCCGGGGGAGGGGCCCCGCGCGGATCCGAGAGATCTGCGCGGACCTCTGAACGTTTTCTTTTTCTCCACATGTTTCGTGGGGTTCTGGTTTTCTTCCCTGCCGCGTTGCACCCGCGTCTCCTTCTCCTCCCCTCCTCCCTCTTCCTCCCCTCACCCGCGCGCAACACATGCACGGCACGTACCCACATGTTTCGTGGGGTTCCGGTTTTCTTCTATGCCGCGCCGCACCCGCGTCTCACCTCCCTCTCCTCCTCTTCCTTTCTCCCCTCACCCGCGCGCAACACATGCACAATGCCAGTGCACGCCTGGCGTGTTCACTGCATCACACACCCACGACGTATGCGCCATATATTGGGCACCGCAGGCTCGCGGCAGGCGTGACACTTTCTGGACACCAGAGGGGGTGCGCAGGGGGTGCGGTATCTAAGCGTTGCAGGCTCGCAGGGCACGGCGGGCGTGGCACTTTCTCGACATCAGCGGGGGTGCGCAGGGGGTGCGGTCTCCATGCGTTGCAGGCGCGCAAGGCACGGCGGGCGTGGCATTTTTTCGACACCCGAGGGGGTGCGCAGGGGGTGCGGTCTCTATGCGTTGTAGGCTCGCAGGGCGCGGCGGGCGTGGCACTTTCTCGACACCAGACGGGCTGCACAGGGGGTGCGGTCTCTATGCGCTGCAGGCGCGCAGGGCACGGCGGGCGTGGCGCTTTTTCGACACTCGAGGGGGTGCACAGGGGGTGCGGTTTCAATGCGTTGCAGGCGCGCAGGGCGCGACAGGTGTGGTACTTTCTCGACTCTCGACATATCTGTATCAGGCTCCCAAGGCGGGGCGGGCGTGCCATTTCTTTTTCGCGATAGGGGCTCGCGCTGGTCGGGAAGTCGTAGTAGTAGTAGTAGTAGTAGCAGTAGTAGTAGTAGTAGTAGTAGTAGTAGTAGTAGTAGTGGTGGTAGTAGTAGTAGTAGTAGTAGTAGTAGTAATCGTAGTAGTAGTAGTAGGACGTAGTAGTAGTAGTAGTAGTAGTAGTAGTAGTAGTAGGTAGTAGGTAGTAGGTAGTAGGTAGTAGTCGTAGTAGTAGTAGTAGTAGTAGTAGTAGTAGTAGTAGTAGTAGTAGTAGTAGTAGTAGTAGTAGTAGTAGTAGTAGTAGTAGTAGTAGTAGTAGTAGTCGTAGTACTAGTAGTAGTACTAGTAGTAGTAGTAGTATCAGTCGTCGTCGTAGTCGTGGTCGGTAATAGTACGGCCAGTAGGAGAAGCAGTAGCAGTAGTATGTAGTAGCAGTAGTAGTCGTAGTAGTACTAGTAGTAGTAGTAGTAGTAGTAGTAGTAGTAGTAGTAGTAGTAGTAGTAGTGGTAGT
>CAUYUJ010001651.1:60152-98566 GCA_963575745.1 Prorocentrum cordatum
GTCGTAGTAGTAGTAGTAGTAGTAGTAGTAGTCGTAGTAGTAGTAGTAGTAGTAGTAGTGGAGTAGTAGTGTAGTAGTAGTAGTAGTAGTAGTAGTAGTAGTAGTAGTAGTAGTAGTAGTAGTAGTAGTAGGAGTAGTAGTAGAAGTAATAGTAGTAGTAGTCGTCGTCGTAGTAGTAGTCGTAGTTAGTAGTAGTAGTAGTAGTAGTAGTAGTAGTAGTAGTAGTAGTAGTCGTAGTAGTAGTAGTAGTAGTAGTAGTAGTAGGAGTAGTATTCCAGTAGTAGTAGTAGTAGTAAGTAGTAGTGGTAGTAGTAGAAGTAGTAGTATGAGAGAAAGTAGTAGTAGTAGTAGTTATAGTAGTAGTAGTACGTAGTAGGTATAGTAGTAGTAGTCGTAGTAGTTAGGTAGTAGTCAGAGTAGTAGTAGTAGTAGTATAGTGTAGTAGTAGGTATAGAGTAGTGAGTAGTCAAGCCATGCAGCAGCAGCAGCAGTAGTGTAGTAGTAGTAGCAGTAGTAATAGTAGTAGTAGTAGTAGTAGTAGTAGTAGTAGTAGTAGTAGTAGTAGTAGTAGTAGTAGTAGTAGTAGTAGTAGTAGTAGTAGTAGTAGTAGTAGTAGTAGTAGTAGTAGTAGTAGTAGTAGTAGTAGTAGTAGTAGTAGTAGTAGTAGTAGTAGTAGTAGTAGTAGTAGTCGTAGTAGTAGTAGTAGTAGTAGTAGTAGTAGTAGTAGTAGTAGTAGTAGTAGTAGTAGTAGTAGTAGTAGTG
Organism: Prorocentrum cordatum; assembly: GCA_963575745.1. Lineage (NCBI taxonomy): Eukaryota > Dinophyceae > Prorocentrales > Prorocentraceae > Prorocentrum > Prorocentrum cordatum. Next base: position 60,915 of record CAUYUJ010001651.1, read on the forward strand.
GTAGTAGAAGTAGAAGTAGTAGTGGTCGTCGTCGTCGTCGTCGTCGTCGTCGTCGTCGTCGTGGTCGTCGTGGTCGTCGTTGTCGTCGTCGTCGTTGTCGTCGTCGTAGATGTAATAAGTATGTGGGAGATCCCCGGTAGCGTAATTCTTCAGTCTTTTTTCCCTTGCCGTATTGCTAAGGCTTTACGGTCAGTGCCGCGACCCCCACGAAGTTTTTTGGGTTGTTTTAGCCTTTGGGAGCCTCCTGGGGCTCCCTGGCGGTTCCTTTGTGGCGCCTCGGGGCCTCGTGTGGGCTTCTGGGGGGCCTCTTGGGCCACGGGTCCCACTGGATGGGGGGGGGTATTTTGACCCAGGACCTCCCCCCGGGACCCCTCCAGCCCTACCCCCCAGGTGGGAAGGGATCCTAGGATCCTAGGGAGGGGGCTTCCCTTCGACTCAACTCCGACGCTGCTCCATTTCGCTTCGGCTGTGTTGCCTTGGCTGGCGCGCTGAAGGAAGAGGGCCCCGATGCTTCCTGAAGTCCGTCTGGGGCGCTCTCGGGGGCCTCTTTGGGGGGGAAGTTCTGGAGGAGGAGGACGAGGAGGAGGAGGAGGAGGAGGCGAAGGAGGAGGAGGAGGAGGAGGAGGAGGAGGAGGAGGAGGAGGAGGAGGAGGAGGAGGAGGAGGAGGAGGAGGAGGAGGAGGAGGAGGAGGAGATGGAGGAGATGGAGGAGATGGAGGAGGAGGGGGGGGGTGTCTTGGGAGCCTCTTGGCAGCCTCCCGGGGCCTCCTGGCGGTCCCCGGAGGGGGCTCCTGGGGGCTTCGTGGGGGCCCCTCGGAGGGGGACCCTCGGGCCAGGGGACCACCCTCCCAGGGAACTGCCTAAACCCCAAACCCAAATTCCCAAGCACCTCGTTGTGCATCTGCCCACCCATCGCATATCCGCGATGCCCTCCACGAAGGACAGGGCTCCTCTGAGATGCTTCTCAGCAGGTAGCCAGAGTGGGTTGCCATGGCAGCCCTGCGCTGCCCTCTCCCACCCTGGGGAGTCGCGACTCGGGGACCATCTCCCCCAGATTCTCGTCGAAAAGAACACCCTGAGCCCGGCAGCTTTGGAGCCTCGACCGGGACTCATACTTCTCTGACGTGTGAAAGCACGTGTTCGGCGCACCTGCATGGGAGCGCTTCGGAAGCCCCCAGGAGCGCCGGGGAGCGCCTGGGAGCGCCTGGGAGCATCTGGAGCGCTGGAGAGCGCTTCGGAGAGCCTGGGAGCGCAGGGGAGTTCCTGGGGGCGCCTGGACTCGCTGGGGAGCGCTTGACAGCGCCTGGGCGCGCCTGGAGCGCGCCTGGGAGCGCCTGGCAGCGCCTGGGAGCGCCTGTGTGTGTGTGTGTGTGTGTGTATGTGTGTGTGTGTGTGTGTGTGTGTGCGTTGTGTGTGTGTGTGTGTGCCTTGTGTGTGTGTGTGTGTGTGTGTGTGTGTGTGTGCGTTGTGTGTGTGTGTGTGTGTGCGTTGTGTGTGTGTGTGCGTGTGTGTGTGTGTGTGTGCGCGTGTGCGCGTGTGCGTGTGTGTGCGTGGGAGAATTTCGGGCCTCTCCCAAACCCTAGAAGGCTTAAGTGTGGGAGGTCGCCGGCCTCTCGGCCTGGGGTGGGAAGATGGTGTGAGTCTTGCGCCCTTCGGCAAGCATGATCGGGTCGGCTAGACGCCCCCCCAATCAAGCTTGCCGAAGGGGGGGCAGCATTGCCTTAGACTGTCGGCCGCTGCGCGCAGAGAAGCCCCAAACCCGGAACCCTAAACCCTAAACCCTAAACCCAAAACCCTAAGCCCTGCACAAGATGGATGGGCGACCTTCCCAAGGGCACCTTGGCATTCCTGCCCCCTCGGCCCATCCTTGGCCACTTTCGCTGGCCGACCTCGTTCGAAAAACGTTCACCTGGGCCTCCAAGGCCCTTGCATTCTTACCGCGCATCCTTATGATATGGGTTGACGGTATGCTGACTCGGGACCGCCCCCCAGCATCACCCCGCAGGACCCGCTTTTACCCCCCCCCCCAGAACCTGCATGTCGGACTGATCCCAACCAGCTGGGACTGATCCGAAGCAGCTGATATTCTTTCCAATCAGCATGACAAGCCAAACTGGTACGATCCAACCGGCCACGTAACCTCACTGTGAAGCGATGGACGTACATCCCCAAGCAAAACCATTTGCTTATGTATGCAACTTTTGTCCAGAAGGTAGCATGTCTGCCCGGGTTGAAATTTGTACCACATCGGCTTGCGATGATGTGGAACTTAAGATGTAGATGTGGATGACGGTGTCGATAAGTAGGTACGTAGCACTCCGCAATTGCGGATAAGAGTGAGGGGGCGGGCGCGGGTGACGACGGCGTCGAGCCGGCGGACCTCGTGGTCCTCACCTTCCCTGTCGATGGCGCCCTCCTCCTCCTCCTGCTGCTCCTCCTCCTCCTCTTCCTCGTCCGCGTCCTCGTCCTCATCGTCGTCGTCGTCGTCGTCGTCGTCGTCGTCGTCCGCCTCCTCCTCTTCCACCTCCTCCTCCTCTTCCTCCTTTTCCTCCTCCTCCTCCTCCTCTTCCTCCCCCATCCCGATCCTCCCCCCTCCTCCTTTCTGTCGTCGTCGTCCTCCTCCTTTTCCTCCTCCCCCTCCTCCTCCCTCCTTTCTCGTCGTCCCCCTCCGTCCCCCTTCCTTTTCCTCCTCGCCCTCGCGGGCGAGGAGGAAAAGGAGGGGGGGACGGAGGGCGCTTTCCCAAACCAATGCGAGCAAGCCCGCCGCAGGCGCCGATTTGCGTGCTCTGACAAGTTCAGCGCCGGGTGGGCCACCCCGAAGGAATGCAAAACCAGCCCGCCGCAGGCGCCGAATTTTTGGCTTGTTCAGTGAACGTAGTTTGGATCGCGGGTGGGTCGCTGGCTCTCCACCTCCACCTGGAAGGAATTCAAAAACAGCCCGCCGCAGGCGCAGACAATTTTGATTTGTACACTGAACGCGATGTGTCGCAGGTTCTCCACCTGGAACGCATGCAAAAGAAACCCGCCGCAGAGTTTTGGCTTGTTCAGTGAACGTAGTTTGGGTCGCGGGTGGGTCGCGGGCTCTCCATCTCCACCTGGAAGGAATTCAAAAGCAGCCCGCCGCAGGCGCCGAACATTTTGATATGTACACTGAACGCGGTTTGGGTCGCGGGTGGGTCGCAGGTTCTCCACCTGGAACGAATGCAAAAGAAGCCCGCCGCAGGCGCCGAAAATTTTGGGTGGGTCGCGGGGTGGGTCGCGGGTGGGTCGCGCGGCGGGTCGCGGGCGGGACGACCACAACAAACAACAACCAACAACAAGCAACAACAACAACAACAGCAACAACAACACCAACAACAACAATAATCCGCATCGCGGAAGTCCACTTCAGCCACGCACCCAGGGACAGTGAACGACTGTTCGGTTCAGCCTCTCTCACTCTGACTACATCGTCTGGCACAAAAGAAGCAATCCCCAGATAGCCTTGTGAGACGCCTATTCGAGACGCATCTCGGAGGCGCCTGTAACACGCCTCTCAGAGGCGCCTGTAAGACGCTCCTCTGACTCATAAGACGTCTGTCAGAGGTGCCTGTAAGACGCTTCTCAGAGGCGCCTCTCAGAGGCGCCCGTAACACGCCCATCAGAGCCGCCCGTAAGACGCTTCCCAGAGCCGCCTGTAAGACGCCTCTCAGAGACGCCTTTCAGGGACGCCTTTTCAGAGCCGCCGGTACGACGTCTCCCAGAGACGCCTCTCAGAGGTGCCAGTACAGTCTCTGCCAGAGCCGCCTGCGTGACGCCTCGCAGAGCCGTGTGCAAGACGCCTCGCAAGACCGCCTGTAAGACGCCTTTCAGAAGCGCCTGCAAGCTGCCTCTCAAGGCCGCGTGTAAGACGCCTCTCAGAGCCGCCTGTAAGCTGGCTCTCGAAGCCGCCTGTCAGACGCTTCTCAGAGCCGCCTGCAAGACGCCTTCAGACTCCTGCAAGACGGCTCGCCGAGACGCATGTACGATGCCTCTCAGAGACGCCTTTTCAGAGACGCCTCGCACAGCCGCTTGTACGATGCCTCTCAGAGACGCCTTTCAGAGACGCATTTCAGAAGCGCCTGTAAGACGCCTCACTGAGACGCCTCTGAGACACGCCTGTAAGACGCCTGCACGGCGCGTGTTAGACGCCTGTGCGACGCTTGTGAAGCTTCTCGTGTACGTTGGTTGGAGTTCATATGAAAGTGGTGTTTGGCATCCATACTAAAGTGGCTGTAATTTGGTTGAATTGGGTCTCATTTGTCCCAGTTCCCCCGCCCCCCCCCCGCCAGGGAAGGGATCAAATGGAAGAGGCTTCCGTTCGACTCGACTACGACGTTGCTCAATTTCGCTTAGGCTGTTCCACTCTGGCTGGCGCCCTTAAGCAGGAGGGCCCAGGGAAACGGGGGGAGCGGGGGCGGCGACGACGACGACGACGACCACGACGACGACGACGAGTCAAACGAAACGGCCTCTCGCACACGCCGACAGGGGCGGCGGCTCTCGCAGATGCGTGGGGGGGGGACTTCTGCACGAGCTTGAAAGCGCCCTCGTGGGCACGGCCGACTTCGCTTCGAGGCTGTAGCCAAAACGCACACCTGGAGGGGTCCCGGGGGTCCATTCCGAGAAGGGGGTCTCGGAATCCACAGCTTTTGCGCCCTGGCAGCCCAGACATGACCGCGTCGTGAACAAACATCCGGACGGGAGGTTTTTGGCCATTTCCGGCCTCGGGGGGCCCTCGCCAGGCTTCAGGACCGTCAAACATCGACATAAGATGAAAACCGGTTCTGGGGAAAGGGTTGGGGCTTCCAGGGACCCCGTACATTGAGATTAGACAGGCGAAGAACCCAACCATATGCAGTTGTGAGAGTTGTGAGTACCGCAGTTGTGGGTATCGTCTTCCCTGGAGCTCCCTCTGGGGCCACGAAACGCTGTACTGGGCGGGGGAACCGCATGCGAGTTCCGCCACTGAGACCTTCGGTGGAGATCACTCTGGGGCCACGAAACGCTGTACTGGCCGGGCAAGCGCGTGCGAGTTCCGTCACTGGGACCTTTGATTGAGGTCCCTATGGGGCCAAGAAGCGCTGGTCTGGGCGCAGGAACCGCACGCGAGTTCCGCCACCAGGACTTTTGGTGGAGCTCCCTATGGGGCCACGAAGCGTTGTACTGGGCGCAGGAACTGCATGCGAGTTCCGCCAGTGGGACCTTCGGCTGAGCTCCCTATGGGGTCACGGAGCGCTGTGCTGGGCTGGGGAACCGCATGAGGATTGCGCCACTGGGACCTTCGGTGGAGCTCCCTCTTGGGCCACGAAGCACTGCACTGGGTGGGGGAACCTTATGCGGACTGCGCCACTGGGACCTTCGGTGGAGCTCCCTCTGGGGCCACGAAACGCTGTATTGGGTGGGGGAAGCGCATGCGGGCTGCGCCACTGGAAACTTCTTCGGTGGAGCTTCCTCTGAGGCCACGAAACGCTGTACCAGGTTGGGGAACCGCATGCGGACTGCGCCACTGGGACGACTTTTGGTGGAGCTCCCTTTGGGACCACGAAGCGCTGTATTGGGTGGGGGAAGCGCATGCGGACTGCGCCACTGGAAACTTCTTCGGTGGAGCTCTCTCTGGGGCCACGAAACGCTGTACTGGGGTGGGGGAACCGCATGCGGACTGCGCCACTGGGACCTTCGGTGGAGCTCCCTATGGGGCCACGAATCGCTGTACTGCTGGGGGAATCGCACGCGGACTGCGACACTGGGACCTTCGGTGGAGCTCCCTCTGGGGCCACGAAGCGCTTCACTCGGCGGGGGAACCTCATGCGGACTGCGCCACTGGGACCTTCGGTGGAGCTCCCTCTGGGGCCACGAAGCGCAGCACTGGGTGGGGGAACCGCATGCGGACTGTGCGACTGGGACCTTCATGTGGCCTCCTGGAGCCCTCTCGGAGCGGCAAGGTTGAGTGTTCGGTTCGTGGGCTCATTCTTGGGCCTCTCTTGGAATCGCCTTAGGGCCCTTTTGGGCAGTCAGGTGCGCCTCTTGGACCGTCTTGGGACCCTCTTTGGCCGTCTTGGGGCCGTCTTGGGGGCCTCTTGGGCCGTCATGTGAGCTTCTAGGGCCGTCTTAGGGCGACGTTGGGAACCTCGTGGTCAGTCTCGGAGCGTCGGAAAGTCGAAACGGCGAGAATGCCAAGAACTTTCAAACACGTTGCATCTTGGGCCGTTTTGGGCTCCTGAGGCTCTCTTCGGAGCCTCTTCGGGCAATGTTGGAAGCCTCTCGGGCTGTTCTGGCCGCGCGGTGGCGTCACCATGAGATTCCTGGGACCTCTTGTGGAGCTTCCTTCGGGGCCATGAAGCGTTGTACTGGGTTCATGCGGACTGCGCCTCTGGGACCTTCGGTGGAGCTCCCTCTGGGGCCACGAATCGCTGTACTGGTGGGGGAATCGCACGCGGACTGCGCCACTGGGACCTTCGGTGGAGCTCCCTCTTGGGCCACGAAGCGCTGTACTGACCGGGGGAACCTCATGCGGACTGCGCCACTGGGACCTTCGGTGGAGCTCCCTCTTGGGCCACGAAATGCTGTACTGGGCGGGGGAACCGCATGCGGACTGCGCCACTGGGACCTTTGGTGGAGCTCCCTCTGGGGCCACGAAGCGCTGTACTGGGTAGGGGAACCGCATGCGCACTGCGCCACTGGGACAGTCGTTGGAGCCCCCTCAGGGGCCACGAAACGCTGTACTGGAACTGCGGAGGAGGGAAGTGGGAGGAGGGGGAGAAGGAAAGGTGAGGAGAGGAGGAACGCGGGGCGGTGTCTCTTCAAAACGAGGACCCAGAACCACAGGATGGTTGGGAAGAATCAGGACTTCGAATGTCTGGGTAGCTTTTGCGCCCTGGCAGAGAATTGTGACCCCGGGGCTGCCCCGAGTACCATCCAGAAGGTCCGTGTCTAGTAGCAGGGCCCAGAGGAGGGTTGCCCGTGGCGCAAATCCGTGCGAGGGGCCTTGGTTCGCCTTAAAGCGCCCTGTGCTTTTTTTGAGCGTTTTTTTGGGGGGGAGGGGCTCTTAACAGGCTGAAAGCGGTAAAAACAACGCTACGTTGTTTAAGCGCTTTTAGGGTAGTTGTTTTTGGCGTGTTTTGTTTGTTTTTTAGCGTTATCAGGCTGAAGACGCTAAAACAATGTCTGGAAGCGCTAAAACAACGCATCATTTTTTTAAGCGTTTTTAGTTTTTTGCTAAGACCTGAAAGCGCTAGAACGACGATTTCCAAGATGCCGAGCTGAAAACGCCAAAAAACACGCCCTGGGCATCTGTAAGGCGAACCCAGCGCGAGGGGTGAAGGGTCAGGTCGGGAGCTCCGCATCCCTACCGTCCACTGAAACAACTCAGCACGTTGGAACTTCGCGGAGGTCATCCACCACCAGACCTGCACAGGCACCGTCTGTCTCCGGATCTCGGTGGAGGTGTGGATGCTGCTCCCGACCTGGCCGGGGGCCGCTGGTGGGTCCCGTCCCGCTCCCGACAGGTGGGGGCGAGCGCCGCTTGTTCATCTGTGCGAACCACGCTTCTTACATGGACACGGTCCTGATCTGCGCTTACATGCCGCGGCATCTCGTGGGGGAGGCGAAGACATTGATGGCGAGGAAGCACCTGGGCATGCCCGTCCTGGGCAGGATCGCGAACCACGTGGGCCACATGCCCGTCCCCTTCACCTCTTCCTCGAGAGGTAACTACGCCGTTGACAAGGCAAAGATGGCGGAGCTCATGGCCAATGTGGACAGGTGCATCGAGGGCGGGGGTCACCTTGCGATATTCCCCGAGGGCGACCTCAACCCGGAGCCGGACGTGCTGCTTCCGTTCCGGGCCGGCGGCATGGATATTTGCATCCGCCACGACATGGAGGTCTGGGTCTTAGTGGTTCTTGGAGACGGCAGGGCTGTTTTCTACCGTTATCAAAAGGGTTTGTTTGGAGACGGCAGGCCTTTCGTTCTACCCTTTTCAAAAGTGAAATCTGGATTCCGAGACTGAAAGCAGTAACAAAAACGGTGCGCCGAGACGTAAGCATTCTTCTGGACTGAAGCCAGAGCCGTAAACGGACTCGACATCGGCGTCGGCACCGGAAACAAAAGCGGCACCGAAGCAGGTGAACAAAAACAGGCAGAACGAGCACGGACAAAACACGGCCCTGTCGTTTCCAAGAGCTACTCAATCGGCGCGACCCCAACAAACTAATACTATGTGCGTCGCCCTCCCACGCGCGCGCGCCGAGAACTCTTGTAGTACGTGCGTCGTGGCGGGCGCCTTCTGGCCACACCGCTCGGGAAACTATATATATATATATACGAACGATGTACTACAAGCAGGGTGTACTAGATGTTCGGGTCGGACGCGCGCCCCCAAGGAGGACATGTTGTATTAGTATTAGTATGCCTCTGCACGGCCCCGAGCGCCCGCGAGCGTCGCCGCGAGCGCGCGGTCTATTCGTGTCCTACCCGCCCCCCCCGCGTTGGTTTGTTTTTGCTTTATTGTTATCTTGCCGGTTTCTATAATTTATATATGAATGTATGTATACATGCTGTGCATACATCTATACATATTAAAAAGAAACACATGTTACTCCATTTTTCCCTACCTAGGCTCTGCCTAGAAGGGTTCTTACTCGGTATGCTTAAAAGGGCCGGGCAGTGCAACTCGCCCCGGGCGGTTCCCCCAGTATCCGCCCCGCGGTTCCCCCAGTTACGTCCCCTTAGCGTAGCGTTGCCTATCTCATCTTAGCTTAGCTTATTTCATCTTAGCTTAGCTTCATCTTAGCTTACCTTAGCTTCATATAGATGTTGCTTTCCTAGATCCTCCAACTCCTAGGTAGGGTCGCACTGGGATGATTTTAGTCGCGTGCCCCCGTGAAGGTCTGGGCCTGGGTGATGACCGGCCAGGCGGACTGCTGGCCCGTGGACGCGGCCATAGGCGGCCGGCCGTCCTCGATCCAGCTGCGGGCCGAGCGGCTGCACCACAGCGCCCGCGAGGCCGCGGCGCGCCTGGCGGGCCCCGGGGCCGACGCGCGGGAGCAGGCGATCGCGGGGACCAAGGAGGTACTCGGAGGTGGATAGACCTCCTACCCTGGATTGGAGGTCGGTAGACCTCCTACCTCCTCCTCCTCCCTCCCCCCCCCCCTCCTACCTCCCTCCTCCTCCTCCTCCTCCTCCTCCTCCTCCTCGTCCTCCTCCTCCTCCTCCTCCTCCTCCTCCTCCTCCTCCTCCTCCTCCCCCTCGAGTCTTGGAAGAATCACGACGGGAGGTGCTTCGCTATGCTTGGAGCTTGGGGGGCCCTTACTCGGGGTTGGACAGAGCTCCCACCCTGACACGTCGACTGAGGAATTGGCCGCTTTCGGTTCGCGAGGGGGCCTCGCGGCCGTCACTTTTGCAGGCCCGGGTCCGTCGGTCTCGGTCCCGGGCCGTTTTCACGAAGAGGAGGTCTGCTGAAGGGAGGTCTGTCCACCGCCGAGGTACCACCACCTCTCTCCATTCCCCCTCCCTCCTCGTGCCCTCCTCTTCCCACATCCTCTCTCCTGGGAGAGGTCATGGGGGCTGGAAGGAGGCAGTGGTGGCGTGCACTTTTCCGACGGAGAAGAGAAGCGCCACAAACAGAAACTTGTGTCGCTCCGCGCGGATTTCTTGGATCCGCGCCGAGCCCCCCCAGCGGCGCCTCCGGCGGCGCCCCTGGCGCGCTCCGCGCGCCAGGCAGAGGGGTCCAGTGCAGATCAGAGAAATTCGCGCGGAGCGCCAGAAGTTTATGTTAATGGCGTGTTCTCTCGTTCTAGTTTTGGGCACCGCAGGCGATCGCGCTCGCGGCCGACCTGCGGGCGCGCATGCAGGGGATGCTGGACGAGATGCTGGGCAATCGGGCACCCCCCGTCCTCGGCCCCTCAAGCTCCTGCCCCAAGACCAAGCTGTGAGTGTCACGGGCCACGACCTTTGTTGGGTTCAGCTTCAAGAGGTGGTGACTTACGCGGTCCGCGAGATGCCCCCCGGCTGTGCCGCGCGGGCTCCGGGAGCGGGGGCCGCCAGATGCTCACGGGCCTCCGAGATGGGTCGATGATCTCCAGGACGTGTGTTAGCCCCGTGTGTGTGTGTGTGTGTCTGTGTCTGTGTGTGTGTTTTTACCCCGTTCAGCCACACCCGCAGATCATTGCATCGCCAGCGTCGTATGGAAGGGCCTCGGTGGAGAAACACACGTTGGCGCCAACACACGTTGTGAGGATCATCGGATGGAATCCGAGTACATGGGGTCGGAGGATCGCGCGGCATCGCCGATGCATCGCCGATGCGGCTCGATGTGAAGCCCGATTTTCCCCACGCCGACGTCGGCGATGCATGGCGGATGCATCGCCGATGCACCGCCGATGCACCAGCGATGCATTGGTGATGCGGCGCGATCTTTCGACCCCATCTACTCGGACCTCAGCGCCCCTCTAACGGGGACTCCATTAACGGGTATTTTTGGCCAGTGGCCCGGCGAACCCGCTCCACCCCGATGTGGACGACGCTGCAGTGCCAGAAGAGGAGGCCCCAGAGTGGCAACCTTCGGCAGCTTTCCACCAAGTACCCGTTGGTGAGCACCCGTTACGGAGCCGCTGAATACCTCATGGAATTCCCGGCATGCATCCTGAGCCAACCCCATGACGACATCGCTCTCGGCCTGGAGGCGTGAGCTGCGCGCCCTTCTCTGGCTGGGCTCCGCGTGGGCGCGCCGCCGCCGGCGCGCGGACCTCCTTCGCACCGAGCTGCTGCTGCTGCTGCTGCTGCTCCTCCTCCTCCTCCTCCTCAGACAGTGGGTGCGTCTTCTCCTCTTCCACTTCTCCTGGACTGCAGTTCCCCCTTCCTCCCCCCCCCCTCCTTCCTCTGATCCGCTCCTCCCCCTCTCCCTCACCCCTCCTCCTCCTCCTCCTCCTCCTCCTCCTCCTCCTCCTCCTCCTCCTCCTCCTCCTCTTTCCTCTCCCGACTGTCACCTAAGGGTGGGATCCCCGTTCAGGGCACGCACCTCGCTGTTGATTTCCCTGGCCAGGGCTGGATGGAATCCCACCACCAGCCAGCTGAAGGCAGAACGGCTGATCCTGGCCGCATTCGACTGCCGCAGCCGAGAAACAGCGACCTGCTTCATCACCCCGGGTGTGATCTCGCTTGCGAGCGATGCCCTGCATCGATTCAGCACCGAACGCATAGCAGTGCGGAGTAGGCTGGATCTACTACTTCAACTACGGACTCTCTGAGCGTATGTACTCTTTGGGTCACGATGTGTGTGTATGCACTCTGGGTGGGCGCTAGAGTGCGTTAGGGTGCGGGGAAAGGTCCGCCGGTTTCAGGAGATGTGGCGCCGCGAGCCCCATGCCACGCTTTGCGATCACCACCTTCAAGGAGGAGATGTCCCAATAAGGAAAGTGCGCCACTGGATCACCCTGTAATTGAAAAGGGGGGGGGGGGGGTTCGGACCCCCCCCTTCAAAGGGGGGGGTGAGATTTTCGACCCCCCCCCTGGCGCTGGAAGGGGGAGGGGGGGTTCGAACCCCTTCCCCCTCTTATGGCGAGCACATCGAATTTCGAACGCCTTCGCACTTCAAGAAAGAGCTGCTTGGTGGCCAAGAGAAGGCCACGGTCGGGAATCAGGATGTCGTCGCGGAAACCTGAAATACTCCATGATGCCAGCTGCCGCAGGCCTCTCTGGCCCAGCTATGCCCAGCTCCATCAGTGCCAGAAGCGCGCAGTCAGCAATTTCACCGCTGTTCTGCAAACCCATGCCCGTGCCGACCGTCGCCTGGTAGGTACGGCTTTCCGACGCGTCCCTTGTGAGTACATGATGGCCCGTCCAAGCGTGACCCTCGTAGGGTCGCTGGCCGGCCAGAACGTGAGGACCGCGCTTGTGATCTCTTCCGGGTCGCCGCACATGTCAACGTCTTTGACGTCCTCCTTGGCGAAATGGCATTTGGACACTTCCGTGTCCGTGAAGTGGTCCAGCCTGCTGGTCAAGCCGGCGGAACCACTTGACAGGAACGGGGCGCGCGTCTGCGGTTTCTGACGGAGGTTGCCCGCCGTCCACGTACCGCACACGCACTCAACCAAACATGTGTGTCGGGGAGGCGCGCACTGGTCTTGGCACCACCTCGCCTGCGGTCTTGTGAGTTTTTCCGAGGGTGTGCATTCTGCTGCGGCATGTTACTTTCGAGGGCCCAGCGCTGCGGAAGAGTGCGCCTGCCAAATCTTCCTCGCCAACCTCGTTGGATACCCTCTGGCAGATCTTGTGGTAGCTGCTCAGCGCCGCTTGCATCTGGCCGTGGGGGCTGCTGGCGCAGTACCTGTGGGAGTCCAGCACCGTGGACGAGACCAGAGGGAGGTATGCTTTCTGGATGAGGCTGAAGCCCTGGTCTTTGTCATTCGGCAGCGCCGCATAGCCGCTGGCCTGCAATAGTTTCAGAGCCAAGGTTTCCAGTGGAGCGGCATGTGCATAGCCGCGGCTTGAAAACGTGCACTGGCTCTTGCCCGCGACGCTGCTGCCAGCAATCGTGTGCTTGCGACGTCACACCACCAGGTCAGGGGAAGCCACTGACGACGCGTGACCGCCTCGCTCTGCTTGCAGAACTTGGCAGGCGGAGTCGATCGTGTCTGTGTGAAGCGGAAAGGCGTTGATGAAGGAAAGTGCGAAGCAATTCCATCGCCATTTGAGTTTGTTGCCTCAAGTTTGCAGCTGCAGCGGAATCGGCCCAACGATGGAACAGCTCGTGATCAGGTGATGTGCTTCCAGTGCCGCCAAAGCAGCAGCCATTTGATAGGCCATGGATTGTCAGCTGCTTCGTGTAAAGACCTGGAGCGAGGGTCGTATATCTGACTTATGTTGGATACATCGTTCCCACTGCAAGATGGTAAGAATATCTCCAGCGTCGAGGCCAGTAGTCACATCTACCAGCCATTTGAATTATTTCTTAGACCTTGTGTCGGTCTTTACTATGTTCCTCCATGTGTTTTGCCGTAGTCTTTTTTCCTTTGCCACCCTTGCCTTTTGGGGTGGCCTTCGCTTTCCACCATCATGCCGTCGTAACGGCATCCTTGCTGGCGCAGTTTCAGCTCTTTTGCCCTTGAAATGCGTGTCTCTGTTTTTCCTTTGTTTCCTTTTTGCTGTCCTTGCTTTGGCTGTCTGTCCGAGGCTCTGCCTTTCCCGTTATGCTCTTGCCGCCATGATTGCCCCTGCCTTTGCCCCTGCCCTTCGAGTTGGCGAAAGTGTGGGCCTGGTCGGTGTGCTTGTTCGGCCCGGTCCTCCTCCTCCTCCTCCTCCTCCTCCCCCTCCTCCTCCTCCTCCTCCTCCTCCTCCTCCTCCTCCTCCGCCCTCCTCCTCCGCCCACCTCCTCCTCCTCCGCCTCCTCCTCCCTCCTCCTCCCCCTCCTCCTGCTCAGTCCTCCTCCTCCTCCTGCTCCTCCTCCTCCTCCTCCTCCTCCTCCTCTCTCTTCCTTCTCCTCCCTCCCTCCCTCCCTCCCTTCCTCCCTCGGCCCTCTCTCCCTCGGGCACCACCTAAGGCCCCAGTGGCGCAGTTCGCATGGCGGCGCCGCCCCATTTTGGCATACCCTCATACGATTCGCGACCCCATCGGGAGCTCCACCTAAGGTCTCAGTGGCGCAGTTCGCATGGCGGCACCCAACCATTTTGGCACACCTCTCACACGTTTCGTGGCCCCACGGGGAGTTCTACCGACGGTCCTAGTGGCGCAGTTCGCATGGCGACACCGCCCCATTTTGGCACAACCCTCACACGCTTCGTGGCCCCATCGTGAGTTCCTAAGGTCCCAGCGCACTTCGCGTGGCGGCGCCGCCCCATGTAGGTATACCCCATCACGCGTTTCGTGGTCCCACAAGGAGTTCCACCTAAGGTCACCGTGGCGCAGTTCGCATAGCGCCGCCGCCTCATTTCGGAACACCCGTCACACGCTTCGTGGACCCATAGGGAGCTCCACTTAAGGTCCCAGTGGCGCAGTTCGCATGGCAGCGCGGTCCAATTTTGGCACACCCCTCACACGTTTCGTGGTCCCACAGGGGGCTCCAGCTAAGGTCCCAGTGGAGCAGCCCGCACTATTTTTGCACACCCCTCGCACGCTTCGTGGCCCCATTGGGAGTTCCTAAGGTCACCGTGGCGCAGTTCGCATGGCGGCGCCGCCCCATGTCGGTATACCCTTCGCACGTTTCGTGGCCCCACAAGGGGGTTCCACCTAAGGTCCCACTGGCGCAGTTCGCATGGCGGCGCCGCCTCATTTTGGACCACCCTTGACCCGCTTCGTGGCCCCATATGGTGCTCCACCTAAGGTCCCAATGGCGCAGTTCGCATAGCGGCGCCGCTCAATTCGTTACGCTTCGCGTATCCCCACCAGCCCATCTCACAGCAGCAACTCTTGCGAAGCATGCCGACAGTCGTGTTTTTCAGGCGTGTGTCCGCTTGGCCCCGCATATCTCCCCTGTTCCTCCTTCCTCCCGCCTCCTTGTACATCCTCCTTGTGGGGGAGCGGGAGAAGGACGAGGCGGAGGAGGAGGGAGAGAAAGCGCTCCTCGTGATTTGAGTCGTTTGGGGTTTCTCGTCCTGGTGTGAGTCGTTCGGGCCCTTCTTCCTGGTGTGAGTCGTTCGGGCTCTTCGTGGTGTGAGTCGTTCGGGCTCTTCGTCCTGGTGTGAGTCGTTCGGGCTTCTCGTGGTGTGAGTTGTTCGGGCCCCTCATCCTGGTGTGAGTCGTTCGGGCCCCTCCTCCTGGTGTGACTCGTTCGGGCTCCTCGTGGTGTGAGTCGTTCGGGGCCCGCGTCGTGGTGTGAGTCGTTCGGGCTCCTCGTGGTGTGAGTCGTTCGGGCGCCTCGTCCTGGTGTGAGTCGTTCGGGCCCCTCCTTCTGGTGTGAGTCGTTCGGGCTCTTCGTGGTGTGAGTCGTTCGGGCCCCTCGTCCTGGTGTGAGTCGTTCGGGCTCCTCGTGGGGCCTCTTGGGGGGGCCTCTTGGGGGCCTCTTGGGGGCCTCTTGGGGGCCTCTTGGGGGCCTCTTGGGGGCCTCTTGGGGACTCTGGGGGCCTCTTGGGGGCCTCTTGGGGGCCTCTTGGGGGCCTCTTGGGCCCATCTTGGGGCCTCTTGGGGGCCTCTTGGGGGCCTCTTGGAGGCCTCTTGGGAGGCTCCTGGGGGCCTCTTGGGGCCATCTTGGGGCCTCTTGCGACCTCCTCAGAAGCGCAAAAAGGCGCTGCTATGAAGGAAGATGAGCGCGGCCCCCTCGGGAGGCCAAAATGGGGCCAAAACCCTCGTAAAAGCAACGATTTTTGGCTTCACAGAAGAGGAGGGGGCTACAAGAGGGTCCCCCCGTCGGAGCCAGAATCCTCGTGAGGGTCGTCGTTTTTTGGCCCTCCCAGGCGTCGAAAAAGACCCCCCTGACCACCCGCGGAACTCCCTCTCCAGGCCCAGGGGGAGGGGGTAGGGGGAGGGATAAACCCCTCCCCGAAGGGGAAGAAGGGGGGTTGGGGGGTTGAGAACAGAGAGAGCTCGCTAAACCACTCACGCCCAAAGGGCTGGTGGGATTTTGGCACACCCCTCACACATGTCGTGACCCCACAAGGAGTTCCACCTAAGGTCCCAGTGGCGCAGTTCGCATGGCGGCGCCGCTCAATTTCGGACCACCCTTGACACGCTTCGTGGCACCATAGGGAGCCCCACCTAAGGTCCATTTTGATATACCTCGTAAAGGGGATCCACCGAAGGCGATACCAACAACGACTGTACTCACAACTGCATATGTATGGGTCTTTCGCCAGGCTGATAGCTTGGCTTCGCAAGCAGTGTTTGTTCTCGCTTTGCAGAGGCGGTCATGAGCTTCTACCAAGCGCCCAGGCGCTCATAAGCATCTGCAGGGCGCTCAGGCGCTCAGAAGCCGTTGCAGAGCGCTCCGGCGCTCACAGGAGGCCTCTGCAAAGCGCCCAGGCGCTCTCTGCAGAGCGCTCAGGCGCTCAGAAGCCTCTGCAGAGCTCCCTGGCGCTCATAAGCCTCTGCAGAATGCTCGGGTGCTCACAAGACTCTGCAGAGCGCTCAGGCGCTCAGATGCCTCTGCAGAGCGCTCAGGCGCGCAGAAGTTTCTGCAAAGCGCTCAGCCGCACGGGGGGGTGCCTCTGCAGAGCGCTCAGGCGCCCAGAAGTTCCCGAAGCCCCTGCATAGCACGCGCGCGCTTCTAAAGGCGGGTTGTCAAGTGGCTGTTCTGGTTGTAAAGAGTCCCGTCTGGGTTGTAAAGTGGTCGTTTTGGTTGTAAAGTGGGCTGTTCTGGTTGTAAATAGGTCTTTCTCAGCGGACAGCCCGGGAATTCGATCCCTTGCTGGTTGTAAAGTGGTCTATCTCGGTTGTAAAGTGTCGTTCGGGTTGGAAAGAGACCGAATCCCCCAGAGGAGGAGGATAAGGGCGATGTTCTGAGCGCGGTTGGCGTTCCATCTCGTCCTTGGCCCTCGTTCTCTTGCCGCGTTCGCTCGCCCGTTCGCCCGCCACCGTTGTCTTGCATTTGGAGCGGCATGTTTGCGCAAGGATCTACAGGATCGGCAGGAGGGGTGCCAGAGTCCACCCAGGACGCATCCACGATTCTGCACCGCGCCCTTTCCGTTCAGAGCCCTTTTCTCATGGGCCTGTCATCCTCGCGAGAGCACCGCTTTGCAACTGAGCTGACCTGCGTCCTTCCAGCTGCAAGGAACGCGACACAGTAAGACTCGAAAGTTCAGGGCAGTGCCCAGCGTGCGCTCCTCGTTGAACAGGTACCGCCCTTCGTCCGCGTATGTGTTGCGTAATTTAACGCCTCAGGCCATGCATCTTGAAGACGCTTCGCGCATATCCTTATTTCGAGGTAAGAAAGGAGTCGCGTACAACTCGTGCAGCTTTACAGCACGTTTGCTTGTGCTCATGCTTTCGGGAGGCTTCATAACGATAGCCCCATTCTCAAGGACAGGAACTTCACAACGACTGTGCGTACTCCTGGCGGGGACTGCACGACTTCACAATGTGAACGCGATCCGGCCTGCATTCTCGAGCGTCCAGGGGGTCTCTTAAGACACGGGGGATGCTGACGATGGTGGGGAGGATCGAAAGACGACGGCGACCAGGACGCGGACGGGCGACAGGAAGGAGGACGAGGAGGGGGAGGATGAGGATTTGGAGGAGGAGGAGGAGGAGGAGGAGGAGGAGGAGGAGGAGGAGGAGGAGGAAGAGGAGGCGGAGGAGGAGGAGGAGGAGGAGGAGGAGGAGGAGGAGGAGGAGGAGGGAGGAGGAGGAGGAGGAGGAGGAGGAGAGGAGGAGGAGGAGGAGGAGGAGGAGAAGGACGAGGAGGAGGAGGAGGAGGAGGAGGGAGGGAAGGAGGGAGGGAGGGAGGGACAGGCGGGCCTGCGGGCTGAGAGCGCCTTCACTCTCCTCCTGACTTTCGCTCGAGGGTGCGTCACGCACCACCTCCGCGCCAACCTGCAGGGGGATTGGACAGAGCAGCTCGACCTTGTCCTCTTCGGCTGCCTCGAGCAGCTCGCTGGCGGGCCCCTGGACGCGCCGCTGCGCCTCCAAGCCACCTTGCGACTCTCCGACGGCGGATGTGCTTTCCCCTCCGCCACCCAGACGGCGCCCGCCGCCTACGCCGCCAGCTGGGCCCTCCTGCTTCACGACGTCATGGCTTGCCTGGGGGCGAACTCGCTGGAGGAATTCTGGACCCGCTGCCCGAGGACGAAACAGACGCTCGACCAGGCGGAGGCGGCGCTCCGGGCGGCCGACGTCCTCCAGGCGCCTTTTGACTGGATTGGCTGCGCCGCCGAACCGCAGCCGAAGCTTCAGGGGCACTGGGGCAGAGCGGCCTCCGCGGCCAACAGGGGGAATCTGCTGCGGGCGCACGACGAGGACCACCGCCTGCGCCTGCGGGAAAACGGAGGCACTGGCGCCGGCAGTTGGCTCCTCCCGCGTCAGCCAGACGAACCCCGCCAGCCAGATCCGCACTTCTGCTGCAGTCTCAAGCGTCGGCTCGGCATCCCCGTCTGCCCGCCTGGCTCTCGCTGCCAGCACCGCCGCCAGGACGGAAGGCTCTGCAACGAGCCCCTCGACCCTCGTGGCTGGCACGCAGTCAAGTGCGAGGTGGGCGCGTCGCGCAACAACCGCCACAACAGTTGCCGCGACTGGCTTCGCGGCGCCCACGGAGCAGGCCGTCCCAGCCTGGGACCGCCGCCACCCCCGCACGGGCGAGCTCCAACAGGCAGTGCTCGACCTCTCCACTAGCGACCCGGCCAGCGGCCGCCAGATCTTCATCGACTGGAGCATCACTTGCGTACACTCAACCTACGCTCCACGCAGGGGTGCCCGGGCCGAGAGAGACGGACTGGCGGCCGCGCAGGCGGTGGAACAGAAGCGCGAGCGCTACCCTCCGCACGGAGGAGAACTGGTCCCTCTTGTCTTCGAGACGGGGGGCCAGCCCAGCGACGAAGCAGCCAGCTTTGTCCGCAGTTACGGAGCCGGTTTAGACGACGCCGACCGCTCCGAGCTGCTGGGCGGTCTCTGGCGGCAGATCAGCAGGACCCTCCAAAGGGGAAATGCTGAGATGCTGCTGAGCGCGCTCGGGCGCTAAGCCCCTATGGCCCCCGCGACAACGACCAGCGCCAGCACGACAGCCGCTGCGGCAGACACAATCACTACGACCAGGACAACGACCAGAACGCGGCGGCTACCACCAACCACAGCGGCCACCACCAACACCGCCGTGCGGGGGTCACCCCTACCAGCCACTACGACCACCACCAGCAGACCGACCACATCTACAGCCACTACTAGCAGACCGACCACGCCTACCAGCCACCACGACCACCTCCATCACGACCACCGCGACGACCGCCACCAGGACGACCACCTCGACCACCATGACCACCGCCAGCATGACCACCACCACCACGACGACGCCCGCCGCAGCCCCCCGTTCCCTTCTGCCTTCCCCCGCCCTCCCCCTCCCCTGCCGGGCCGCCCTTGCCGGGACGCCTTCTGTGCGTCCGTCCCCTCCTCCTCCTCCTCCTCCTCCTCCTCCTCCTCCTCCTCCTCCTCCTCCTCCTCCTCCTCCTCCTCCTCCTCCTCCTCTCCCCCCCTTGCCTCTGCCTGGCCGGAATTAAAGCGGCCTGCAGGCCCACCGTGCCCTAGCAGGCGGGCCGCTTCCTTCCGGCTTGCCCCCTAGGTCCCCTACGAGGGTGCCGGTCCTTCCCCGAGGGAGCCTCAGGGGGCCGTGACGGGAGGGAAAGAGGGAGAGGGAGAGAGATGGGGGTGAGGGAGAGGGAGAGGGAGAAGGATGGGGGTGAGGTAAAGGGAGAGGGACAGGGAGAGGGGGAGGGAGGGGGAGGGAGAAGGAGGATGAGGAAAAGGAGGAGGAGGAGGAACAGGAGGAGGAGGAGGAGGAGGAGGAGGAAAAAGGAGGAGCAGGAGGAGGAGGAGAGGAGGAGGGAAGGATTTGGAGGAGGAGGTGGTGGATGATGAGGAGGGGAAGGAGGAGGAGGCGGAGGAGGAGGTGGACGGGGATGAGGAGGCGGGATATGAGGAGGAGGGAGGGGGGGAAAGAGGGAGGGAGGGAGAGGGAGGGAGGGAACGAGGGAGGGAGGGAGGGAGGGAGGGAGGGATGGAGGGAGGGAGGAGGAGGAGGAGGAGGATGATGATGATGAGGAGGAGGCGGATGAGGAGCAGGAGGAGGAGGAGGAGGAGGCGGAGGCGGAGGCGGAGGAGGAGGCGGAGGCGGAGGTGGAGGCGGCGGCGGCGGAGAAGGAGGAGGAGGAGGAGGAGGCGGACCAGTGTAGACCCATCAGTCATCAACGATGTTGGAAGTCACCCTCCCTCCAATTTCTTTCTTATAGGCCCCACAACGGTTCATGTCCATCGAGGGACCTGCCTCGTTGGAAGACAACCGTTTGAAGACCCTGAAACATGCCAAAACATTGTTCTCGGGACTTCAACGCCACGGATCAACCTGACTGCTGCGTTTTGATGATGCGGAATCCTGCCAAAACGCCATTTTGGGGATTTCAACTCCGCGAATCAACATAACTGTTGGGCCCGCATAGTCCCGAACCCTTCACAACACAATTTCTGGTACGTTGATCATGGGGGTCCGTCAAACTCTCCCGACGTTTTGTTTTGTATATATATATATATACATATGTATATGTATATATATATATATATATATATATGTATATACACACCTATACGACCACCCTGCGGGTGATAAGCAGGTGGGGGGGGGAGCAATGGGCAACAGTGGTGACTGTTGTTCCGACGATGCATTTGGTGCGCATATCGATATGCATGTCGATTTGCTTTTCGATTAGCATCTCGATTGGCATGTCGACATATCGATGTGCATGTCGATTTGCTTTTCGATCTGCATCTCGATTTGCATGTCGACTTGCATTGGAAAGCTCGCCACAGGCGCCGATTTTTTGAAATACGCAACCCACGGCGCCTTACGATTTCCAGTTGGGTGTGCATGTCGATTTGCATTTCGATGTGATTTTCGGTTTGCATGTCGGTTTGCATGTAGACTTGCATTGGATAGCTCGCCGCAGTTACGGCGGGACACCAGCGGGACACCGACACCGCGCGGCACCGGCCGCCGGAGGAGAATCATTTGGTCTGGCCGCGGCCCAGCCACAGAAGGATTTCGGGACACCCGCGGGACACCGGCGGGACACCGCGGGCCACCGGCCGCCAGAGGAGTTACATTTGGTCCGGCCGCGGCCCAGCCACAGGAGGATTTTGGGGACACCAGCGGGACACTGGCGGGACACCGCGGGACACTGGCCGCCGGAGGAGTTACATTTGGTCCAGCCGCGCCCCAGCCACAGGAGGATTTCCTCTCGAGCGCCCACGCAGCTTCGCCTCGCCCGCACGCGCGCACGGCACGCACGACACGAACCCGAAACCGAAATCGATTTCCCGCTAGGGGGGGTCTCCGTTTCACGTCGGACTCACCCCCCAACCTCCGATACCTATACGAACACCCTTCGGGTGATAAGGAGGTTGTGGGGGGGAGAGGGGAGGGAACCAACATCTGACTTAATCGATCTCACTATCGATCTCATTCAACGGGACACCACGGGACACTACGGGGCACTTGTCGATCTCACTATCGATCTCACTTAACGGGCCACCACGGGCCACCACGGGACACCAAGGGACACCGCGGGACACCTCTCGATCTCACTATCGGCCTCACTATCGATCTCACTATCGATCTCATTCAGCGGGACACCATAGGACACCACGGGACACCTCGGGACACCACATCGATCTCACTATCGATCTCTGTATCGATCTCACTATCGATTTCACTCAACGGGACACCGCGGGACACCAATGGGCACTTTTCGATCTCACTATCGATCTCTTTCAACGGGACACCACGGGACACTACGGGCCACCACGGGACACCACGGGACACCGCGGGACACCTCTCGATCTCACTATCGGTCTCACTATCGATCTCACTATCGATCTCACTCAGCGGGACACCATAGGTCACCACGGGACACCTCGGGACACCACATCGATCTCACTATCGATCTCTGTATCGATCTCACTATCGATTTCACTCAACGGGGCACCGCGGGACACCTCTCGATCTCACTATCGGTCTCACTATCGATCTCACTCAGCGTGACACCACGGGACACCACGGGAGACCTCGGGGCACCACATCGATCTCAGTATCGATCTCATTATCGATCCCACTCAACGGGACACCACGGGACACCACGGGACACCTGTCGATCTCACTATCGATCTCACTCTCTATCTCACTCAACGGGACACCACGGGACACCTTGGGGCACCACATCGGTCTCATTATCGATCTCACGATCGATCTCACTCAACGGGACACCACGGGATACCGCGGGACACCACGGGACACCAGTGGGACCCCGGCGGGACACTGGCGGGACACCGGCCGCCGGAGGAGTTACATTTGGTCCAGCCGCGGCCTTGCCACAGGAGGATTTCTTCTCGAGCGCCCACGCAGCTTCGCCTCGCCCGCACGCGCGCGCGGCACGCACGACACGAACCCGAAGCCGAAATCGATTTCCCGGTAAGGGGGGGTCTCCGTTTCACGTCGGACTCACCCCCCAACTTCCGACATATATATGTTTATACATATATATGTACATGCATAAATGAATATGCGCTGCGGGAAGGCGAGAGCCACATTTTGAAAAGGAGCCGCCCTGAAACCGTCAGGCTGTTGCACATATTTAAAACGAATGTGCGCGGCGCTAAGGCGAGAGCCACATTTTGAAGACGACCCGCTCTCAATCCGTGAAATTCCTGATTTTTGAAAACGAATGTGCCCGGCGCTATGGCGAGAGTTACATTTTGAAGACGACCCGCCCTCAATCCGTGAAGCTCTTGCACATGTTTAAAACGAATGTGCGCGGCGCTAAGGCGAGAGCCACATTTTGAACACCACCCGCCCTCCATCTTTGAAGCTGTTACCACTTTGTAAGCTTCAGAGTCATAAGTGGTTAGGAGGTGTCAGGCGAAACGCCCAGACCGCCCCAACAACTGGCCTCGGGGTGCGGCACGGAGAAGCTATCTATAAGGAAATGGAATTGATGAAGTGGAGGAGGAGAAGGAGGAGGAGGAGGCGGAGGGAAGGAGGAGGGAAGGAAGAGGAGGAGGAGGCGGAGGAGGAGGAGGAGGCGGAGGAGGAGGAGCAGTGGATTAGTGGCTGCAGAGCGCCGTCCGAAGTACGAACTGCACCTGGGGGGTTGCGTTCACTGGGCGAGCACGTCGTGTCCCACACGCCCGCCCACCCCGCAAGGTCGGGGTACGCCCTGGGCCACGACGAACCCGTTCAGCTTGCGCGAGCTGAGATGAGCTCGACATGGACGCCGCAGGGCGACGCGAACACCGGTCACGCACGCCAGCGGCAGGTGCCCGCCGAAGTCGAGCACCACGAAGCACGATTGGCTACCGCCCATGGCGGCCGCCACCTCGTGCAGCCCCGCGCTGGCACCCAGGAGCGCTCGGCGACCGCACCCGCGCCGCGCGGCGCGTGAGGTCGGCCACGGCCTCGGGCAGCAGATGTGGGTCGGGGGGCGGCGTCGGCGCCGCGGCCCCCCCCGAAGAGGCGACGCGCGAGCACCGCATGGGCCTCGCGGGCCTCCTTCGCCTGGGCCCCCGAGGGCTCCGCCGCCGCCGCGGGAGGCGCCGAGGCCGCCGCCGAGGGCGCCGCAGGAGCCTCCGAGGGCGCCGCCGCCGAGGGAGGCGCCGAGGGCGCCGCCGGGGGAGCGGCCGCCGCGGTGGCGACCCGCGGGGCCACGCAACGAGCGTCGTCGGCCCAGGCGTCGTCGTCGAGGTTGGCCATCCCGTCCGCGGCAGCATCGCCCGCCGCACCGCGCGCCGCCGCAGCGGCGGCAGGCGCCGCTGTGGCCTCCACGTCCAGGACCTCCTCCTCCGCGTGCATGTCGTTGTGCTTCCTGGCGGCAGCCCGCCGCGCAGCGCGGCGCTGGCGGCGCCGCCGACGCTTCGTAGCGCGAGCGTCGGCGGCCGCCACACCCCCGCCATCGGGAGGACCACCACCTTGTTCACGAGGTACATCTTCGGCAGGGCCGCGGGCGGCGCAGGCGGCGCGGAGCGCCCGAGGAGTGCCGCCGACACCGCCGAGCGCGCCACCGCCGCGACCGTCCGCCTCGGCGCCTGCGCGGCAACCGCCCCGCGCACCCCGGCCGCCACGAGGGCTGCGGCCAGCGCGGGGGGGCCTCCATCCCAGGGACGGCGGGCCGCGCGCCAGGCATGCCAATGGCTTGAGCCAAAATGGCTTGAGCCAGAATGCCTTGTGGGCCAACATGGCTTGAGCCAAAATGGCTACGAAGGAGGAGGAGGAGGAGGAGGAGGAGGTGGAGGAGGAGGAGGAGGAGGAGGAGGGGGTGGAGGAGGAGGGGAGGGAGGGAGGAGGAGGAGGAGGAGGAGGTGGAGGAGGGGGGAGGAGGAGGAGGAGGAGGGGGAGGAGGAGGAGGAGGGGAGGAGGAGGAGAGGAGGAGGCGGAGGAGGAGGAGGAGGAGGAGGAGGAGGAGGAGGAGGAGGAGGAGGAGGAGGAGCAGCAGCAGCCGGCCGGTATGGAGCCCGACGCCCGCCGCAGATGTCGGAGGGCGCCCGCGGCCGTTTTGGCCCAGGCTCCCTGTCGCGAGCGCCCTCGGCGCCAGGGAGGGCGGGGCCGGGGCGGGGGACGCGACGCCCGAGGGGAAGGAAGGCTTCCGCGCCCTGCCAGGACCTCCATCAGGACCGAGGATCGAGCATCTCGGCATCGCTCGGCTGTGCGCTTGCTTCTCGGCGAGGGCCATCGAGGAGCAGCCTGCACCATCGAGCAGAGCGCGCACGAGATCGACATGTGCACGGGGCATGCACGCCCGAGCGGCGGCGGGGGGGGGGGGGGGGGGGGCCGGCCAGGAGGAGCGAGGACGGGGAGCGAGGAGGAGGCGGGGGAGGGCAGGTGGAGCGAGGAGGGGGAGGAGGAGGGGGAGGAGGAGGAGGGAAGCGGGAAGCGGTGCAGCGGCAGCAGTCGATTCGATAGCTGCAGCTCTGGATGGGGGATCGCGGGAGGGTGGGCAGAGATGCCGACCCTCCTGCTAGAATACGGCGACCGTCAGGGCGCCTGGCCGTGCTCTCCTAAGGGTTGGCGCCTGCAAACCAGGCACCGCGGAGCGCGGCTGCTACATTGCGGCACGGGCCGACAGAGGGCAATATAAAATTGCCTGGCAGTGGAAGTGGGGCCACACAAGTGCGCGGCCCCGAGAATATTAGTCAGATGAGCCCGAGTCTTCCTCCCCAGCACCACAACCCACAACGATGCTCGAGGCTGCCGCAGCAGCAGGAACAGAAGAGCACTGGGCGGTGGCGCTTGCACGGTCGGGAGATTCGGGTATGCTCTCGAGCTGGACACCAGTGCCTGGGTGTCGGCCACTCTCAGCGCGAGCAAGCTTTCTGAGGTGACCAATGCGTGTCGTCTGCACCTGCGAGACACCTCGGCACGTCCGTCTTAGTCCCCGACAACAGCCATCAGGGAGCACCAACAAGCACGCACAGTCAAGGCAGATTATTATTCTACCGTTGCGTACAGGTCGGTGCTGCAGGTCGCTAAACACTTTGAGGTCTTCTGCGTCCGATCCCGAGGGGCCCCTGGACCAGGAATAGGAAGAGGTAGGCCCCAGGTCGACAGGAGGCTCGAAGGAGGAGACTCCTGGCAGGGGCCCCAGGATCGTGTTTGCAAGCTCCAGGGCAGGCCCCGCGGCGGCCGTCGAGTCAGATCCGACAACCAGGCCTTGCTCTGCTATCTTGTTAAAAACATGTTGGCCTGCCATTGCTGAATGGCTGTGGGCCTGCATTCACGACTCCCCCCCGTTCGCAGACCCTTGAGAGTCTGGTCGGTGGTCGCTGCCATGTTGCAGTGCCTACATCTCCATTCGCCACGAGCTCCAACATAACAAAGTTCGTGCTGCGAGAGCGAAAGCTTCGGCGCTGTGCTAGGGGCCTGCCTGGGGGGAGGTTGCGGGACTTCAACCTGTTCTCCCGCAGTACTAATTATCTGGATGGCACGCGCTAAAAAATCCCAGGTGAGCTGATGCTTTTAATCTGGGCCTTCTCGGCCTTGACATAAACATCTGGGACTTGGTGCATGCTCGACCCTAGTCTGGCGAAAAAATCGGCCCATATATTTCCAAGGTAGTCTTGGATGTCTGAGCTCGTGCACAAAAGTATGTCCTCAGGCCCTCGGTGCGCTGGGACCCAACGGAAACTTGGCCTCTGCAGGCCTTCGCCTTGAAGCTCGGATATCTTGCGCCATATATCTGCATGCGCATTTCGGGCAGCCGCCAGATCGGGATCCCATGAGCACCCTTCGTGAACGAGCTGGAGGTGGTCAGTGACCACTTCGGCCCCTTGGGGTGCAACTTCAATCGCACGCAGCGCCGCGTACCTCTCAGCGCGGGGCACCGTTTGGCGCCCAGGCAAAGGCCCGTAGAGAGCCCTGTGGGGCACGCCCCACTGGTCAACCTCGACGGCAGCCCATCCACACCGTCTAAGTTCTGGGCTTGAGTTCGCAAGCCCTGAACCGTCGGTATAGATGCGCCTGCCCCAGGGCCCCGTCGTTGCACCCCAATGAACCGTGGGAGCCTCGGGGATCTCTGGTACACTGAGGGAATAAAAAGGGAGCCCATACGCAAGCTCCAAAGTGTCCCTGTCGGCCTGTAGTCCCTTAAAGTTTCTCTGTACTCTATAATGTCATCAGGAAGGGCTCTACATCAAGATCCTCTGGGGGCTGGGTTAAAAGTGGGCACTGGTACAGCTGGTGCCCTAGTGTGGCGTTGGGGTTCGGGCAGAAATCACAGGCGGGCGTCACTCGATATCCTGCTGCACATTTCCTCGATGGCGGCCAGCACCCTGAACCCAGTAGTAGTCGCGCACAGCCTCTCCTGACGTCGTCCTTGGTGCGTAATATTGCAAGTCTGAGGCCACGCCGCCATACTTCTTCAGAACCAAATGCTTCAGGAATGTGCGCCAGTATGCGTTTCATTTGCCATCGTCCTATGGACTCCTGCAGCAGTCTCTCAACCTCCATGGGCGGCGTGCGCAGTAGGGAAATCATGGTTCCTTTATCATCGACGACTTGGTGTGCAGATATCATAGCCCAGCCAATTCTTGAAAGCGACAGCAGGGTCGCACTCATGGGCCCATGGCACTTGGCCCATGTGAGTTTATTCCCAAAATCACGCTTCATGACAAAGAAAGCTCTCTGAAGATCGGCAACTGAACA
Organism: Prorocentrum cordatum; assembly: GCA_963575745.1. Classification (NCBI taxonomy): domain Eukaryota; class Dinophyceae; order Prorocentrales; family Prorocentraceae; genus Prorocentrum; species Prorocentrum cordatum. The sequence continues at coordinate 87,751 of CAUYUJ010001651.1, forward strand.
TCTGTTGTCCCAGATCGTGCTGGCAAACCTGACAACTAGCAAGATAGTCGCGTCGTATATCGGGTCGTAGAATTCGTCCGCCTGTGTGGAATGCCAAGCTGTGATAGACACGTGTTGGCGCGCTCCCGCGAGTACAGCCGCAATGGATCTGAGTGAGTTGAGGTTGGCGTCGGTGATGCCACTCACTCCTGCTCCATGTGCGGCAGCTGGTAGCAGTCCTGTTCTCCACAAGGTTCGGACTCTGTGGTTCGCGCTTCTCGCAAGGGCACGAAGCTTGGGTTTCTTAGCCATCAGTCCAGGCATTCTTTTCTTCTCAATGGCCCGTTTGGCCTTAGGCCCAGATAGATCATGTCCGAGGTTACGCATATGAGGATACATGTTCATCCGGAGTCGCTTGGCGAAAGGCGTGATTATTTTCTTGGCAGCCGCATTTGTCGCAACACATCCACTCTTCGCCGCTTGGATGACCACTCCCAGCTCAAAAGCACCCTGCGTAAAGTACTTGACAGCCGCGAACAAAACCTTGGATTGTTTGGGGTCCTCTCCCGTCCATTGAATTCCCGCGTCGTCCATGAGCATGCGCGGCACGACTGTGTCGTAGAGGTCCCTCATTCGAAGTAGAAGCTGATGCAGTAACAAGTGGACCATCGTGGTCGCGTGTGTACATCCAGCTAGAATGCCCTGAAACGATACATATTCATAGGACATCGACCCCCAGGCTCGTACCACTCGTGGGCATTGGTAGTTGGCTAAGATTAGCCAGAGGAGTCGTAGTGGGTAGCGCAGCACGTAGGCGAAGCCGACTAGCTTCTGCAATTTAATCATCTCGAAACACTTGTACATGTCGATCAGCACTGTTACTGACGTGTGTCCTTTGTATCGTGCAACTTCTGCTTGCAGGTTGTGGGAAAACGCTGAATCTGATGATGCTGCAGCAGACCTCGCTCCCCAGAGGTCAGGATTCTGATTCTCACGCTCCCATCTCCTCGAAATAGGTCTGCGGAGTCGGGCCCATATACGCACGATCGCATTGATTCATGCCACCAGTCGGTGTCCTCCTGATGCTTTGGGCAACCGAACAAGGCGTGTCTGTACCCTTTTATCTGGCCAGCAACATAGCCTCTCGCACGCCTGCAAGAGGAGTAGAAGTGTCTGGAGTCCGTAGTCTGATACAACATCCATCGCCTTGGGGTGGAGGTTGACCTGTCCGAGTGCTGAGTTGATTTTGAACTTGCGCAAGACAATGCGCAGGTCCGCCACGCTGACCTCTGGAAGCTGGCTCCATGTCGAGAAACCAGGTGGCAACGTCAGGCGTCTTGAGGCGTGGGTGGCCCAGATCTCAGCCCAGGTATCCATACAAGAATCTGCCATCTCAAAAGGTTGCGGCTGCTGGGTGTGCTCCAGCACTTCCTGCAGGTCTCTGAGCTTCGAGAAACGTTGCGCCTGTCTCGCTCCGTTGTTGAAAGGTGCCTTTGCCCACTCCGTCCATTCTGCCGTTTTGAATGCTCCAATTGCTTGGACCACCCTCTCCACTTTGTCTATGACGAACTGTGCAGTCTCAAGAACATCGTCACAGCAGAACTGGCGGGAAAGGTCACGGGCTCGAGCACGTTCGTCCTCGTCTAGGTGCTGCATGATCCATGTTGCCTTATACGCTCTGTGGAAGAAGCCCTGGGGGTCCCATGCCAACTTAACAAATAGCTTGAGCTCCTGATCGTTGGCAGCCATGTCATCGGTCATGCTGAGCCCAGCGTCATACGCTCCAGAGGTAGATAGGGAGCGCGTCCAGCTTGAATAATTATCAGTAGTGTGGTTGGTCGGCAGCATATGGCGGGGAAATTTACCTGGTACGTCAACATCTGTTTGGAGCCTTTCCACAGCCAGGATCATCCTCAACTTCGTAGCTCGCATGTGCCGAAACCCGCGCCCACTCAACTTGTATGCCTGGAGCCTCTGAGATGGTTTGTGTTCAGGCGGGGCCACTTTCTTCCAGGGCCAAGTTGGTGGCCCCGCCCTTCCAATGTAACGTGCTCGGTCATGGCCCATAATATCATGCCTGTCCAATATCTCCTCTTCTATCTGCGTCAAGACCGCATCCCAGGCGTCGGTGAGGTTATCGGCATTTTCGGCCCTAGCAATGAGCTCCTTGGCCATGTCCCACCCTGCGACGGGCGGGAACCTCGCACATCCTGGCTTTGGTACCCTGTCGACGGACGCAGGCCGATCAGGCACCCGCACCCACATCTCATGGTCTGCATCCTGCATTGGAACTCTGACAGGCACAGGTGGAAACAAGTCCGAGCCTTCATGTACAAACGCCCTGCCTGCCCGACACGCAACCATCGGACGTATACACATGTAGTCGTACATGGTTCCAGGTTTCGCCTGCAGGCATGTGGGGCAATTGGGGTGGGTGACGATGCCCCCGATGGAGTTGAACCAATGCCGCAGGTGATTCCACGTGCATGTTCCAGTCTCCCGCCAGCAGCCAAGGCTGCTCTCGGGCCTCCAGCTCATATATATATATATATGGCGACCTGCCTAAGAATCTCCACAGTGGCGTCCGAGAGGCCCTGGCCGTCGTGCAGGCAGATTGATATCGTAGTGATGCCATGCTTGATGCCCCAGTGCACGTGGGCCGCGAGGACCCTGCCTGGAACCAATTCGGCTGAAGACCTCCCTGGGGCGAGGGCCACGCGCGCCCTGGTCGGTGCCAGGATGGCCATGCCTCCATGCGTTCCTCCTTTGGCTGACGGAGGGGCTGGGGCCCAAAGGCCTGCAAAGCCTGCTCGAACTGCTTGATGCTGGACATCGGCGGGTCGCTCTTGGTCTGCATGGTGTTCTTGTGCGCATATTACCCGCGACTGCGCCCACGGCAACTTCAGCATCTCAATTAGCGGCCCATGCGATGTCACATTGGCCGTCGCGATCGAGCTCGCGGCCCTGCTGCATGACGAGTCAGGATTGGGCATTGCAACAGAGGCCTTCTCTGGAGTTGTTGGCCTTTGTAGCGTTGTACCTGTCGCTAGTTGAACCTCCATGGCGCAGATGGCCACCATGATGAGCCGCAAATATCTGCAGCTGGTGCCCTTGACAGTCCTCTGGCCTGGCCCGTCGTGATGGTCCGAGGGGGAACTTGAATGGCTCAGCATTCTGGGGCCCCTGCGAGGTCTGGTGGCTCTGTGGTTCCCAGGGCCCGTCTGACCAGCAGTCCCCACCAGGACCTCGGCCCCAGGGCCCCTTTCATCCGTCATATTCTTGCTGCTCCCGGGTGCAGGGGCGGCGCTGGCACTGGGAATGGCATTTGGCCTGCATCTGATGTTAGACCTCACAGCCGCGTGGTAGATCCTGGCCCTATTCCCAGCGTGCATTGCGAGCCAGCTGATGCAGAGGTACTCGAAGTAGACGTCGCTACTGGCCATCAGCCGCATGATATACCTTGCCACTCCAGCAAGTGGCGACGTATGAACCCATCCCAGGCTCGAGGAGCACCTGGGCATGGGATTTGTTCCAGCACGTGGCGACTGAGCCTGCGATTGCCAAAACTGGCCAGCAGGACTTTGCGCTCTGACTGGCGACGAATGAACCCTGCCCAGGCTCGAGGAGCACCTGGGCATGGGATTTTGTCCAGCACGTGGGGACTGAGCCTGCGTTTGCCAGAACTGGCCCGCAGGACTTTGCGATCTAACGCCTTGCAGCAACGTGCGTTCTAACGCCCGTTCTGACATCGGAAACTGAAGCCCACGTTGTTCGCTGCAACCGTCGTGAGCTTCCCATGCAAAACAATCCAGCACGCACATCGTAGTCATATATGTGATGCCAGCAATCCAGATGACGCTGGCCTTCTGACCGCGGCTGGGTCGAGGCTGTCGTATACCCCGTACTGGCACACGTCGCTCGCGGCAAACTCCGTGTGCACTGCGTCCTTGACATGCGTTTTCCAAAGCTGCATCGAGCTCAACATGAGGAGGAGATAGAGCTGTGGTCGAACGACCCAGCCCTTATTGTGTCTTGCGCCGCTTGGCCAGTGCTTCAGCAGCTTCAGCATATCGCTTGCGCATCTCACGCACCTGGTCGTCGTCCTCAGGGGGCTCTTCATCAGTGCATGCTTGAAAGAATTGACGCGAGCTGCTAATATCATCAGTATCCATTGGCACAGGAACTCGCACGGCTTCATCTTGTTTAGCAGCGCGGCCAGGTCCTTGGGACCCCCCTGGCTGTTGGCCTGGCGGTCCTGGTTCGGCAGCTTGTTGTTGCGCAGACGCCGAGGAGGCCTCGGCTGCATCTGCTTTGGCCTGTAGCTGTCGAAGTGCCTCGAACGTGGACTTGGCCTGGTCCAGGGGAGTGGCGTCTGCCCCTGCGGATTCGCAAAGCTGGCCGAGCTTGTCAACTGGCAGGTCCAGGGCAGGCACCATGGTCTTGAGCGAGTACGACTCTGGAAGAGGCGTCGGCAGCTGTGCCGAGACCGCGAACCGCTGATGCTCCAGCTCCGTGGTGTCTGTAGCCAGTGTGTGAATCGACTTCTTGACGCCTTCGATCTTGGCTTCGAGCTCCACCTTCTGGATCTCCAGATCTGCCAGTGTCTCCTCCTGCTGCAACCTGCTCTTGAGCAATTCATCAATGCGAGTGGTGTAGTGGTGCATTTGGGCGGAGTGCGGCTTGCTGCTGACGATCTTAGACTTGATCGCCATTCGCTCAGCTTCCAACTGCTCTCGCGCCGCCACCACAGCAGGCTCAGTGAGGTTGCCCAGCGCCCTGAGGGTCTGGCTGATCTCATTGAGGCGCTTCTGGTCGGTGTCGGTCTTGTCACTGGCGTCCGTGTCCAATGTCTGCCCATTCTTTGCCGCCAGAACTTGCTCTCGAAGCTGTGCAATCTCAAGGTCCTTGGTCTTAAGCTGCTTGTCTCTCTCTCGACTGCATAGTTGGTGACCGCTGCCTTCTGCCTCTGCTTGTCACGTTCCAAGGCTGGGGCCCTGAAACTCGGCGCCGTCTGCAGAGGCTTGGGGCCTCCGAACGCAGCACCTTTGTTGCATTGGCAGCTTGAGCAAGCATTGAGGTCACCTCTGTTCCACCACTTCTCACCTGTCCGCGGATGAACACACCAGCGGCATAGCCACGGTGCAGCCCATGCCTTGCGAGAACCGATCTTCGGCAGGCGTCCGCCATCCACCATGAGTCAGTGTCTGGAAACAGAACGAGATCGGGAGGTACGGTCCCGAGCGTGGATGCGTTGTGAAGAAAAGCGGCACTCCACTGGGCAGGCTCTTGGAGGTTGCGGTGAGCGGTGAGGGCCGTCTGTTCCCTCCTGCCACAAAATGTCAGTCCGAGCCAACGCTCGGACTTGAGCCGAAATGGCTACGGAGGGGAGGGAGGAGGAGGAGGAGGAGGAGGAGTGGAGGAGGAGGAGGAGGAGGAGGAGGAGGAGGAGGAACAGGAGGAGGAGGAAAAGGAGGAAAAGGAGGAGACCCCAGCGCGGGCGCTCGATGGCGGACTCCCGGGCATCAGGAGACCGCCCCGACGCCCAGAAGAGGCCTCCGTGAGCTCTCCGAGCAGCCCCACCCGAGAGGGCCCCCCCCCCCACCCGAGAGCATTTGTTTACACATTTTAAGCACATGTTTAATCCAATGATCGGATTGTTAGAGTGTCCATTGCCATGGCATCCACAACCCTCGGCCCTCCTGCCTCCTCGAGGCGTTCTTCGATCCTCCTCGAGCCTCGAGCCACGATCCTCGACCAGTCCGTGGTCAGCTTGACGCAAGGTTCCCAGATCCTCGGCGAAGGATCTACCGCTCATCCGCGGCTGCTTTGGTTTCGGTCAGTTCGGCCTGACCCGTGCTGAACTCAAAAAGCCGTTGTCTTTGAGTTCAAAAGACCAGTTTTTGGAATTCAAAGACCAGTGTGTGGAATTCAAAAAACAGTTTTCTGAATTCAAGACCAGTTTTTTGTAGAAATTCAACAACCAATTTTTTAAATGCAAACACCCGCCCCGGTACATGACATTTTTCCCTGGCTCTAATTTCTGGTTGGCCCCCTCCCGACTTGCGCTTTTCGCGCGCGGATTTGTCCAGGGCTGGGCTCCCCTGGCGAGGGCCGCCTGCGGCCGCGCCCCGCACCGCGGTGGCTGCTCACCCAGGAGGGGAGCCCAGGCACTGCCCGCCCGTCTGCAGCCCGGGCGTCGGAGAAGGGCCCCCCCCTCCCCAGCAGGGCGATCGCCGGGTGGGGGCTCAGTTCAGGGGCCGAACTCTATACACCGACGCTGTTCCTGGCCCCGCGCTGGAACTCGCACAGGACAGCGGATCCCGGTGTATGCGGGATCCTGGCGTATACATTTGTTGTTTTTTTCCACGGGGAAGCGAGGAAAGAAGTATACCCCCCACCACCGCGACGTCGCCCCCGACCCTAAAAAATCCTGGGGATTGCAAAACAGCCCGCCACTGGTAATGTATCTGTTCCAGTTTCCGATCAGTCTTCCTTCCTGGCCCAGGAAGGGATCCGCACATAACGCACCTCGGAGTCCGGAAAAGAAGCTTCTCTGGGACACTCCAGGCCCACACCATCGTTTTCCGAGCGAAGTCCGCTCTGCAATGAAAAACAAGGCGCCGATGCCGCTACTCCCCGGGAGGAGGGCGGCCCCGCCTGGGGAGACCGAGCCTGTGCCCGTACCCAAGTGGAAGTCGAATCATGGAGAGGAAGCGCGCTGCCAAATAATTTCCAGATGTCCAGAACATGTTTCAAACAGGCTTTAAATCTGTAAGCACATGCTTGACACATTTTTAGAACATGTTTTACACATTTGAAATGCATGTTTAATTCAATGACCGGATTGTTAGAGTGTCCATTGTCATGGCATCCACAACCGTACCCCAGATAGGCGACGTCCTGATCTTTTCAGGACGGGGTCCCTGGAAGAAGTCCGACCCGTTCCTCAGGACCCGTTTTTCATCTCGAGTCGTATTTTTTTCGATGGCTTTTAACATATAATGTTTTGTATATATATATTATATATTTATATATATATATATTTTTATATATATATTGTTTTAATCTTTTTTACAAGCAAGAAGATAACACATGTGTTATCACATCGATATATTATTATTTATATACAAAGGTTTTAGGTCCCGAGGCCCGGCGAGGGCCCCCTCCGAGGCCGAAGTGGGCCAGGGACCTCCCGTCCCGATTTCTACCCTCGACGCCATCACGTCTTGGGGAAGTCTCGGCGGCCCCCCCCCCCTCCGCCCAGAGGGCCCTCGCGCCCTGGTGTTACAAGGCATGTTTCGGTGCTCACCTGCCCGCTATTGTAGTGCGCAGACTAGTGTGGTTTACGTCTACATCCCTGTGTTATCCTGCTTTTCCTACTGGTGGAACTTTGGCAGCAATGCTGCCAAGGGATTTCGCAGCAATGTCTGGGTGGAGCAACGGTTATCCCGCGTTTGCTACACTTGGTGCTGACGAAGGCGAGGCGACGTTGAACGATGCCAAGAGTGTAGTTGCTGTATGGCATAAAATCATCCTACCTCCTCCCGCCTGCCCCACCGCCTATTCATATCCTCCCCCTTCTTCGTCGTCCTCTGCCCCTCCTCCTCCTCCTGTCCTTCCTCTTCCCCTCTGGAATGCGCTGTGCGTTATTGGGATTCTATAAGTGGCAGTTTGGGCCATATGGGGTTATCCGCACAGCGCCCTTGCCCCTTCGCCTCGTCCTCCCCCTCGCTCCTCTTCGTCCTCCCCGTAGGCTTTCGCTCGCTTTTGCGGGCAGAATTTCGTGACATGTTCGTTGCGTGCTGGCGCGCCGAGGTACGATGTGGCTATTCGCTCTTATCTGCTCCTGTGCCGTTTAAAAACTTTCACTTCTTTCCAACCTTCCCCACTCCCTCCCGCTTTCCTCCTCCCCCACCTCGCTCTCGAGTTTTCCCCCGCGTCCGATCGTTTTCCATATCCTCTTGGCCGTTTCGTTCGACGCAAACTACGGGTGGTCTTGCCGTAACTTCACATAGTGCCGGCCCAGCAGCTTGCGCGCCATCGATACTACTCTCCACTACGCTGTGCACGGGCGACGTGGTGAGGGCTTCCGCGGTGTGTGGCGGGCCCCGCAAACAAAACAAATCGCAAGCTACTGATGTGCCCGTTGGCGCGTTTTGTTGTAGAGAGGCGTTGTGGTGCACGGGAGCACTGTGGCGTGCGCAGGCGCTGCAGTGCACATGGTTGCTGTGGTGCACGCAGGCGCTGCGGTGTACATAAGCGCTCTGGTGCACGCACGAAATGTGGTGTACACAGGCGCTGTTGCGCACACGGTTGCTGCAATATGCAGATTTTGCTCTGTATTTACGTGGTGGCGTTGTGCACGCAGCTGTTGTGGTGTACCGAAGCAGTGTGGTGCACTCAGGCGGCGATGTCTTGCACGAGTGCATTTGGCATTGTCGAGTGCGCAGGGATTGCAGCGCGCGCAGGCACTTGATGTCCCGATGGCGCGGACGCACCCTGGCGGGCGCGCGCCGCGGCCGCCGTTACCGTTGCCCGCCGGCCCAAACCCTTCCCCCCTTGGGCAGCAGCCGTTACCCAACATAATATGAAAACGGTCTCCAGCGTATCGCTAAATAACGGTCGGGCGCATTGTCCAGTAGGCCGTTAGTTAGACGGATGGCCATGCAGAGCAATGCCGAGCGTGGATCATTTTCCAAGCCTATACCCAGAACTCCACGCGCTGAGACAAAGTCACGACAGGGGGTTTTCGTTTTTTTCGGCCCCGTGGGGCACTTTATCGGGATTCGGGACCGTCAAAAACGACTCAGGATGAAAAGCCGGTCCAGAGGAAGGGGTCCAGATTTCTGGGGGTCGACGTTGTGAACAAATTGCGGCGTCGGGGGTGGCTCTGGAGGTTCTGCGGGGCTCTTCCGAGCGGCCTTGCCGCTCCTATTCCTGGCGACGGCGGCTTGTTCGGTAGCAAATCATGGGAGCCAGGTGTACTCTTCTAATTCAGCCCTTGGCGTCGACTCGCGTTGAGTAGCGTCTGGGAGTCTGATGATGATGATGATGATGATGATGATGATGATGATGATGATGATGATGATGATGATGATGATGATGATGATGATGATGATGATGATGATGAGGATGATGTTGATGAGAAGAGGATGTAGGAGGAGGAGGAGGAGGAGGTGGAGGAGGAGGATGGAGGAGGAAAAAAGAGGAGGAAAAAGAGGAGGAGGAGGCGGAAGTGGAGGTGGAGAGAGGAGGAGGATGCAGGATCGACGGTCAGAGGGAGGTGTGGGAGGAGGGGGAGGAGAAGGAAGGAGGAGAAAATGCAAGGAGGAGATGGACGGAAACGGAAGAAGAGAGAGAATGAGGGATGATGTGATGATGATGATGTTGATGATTCTGATGATGATGTGGTGATGTGTTGTGATGATGATGATGATGTTGTTGTTGGTGTGATGATGATGATGATGATGTTGTTGTGATGGTTGCTGCTGTTGTGATGTATGATGATGATGGTCGTTGGTGGTGATTGATGATCATGATGATGATGATGTCTTGTTGTGATGGTGATGTGATGGTGATGATGTGATGATGTATGTGATGATGATGTGTTGATGACGTTGAATGATGATGAGATGGATGCTGGATGCTGGTGCTGGTGCTGCTGCTGCTGCTGCTGCTGCTGCTGCTGATGATGATGATGATGATGATGATGATGATGATGATGATGATGATGATGAGGAGGAGGAGGAGGAGGAGGAGGAGGAGGAGGAGGCAGGACGAGTCAAGAGGAGGCAGGAGGAGGAGGATGAAGGAGGAGGAGGCAGGATGAGGACCCCCTGGGCCCTCCTTCCTCCCAGCACCGCCGGCCGCGCTGGCAGCGGGCCGCCATGGGCAGACGACGCCGCCCGGGGGGCCGCCGCCCTCGGGGCGCTCTGCTCGCGGCGATCCTTGCGGGCTCGGCGCGGGAGGCGGGCGCCTCGTCGTCGTCGTCGTCGTCGTCGTCGTCGTCGTCGTCGTCGTCGTCGTCGTCGTCGTCAGCGTCGCCGCCGTCGCCGCCGCCGTCGTCGCCCTGCGCGTCGTCGTCGCCGTCGCCGTCGCCGTCGTCGTCAGCGTCGTCGTGGCGGCGGCAGCGGCGAGGCGCCGACGACGATCAGAGGGGCGAGAGGCAGCGATGCCGCTGCTCATCCCGGAGAGTCCTCGCCAACACGGCTGGAGTCTCTTTGAAATTATGGTCAGAATGTGTTAAGTCGGGCATGTTCCTCTACAGGAGGAATCTTCAACAAATAGTCAAACATAGCATGGGGAGGATTTTTGTACTACGTTTGAGCGTGGTATTTTTTTGAGTATTTCTAATTGTTCGTCCAAGATCCGCCTGTAGGGAGACATGCCCGACCTGATCCGGGGGTCGACGGTCCTAGACTCAGAGGATCGGGGGTCCAGGTTTCCCGAGTTTTCGGGCTGCGGGCCAGATGCCTCTGGGGGCCTCTGGGGTCCTCCGCGTCGGCGGTGCCTCCTCCCTCCACCCCTTCCCTCGTCCTCCTCGAGCATCGTCGACGCTCTCGTTGCGCAGGCGTTTGGCAGTTCCTGGATCGCGTTCCGGGGGTGGCTTGTCCCTTGGGGTTCGAGCGCGGCCGGAGGGTCTGCACGAGTGAAGGTTTGGGCAGGTAGTCTGATTCGTGGACGCCGCCATGCAGGTATCCCTACCCCTGTTCCTCGTCTTCCTCCTCCTCGTCTTTCTCCTCGTCCTCCTCCTCCTCGTCCTCCTCCTCCTCCTCCTCCTTCTCCTCGCCTTCAAGCTTTGAAGATGCCGTCGCTGCTGCTCTGATGGGAGGCTGTC
>CAUYUJ010001652.1:0-42500 GCA_963575745.1 Prorocentrum cordatum
TTGTAAAGGAGGGCAAGCCCGTGGAGGAGGCTGGATCGTTCCGATCAGTCTCTGAAATTTGCATATTGTTTTTGTCGCGGGTTGCTGGTAGCCCCAGCGGCCTGCCGCGCTTGGCCTTCGTTGGCCCTCTTGCGCTTTACTGGGCGAAAGTTCGGAGCGGGGGGGGGGGGGCACGCTCGAGACCGATCGCCCGTGCGTGCTCGCGTTCTGCGCCTGGGCCCGCTGCTCGCTGGACGCGCCGCCAGAGCCCGCGGAGCTGGGCGCCCACCTGGAGGACTACATGAACGCTGAAGTCTTGCAGGGGGTGAAGAGCTGGCGGGGCGAGAAGCTCATGGCCGGCTTGATGTTCTTCCACCCAGACTATGGCCGCCTGGGGGGGCTGCACCTGCCGCGGGCCATGCGCTGCCTCGAGGGGTGGGAGATGCTTTCGCCATCTCGCTCTCGGAAGCCCTTGGTGTCTGCGATCTGGGCGGCCATGGCAGTGGAGCTGCGCCGGCTGGGAGCGCCTCTGGCGGGCGCGATGGCGCTGATCGTGGCGGAGTGTTACCTTCGGCCAGGAAAGATGCTGGGTTTGACCGGCAAGTCGTTCTTGGCTCCGAACGAGCATGCTGTCCAGAGCTGGGTTGCGCGGCTCGTCCCAGGGTCGGGCACGGCCCGGAGTAAGGTGGGGTCGGCCGACGACGCGATGCCCTAGGATTCGGGAAGGCGCCCCTGGATGAGCCGCATCTTGCGGGCCCTGAAGGACATGGGCTCGTCAAGGCCCCTCCTGGGTTTGAGCAGCCCGCAGTTCCTGTGCCTCTTCCAGAGAGCGGCTCTGGATATCGGCGCCGATGTCGCCCCCTATCAAGGCCGACGCAGCGGGGCGCCGCTGGATCGGGCAACAGGGCGGCGCTCTCTGGAGGAGGTGCAAAAGAGAGGGCGGTGGGCTGCGCTGTCGTCGGTAAAGAAATACGAGAAGTCGGGTCGCCCAATGAGAGCTGGAAGGCCCTGCCACAAGAGACGAGGAGTCACTGCGCGGTGGCTTCACGACAGCTGGAGGGCGTGCTGCTACAGGGGCGAGCCGCGCCAGCGCCGTCGTTCGTGCGCCGCGGGGCCTCACGCGGGTCCCAGTGAACCAGGCTATATTGCACCGGGCGCGCCCGTTCCTGCTAGATCTGTCTGCAGGCGGCAGAGGCGTTGGTGGCGCGGCCAGGCGATTTGGGGTAGATTCGATGTCTTTGGATCTCGAGGAGGGGCCTGGCCAAGATGTGTGCAGCTCCCTCAATCTGAAAGTGATCGAGCGGCACTTTAAACTTGGTCGGGTCCTCGGTGCGATGCTGGCGCCACCCTGCTCGTCTTTCTCGCTGGCTCGGAACCGATATCCTGTGAGGAGTGCCAAGAGACCAGAGGGGCTCGCTGTTTTGCGTGACAACGATCGGGGGCCGGCGAGAGTCGGAAACCTATGTGAGCGAGTGGTGGTTGTGTGATCAAATTGTGCCGTTTGCATAATGTGCCGTACGCTCTGGAGAATCCTGAGACATCGTATATGTGGAAGTGCTCAAACATGACCACTCACGTGATGCCCCACAGCCGATTGCTGGACTTGCATCAGTGCGCGTTTGGATCGAAGTGGCGGAAAGCGACCCGGGTGATTTTCGGCTGTGCGACTGAAGCTGGGGATTTCGCCCCGGTTTACCCAGGGCGCCTGCGGCGTCTTGGGAAACGTGGTTTCTGCAGCGTTCGACCTGGGAGAAAACGCATGGCATTCGAGGGGAAGGCTATGACGTCCGTTTCAGCTTCGTACCCACCTCGCCTTGCTGTGTGTCTGTGTAAAGCTCTGCTGAACCTGTCCTGAGCAGAAAGGTTGCACACTTGGTGATTTCGAGGGTCGACGCCTTTTCCGCCTGAGAATGGCCCTGCCGCTTCGCTGTGAACTTCGACTTTGCGAAAAATATGGGGTTTGGCCTGTCCGTCGCACGTCCCATAACCCCTGGGCGCGACCACTGTGGCATCAGACTTCGCCACTGAAGCGGTGATTAAGCATGTGTGTATGCGTGGCACGTAATTGCTTGAACCCCTTTTAAAATGTTGCAGCCCCTTCAGCAGCAGTCCCTCCGCCGCTGCCGGGGCTCAAGCTGTCCCACCCTCTGCCACCCTGGACCTGTCATTACATAGCGCGCGTCTGATTTAATTGTTCTAACACTTCCACTCCGCTCATGTGGGGTTTGGCCTGTCCGTTGCTCGTCCCATCACCCCTGGTCGCGACCATTGTGGTATCAGACTTCACCACTGATAAAGTGATCAAGCAAAGAACATGTATTTCCCTTAGGTTTTCGTGAGTTGTTTGGATTCTCGCTTCTTCGGGCTTCCGACGGACCAGGACGGCCCAAGAGGTTCCAAAGATCGTCCTAAGATCGCACCAGGAAGGCCCAATAGGTCCCCAAAAGGGGCCCCCCAAAGACGCCCGCCCGTCAGGGCCCCATGAAGGCCCAACAGGACCCCCAAGAAGGCCTGGAGACGCCAAGCTCGTAACACCAGCGCTCCCCAGAGCGAGCGGTGACGTAAACAACTCTGAGCACCAAGGCTCCCAAGAGCCCACAGTGGCGTGACAAACTCTTAAAACCAAGGCTTCCCAGAGCGAGCGGTGACACTACAAGCTCTGAAGACCAAGGCTCCCAACAACGAGCGGTGCCGTAAAAAGGTTTGAACACCAAGGTCCCCAAGAGCCCACAGTGGCGTGACAAGCTCTTAAAACCAAGGCTCCCAAGAACCAGCTGTGACCTTACAAACTCTGAACACCAAGCCTCCCAGGAGCTCACATTGACGTGACAAACTCTTAACATCAGGGCTCCCCAGCGCGAGCGGTGACGTGACAAGCTCTTAACACCAAGGCCCCCAGGAGCAAAGGGTGCCATGAGCCATCTCGGGCAAGTCCCTGCATCGCTCTTTCCGTTCCCGTGCCAGCCCAGATGACGGAATGAGCGAGGTACGAGTGATGTACGTTGTTTGGTGGGGCGAAGCCCTCTAGGGAGGGGTCCAGGGGAGGGGCGAGGCGCGCATGAGTGGTAATGGCCAGCTTTCCTTGTTTTTCTGAGTGAATCGGCTCCCGGGCAGCTCCCATGGCCCGTTTCCTCGTATGTTTTGGAGTGACGCGGCCCAAGGGCTCCAAGACGGCCCAAGAGGGTTCCAAAACGGCCTAACAGGGCACCCAGACGGCCCCAAGAGAGCCTCAGATGGCCTCCAGACGGTCCAAGAGAGCCTCAAAACGGCTCCAGAGGCCTTGCAGAGGGACTCCAGGACCCCCAGGGACAAAAAACATTAATTTTCCGGTGGGTTTAGCAGGTTTTTGGGGTTCTTGCTTCGTCGGGCCAAGACGGTCCAAACCGGCCCAAGAGGCCTCAAAGATCGTCCCAAGACGGCCCAAGAGGCACCCGAAAGGGTCCGAAAACGGCCCAAGAGGGCCCCAAGACGGCCCCAGAGGGGCCCAAAATGGCCCAAAATGACCCCAAGACGACCCAAGACGGCCCCAAGACGGCCCCAAGAGAGCCCAAGAGGGCCCAAAGAGGGCCCAAAGAGGCCCCCTAGAGAGCCCCCCCTAGAGAGCCCCCCCTAGAGAGTCCCAAGACGGCCAATGGCCTCCAAGACGCCCCAAGACTGCTCAAAAGGGCCTCCGTTGCCATTATGGCTCAATCCTGCGCTGCTGCCGCTGTGCACACGGGGAGCCAAAGCAGCTCGACTATCCTTGGTCGTTACCCCTAATCGATATCTGCGGTAACTGCCATATGACATATGGTTTGCGACCAGTCTCGGCGCACATGGCCACGCATGTGCGTCAACATTTTGTCCTGACGCTCGTGAAGCTGTCTTTGGGCACCGTCGCCGTGCTCTCACTTGGCGTTGGCGGCGCGGACGCCACCAAGGCATCAGCCGAGGATGGCAACGCGAAGGTGGAGACGACGTGGCCCTCTGCTACCGTCCGCAACGGGACGCTCTCCGCGATTGCAGACAGCAAGGCCTCGACGGCTGTCGCACTCCTGCCTGCATGGCCGTGGGCGACGGATGTGGCGTTGGGAGGTCCGCAGCATGAGGAGGACCGCCAGCTAGTTCAAGTCTATAGCTATTTGGATACAGGCCTGACCTGCTACGACGTGGGCCTCCCAGACCCGTCGAACTCCACGGAGTGTTTCGGCCCCGCGATGGAGTACGTCGGAGTGACTGGAACTGGAAATCCAATAAATTTTGGATCGGACTTTTCGTTTACTTTCGGTTGTGTATACGACTCCGACATGGACAGGGTTCTGTTCTCCGAGACCTCTGGCTCCAACACGACGTCGTCCTCAAAGTGGAGATACATTTGCCCAGGCTCATTTTCCACGACAGGCTCCAGTACGACCACGGCAACGGCCACATCCATGTCGACCTCTGCCACGTCGACCTCTGCCACGACCACGTCGTCTTCGACTGCCACAGAGCCTCCGGCAATGACTTTGGTGCCATTGGGACAGACGTGCTACGATGTGGGGCTGCGAGACGTCGCGAGTTCCGAGTACTGCTTCAACACAGCAGCGCCTTATTTCAGTATCTTTCCCGAATCAACGATCTACATCCAGAGTACGGCTTTAAATGTCAGCTGTGTCTACGAAAGCTCCTCGGACACCATGATCTTTTCGCAGTCAACCAGCGCTCAAACGCTGGGATCTGCCGACTACCAGTTCCTCTGCATCGGGACACTCACTACTGCGGCTACGTCCACTTCGATTACGAGCACCTCTCTGACCTTCAGCTCGACGACGACCGCGACAGCCACGTCCGCGACAACTCCCGCCCGCCGGCACCGACGCACCGTGGCAATCGCAGACGTGCACGTCTGCGATTGCCAGGGTGCGCCTACGCCGGCACCGACGCCAGCGCCGACGCCAGCGCCCACTCCCGCGCCGACGCCAGCACCGACCCCAGCACCGACGCCCGCGCCAACGCCTGCGCCCACGCCTGCACCAACGCCTGCGCCTACGCCAGCACCAACCCCTGCGCCTACGCCGGCACCGACGCCAGCGCCCATTCCCGCGCCGACGCCAGCACCGACCCCAGCACCGACCCGCACCAGCACCAGCGCAACAAGCAGCACCACTGTGACCACCACGACAGGCACAAGCAGTACAACCCGCACCAGCACCAGCGCAACTAGCAGCACCACGCGTTCCAGCACCAGCGCAACAAGCAGCACAAAGGTGACCACCACGTCCGCGACAAGCAGCACAACCCGCACCAGCACCAGCGCAACCAGCAGCACCACTGTGACCACCACGACCAGCACCAGCAGCACAACGCGTTCCAGCACCAGCCGAACCAGCAGCACCACTGATACCAGCTCGACGGCAACCAGCAGTACTACTCGCAGCAGCATCAGCGCTACCAGCAGCACAACTGTTTCCAGCACGACGGCAACCAGCAGTATTACTCGCAGCAGCACCAGCGCCACCAGCAGCACCACAGTGACCAGCACCACCACGCGCAGCAGCACCAGCGCCACCAGCAGCACCACAGTGACCAGCACGACCACGCGTAGCAGCACCAGCGCAACCAGCACCACCACGCGCACCAGCACCAGCGCAACCAGCAGTACAACTGCTTCCAGCACGACGGCAACCAGCAGTACCACTAGCAGCAGCATCAGCGCTACCAGCAGCACAACTGTTTCCAGCACGACGGCAACCAGCAGTATTACTCGCAGCAGCACCAGCGCCACCAGCAGCACCACAGTGACCAGCACCACCACGCGCAGCAGCACCAGCGACCAGCAGCACCACAACCGAGCACCACCCACGCTCACCAGCACCACGCAACCAGCACCACCAGCACCAGCACACAACCAGACAAGTACAACTGCTTCCAGCATCGGCAAACCAGCAGTAACCACTCGCAAGCACACAGCATCATCGCTCAACCCAGCAGTGCAAAAACTGTTTCTAGCACGACGGCAACCAGCAGTATTACTCGCAGCAGCACCAGCGCCAGCAGCAGCACCACGCGCACTAGCGCCAGCGCAACCAGCAGCACCACGACGTGACAGTGACCTGCCCGACCACCGAGGTACGCCCACGCGCAACCAGCAGCACCACGCGCAGCAGCACCAGCGCAACCAGCAGTGCCACGCGCACCAGCACCAGCGCAACCAGCAGTACAACTGCTTCCAGCACGACGGCAACCAGCAGTACAACGCTTAGCAGCACCAGCGCCACCCACAGCACCACAAGTGACCAGCACCACCACGCGCAGCAGCACCAGCGCCAAACCCAGCACACCACAGTGACCCAGCACGACACGCGTAGCAGCACCAGCCAACGCGACACCACCACGAGCACCAGCACCCACTCGCATCAGCATCAGCGCTACCATCATCACAACTGGTTTACAGCATCGACGGCACCAGCAGTATTACTCCAAGCAGCACCAGCGCCACACAGCACACCATATCAGTGACCAGCACCACCCACCCGCAGGCAGCAGCATCCAGCGCCACCAGCAGCAACACAGTGACCAGCACGACCCACGCGTAGCAACACCAGCGCAACCCACACCACCCACGTTCTCCAGCACCAGCTCAACCAGCACCACCAACGCGTCACTAGCAACCAGCGCAACCAGCAAGTACAACTGTTTCCCAAGCACGTAACGGCATATGCAAAATTTTAACCGCAGCAGCACCAGCGCCACCAGCAGCACCACAGTGACCAGCACCACCACGCGCAGCAGCACCAGCGCCACCAGCAGCACCACAGTGACCAGCACGACCACGCGTAGCAGCACCAGCGCAACCAGCACCACCACGCGCACCAGCACCATCGCAACCAGCAGTACAACTGCTTCCAGCACGACGGCAACCAGCAGTACCACTAGCAGCAGCATCAGCGCTACCAGCAGCACAGCTGTTTCCAGCACGACGGCAACCAGCAGTATTACTCGCAGCAGCACCAGCGCCACCAGCAGCACCACAGTGACCAGCACCACCACGCGCAGCAGCAACCAGCGCCACAGCAGCAACCACAGTGACCAGCAACCACCACGCTCCACCAGCAAACAGCGGAACCAGCACCACCACGCGAACGCAGCAACCAGCGCAACCAGCAGTAACAACTGCTTCCAGCAACGAACGGCAACCAGCAGTACCACTAGCAGCAGCATCAGCGCTACCAGCAGCACAGCTGTTTCCAGCACGACGGCAACCAGCAGTATTACTCGCAGCAGCACCAGCGCCACCAGCAGCACCACAGTGACCAGCACCACCACGCGCAGCAGCACCAGCGCAACCAGCAGTACAACTGTTTCCAGCACGACCAGCACCAGCAGCACAACGCGTTCCAGCACCAGCGCAACCAGCAGTACAACTACTTCCAGTACGACGGCAACCATCAGTACCACTATTACTCGCAGCAGCACCAGCGCCACCAGCAGCACCACAGTGACCAGCACCACCACGCGCAGCAGCACCAGCGCAACCAGCAGTACAACTGTTTCCAGCACGACCAGCACCAGCAGCACAACGCGTTCCAGCACCAGCGCAACCAGCAGTACAACTACTTCCAGTACGACGGCAACCATCAGTACCACTCGCAGCAGCATCAGCGCTACCAGCAGCACAACTGTTTCCAGCACGACGGCAACCAGCAGTATTACTCGCAGCAGCACCAGCGCCACCAGCAGCACCACAGTGACCAGCACCACCACGCGCAGCAGCAACAGCGCAACCAGCGCCACCACGCGCACCAGCACCAGCGCAACCAGCAGTACAACTGCTTCCAGCACGACGGCAACCAGCAGTACCACTCGCAGCAGCATCAGCACTACCAGCAGCACAAAACTTTTTCCCGAACGACGCAACCAGCGTATTACTCGCAGCAGCACCAGCGCACCAGCAGCACCAACCGTGACCATTCACCACCACGCGCAGCAGCACCAGCGCCACCAGCAGCACCACAGTGGACCAGCACCACCACGCGCAGCAGCAACAGCGCAACCAGCGCCACCACGCGCACCAGCACCAGCGCAACCAGCAGTACAACTGCTTCCAGCACGACGGCAACCAGCAGTACCACTCGCAGCAGCATCAGCACTACCAGCAGCACAACTGTTTCCAGCACGACGGCAACCAGCAGTATTACTCGCAGCAGCACCAGCGCCACCAGCAGCACCACAGTGACCATCACCACCACGCGCAGCAGCACCAGCGCCACCAGCAGCACCACAGTGACCAGCACCACCACGCGCAGCAGCACCAGCGCAACCAGCGCCACCACGCGCACCAGCACCAGCGCAACCAGCAGTACAACTGCTTCCAGCACGACGGCAACCAGCAGTACCACTCGCAGCAGCATCAGCGCTACCAGCAGCACAACTGTTTCCAGCACGACGGCAACCAGCAGTATTACTCGCAGCAGCACCAGCGCCACCAGCAGCACCACAGTGACCAGCACCACCACGCGCAGCAGCACCAGCGCCACCAGCAGCACCACAGTGACCAGCACCACCACGCTCAGCAGCACCAGCGCAACCAGCACCACCACGCGCACCAGCACCAGCGCAACCAGCAGTACAACTGCTTCCAGCACGACGGCAACCAGCAGTACCACTCGCAGCAGCATCAGCGCTACCAGCAGCACAACTGTTTCCAGCACGACGGCAACCAGCAGTATTACTCGCAGCAGCACCAGCGCCACCAGCAGCACCACAGTGACCAGCACCACCACGCGCAGCAGCACCAGCGCCACCAGCAGCACCACAGTGACCAGCACGACCACGCGTAGCAGCACCAGCGCAACCAGCACCACCACGCGCTCCAGCACCAGCGCAACCAGCAGTATAACTACTTCCAGTACGACGGCAACCAGCAGTACCACTCGCAGCAGCATCAGCGCTACCAGCAGCACAACTGTTTCCAGCACGACGGCAACCAGCAGTATTACTCGCAGCAGCACCAGCGCCACCAGCAGCACCACAGTGACCAGCACACCACGCGCAGCAGCACCAGCGCAACCAGCACCACCACGCGCACCAGCACCAGCGCAACCAGCAGTACAACTGCTTCCAGCACGACGGCAACCAGCAGTACCACTCGCAGCAGCATCAGCGCTACCAGCAGCACAACTGTTTCCAGCACGACGGCAACCAGCAGTATTACTCGCAGCAGCACCAGCGCCACCAGCAGCACCACAGTGACCAGCACCACCACGCGCAGCAGCACCAGCGCCACCAGCAGCACCACAGTGACCAGCACGACCACGCGCACCAGCGCAACCAGCACCAGCTCACCAGCACCAGCGCAACCAGCACCACCACGCGCACCAGCACCAGCGCAACCAGCAGTACAACTGCTTCCAGCACGACGGCAACCAGCAGTACCACTCGCAGCAGCATCAGCGCTACCAGCAGCACAACTGTTTCCAGCACGACGGCAACCAGCAGTATTACTCGCAGCAGCACCAGCGCCACCAGCAGCACCACAGTGACCAGCACCACCACGCGCAGCAGCACCAGCGCCACCAGCAGCACCACAGTGACCAGCACGACCACGCGTAGCAACACCAGCGCAACCAGCACCACCACGCTCACCAGCACCAGCGCAACCAGCAGAACCCCTGCGCCTACGCCGGCACCGACGCCAGCGCCGACGCCAGCGCCGACGCCAGCACCGACCCCAGCACCGACGCCCGCCATCTGCACTTGCACAGCCAGCAGCACTAGCACTAGCACTCTGACCAGCACCACTGATACAAGCACGACGGCAACCAGCAGCACCAGGACCAGCACTCGCACCAGCACAACTGACAGCAGCACAACTCTCACCAGCACCAGTGCAACCAGCAGCACCACTGTGACCACCACGACGGGGACAAGCAGCACCACGCTTAGCAGCACTAGCTCTACCAGCAGCACCACTGTGACCACCACGACTGAGACCAGCAGCACAACGGTGACCACCACGACCGCAACAAGCAGCACCACGCGTTCCAGCACCAGCGCAACCAGCAGCACCACGCGCAGCAGCACCACTGCAACCAGCAGCACCACTGTGACCACCGCGACCATCACCAGCAGCACAACGCGCACCAGCACCAGCGCAACCAGCAGGACCAGTGATACCAGCACGACGGCAACCAGTAGCACTACTCGCAGCAGCACCAGCGCTACCAGCAGCACAACTGTTCCTAGCACGACGGCAACCAGCAGTACAACTCGCAGCAGCACCAGCGCCACCAGCAGCACAACGGTGACCACCACGACCGCAACAAGCAGCACCACGCGCACGAGCGCCAGCGCAACCAGCAGCACCACGCGCAGCAGCACCAGTGCAACCAGCAGCACCACTGTGACCACCGCGACCATCACCAGCAGCACAACTTTCACCAGCACCAGTGCTTCCAGCAACACCACTGTGACCACCACGACAGGCACAAGCAGCACAACCCGCACCAGCACCAGCGCAACCAGCAGCACCACTGTGACCACGACGACCGGCACCAGCAGCACTAGCACTAGCACTCTGACCAGCACCACTGATACAAGAACGACGGCAACCAGCAGCACCAGGACCAGCACTCGCACTAGCACAACTGACAGCAGCACAACTCTCACCAGCACCAGTGCAACCAGCAGCACCACTGTGACCACCACGACAGGGACAAGCAGCACAACCCGCACCAGCACCAGCGCAACCAGCAGCACCACTGTGACCACGACGACCGCCACCAGCAGCACTAGCACTAGCGCTCTGACCAGCACCACTGATACAAGCACGCTGGCAACCAGCAGCACCAGGACCAGCACTCGCACCAGCACAACTGACAGCAGCACAACTCTCACCAGCACCAGTGCAACCAGCAGCACCACTGTGACCACCACGACGGGGACAAGCAGCACAACCCGCACCAGCACCAGCGCAACCAGCAGCACCACTGTGACCACCACGACTGAGACCAGCAGCACAACGGTGACCACCACGACCGCAACAAGCAGCACCACGCGTTCCAGCACCAGCGCAACCAGCAGCACCACGCGCAGCAGCACCACTGCAACCAGCAGCACCACTGTGACCACCGCGACCATCACCAGCAGCACAACGCGCACCAGCACCAGCGCAACCAGCAGGACCAGTGATACCAGCACGACGGCAACCAGTAGCACTACTCGCAGCAGCACCAGCGCTACCAGCAGCACAACTGTTCCTAGCACGACGGCAACCAGCAGTACAACTCGCAGCAGCACCAGCGCCACCAGCAGCACAACGGTGACCACCACGACCGCAACAAGCAGCACCACGCGCACGAGCGCCAGCGCAACCAGCAGCACCACGCGCAGCAGCACCAGTGCAACCAGCAGCACCACTGTGACCACCGCGACCATCACCAGCAGCACAACTTTCACCAGCACCAGTGCAACCAGCAACACCACTGTGACCACCACGACAGGCACAAGCAGCACAACCCGCACCAGCACCAGCGCAACCAGCAGCACCATTGTGACCACGACGACCGCCACCAGCAGCACTAGCACTAGCGCTCTGACCAGCACCACTGATACAAGCACGACGGCAACCAGCAGCACCAGGACCAGCACTCGCACCAGCACAACTGACAGCAGCACAACTCTCACCAGCACCAGTGCAACCAGCAGCACCACTGTGACCACCACGACGGGGACAAGCAGCACCCGCACCAGCACCAGCGCACCAGCAGCACCACTGTGACCACCACGACTGAGACCAGCAGCACAACGGTGACCACCACGACCGCAACAAGCAGCACCACGCGTTCCAGCACCAGCGCAACCAGCAGCACCACGCGCAGCAGCACCACTGCAACCAGCAGCACCACTGTGACCACCGCGACCATCACCAGCAGCACAACGCGCACCAGCACCAGCGCAACCAGCAGGACCAGTGATACCAGCACGACGGCAACCAGTAGCACTACTCGCAGCAGCACCAGCGCTACCAGCAGCACAACTGTTCCTAGCACGACGGCAACCAGCAGTACAACTCGCAGCAGCACCAGCGCCACCAGCAGCACAACGGTGACCACCACGACCGCAACAAGCAGCACCACGCGCACGAGCGCCAGCGCAACCAGCAGCACCACGCGCAGCAGCACCAGTGCAACCAGCAGCACCACTGTGACCACCGCGACCATCACCAGCAGCACAACTTTCACCAGCACCAGTGCAACCAGCAACACCACTGTGACCACCACGACAGGCACAAGCAGCACAACCCGCACCAGCACCAGCGCAACCAGCAGCACCACTGTGACCACGACGACCGGCACCAGCAGCACTAGCACTAGCACTCTGACCAGCATCATTGATACAAGCACGACGGCAACCAGCAGCACCAGGACCAGCACTCGCACCAGCACAACTGACAGCAGCACAACTCTCACCAGCACCAGTGCAACCAGCAGCACCACTGTGACCACCACGACGGGGACAAGCAGCACAACCCGCACCAGCACCAGCGCTACCAGCAGCACAACTGTTTCTAGCACGACGGCAACCAGCAGTACAACTCGCAGCAGCACCAGCGCCACCAGCAGCACCACAGTAACCAGCACCAGCTCAACCAGCAGCACCACGCGTAGCAGCACCAGCCAGACCAGCAGCACCACCTTCAGCAGCACCAGCATGACCAGTTTATTTACTACCGTATCTACGTTCTCCTCTCTTTCTTCGTTCACACCGAGCTCCACTACTGAGAGTTCAAGCATCACACTGTCGTCCAGAACTGTTAGTTCAGGCACGTATACTTCTGCCACAACCTTATCTTCAACCAGTGCAAGTTCGACAGCCACTTCGATTTCAACCACCAGGACAACCTCGAGCACAAGCTTCATTTCTACAACGGAGAGTTTCAGCGCCACCATCAGTTCCAGCACAAGCTTGACATCGACCACTGGGACTTCCAGCGACAGTGCATCTTCGTCCACAACCCGAACATCTTTCACGACCCTTTCTTCAACCACGGAGAGCTCTAGCACGACCCTGTCTTCCTCTACTGGGAGTTCAAGTGCAACATCGTCATCACAAACCTTGAGTTCGTCCACGTCTAGTTCAAGCACGACATTAACCTCGACCAGCGCAACTTCTACATCGTCTTTATCATCTACCAGTGGAACGTCTTCAACCACATTGAGTTTCACTTTTACTTTGACGTCGACCAGTAGTGTGTCTACTACCTCTTTGGGTTCGGGAACAAGCTTGACTTCAGTGACGAAGACTCTCACCACCACCATCAGTTCCAGCACAAGCCTGTCGTCGACCACTGGGACTTCCAGCACGAGTGCATCTTCGTCCACAACCCGAACATCTCTGACGCAGACCTCGACCATGACCCTGTCTTCTACCACGGAGAGCTCCACCACGACTCAATCTACAACCACGGTGTCAACAGCTACTGCCAGCTCTACATCGACTCTATCTTCGGTTACCGGAACGTCTTTAACCACATTGAGTTTAACTTTGACGTCGACCAGTAGTGTGTCTACTACTTCTTCGAGTTCGGGAACAAGCTTGACTTCAGTGACGGAGAGTTCCACCACCACCATCAGTTCCAGCACAAGCCTGTCGTCGACCACTGGGACTTCCAGCACGAGTGCATCTTCGTCCACAACTCGAACATCTCTGACGCAGACCTCGACCACAAGCCTGTCTTCTACCACGGAGAGCTCCACCACGACTCAATCTACAACCACGGTGTCAACAACGACTGTCAGCTCTACATCGACTCTATCTTCGGTTACCGGAACGTCTTCAATCACCACAAGTTCTTCCTCAACCACCACTTTGACGTCTGCGACGGGGACTTCAACTACGACTTTTACCAAGACGTCGACTCTTTCCACAACCACGTTTACCACAACCTCGGTTACTTCGACCACGGACAGCTCAACCAGTCAGTCGTCCACCACGACGGCCACGAAAACATCGACTCTTTCCACAACCACGTTTACCACAACCTCAGTTACTTCGACCACGGACAGCTCAACCAGTCAGTCGTCCACCACGACGGCCACAAAAACATCGACGCTGTCCTCAACCACGGTCTCGTCGACCACGTCTGCGAGCTACACAGTCACGTCCACCACGACCGCGAGTAAAACAGAGACGTCCACCACGACTGCCACTGAGACGACGTCGATGACGTCCAGCACCACAATATCGACCTCCGTGACGTCCACAACAACAATCTCTACAACCGAGTCGTCATCATTAACCAGCTCCACCACGTTTCACTCAACGACCGCCTCCAGCCTAACGGCATCAAGCAGGACAGAGACGGTAACCACTGGTACGGTAACCACTGGCACGATCACCACCACAACAGCGACTCCTGAGCGTTTTTCTTTCGTCAAGGCTGATGTCGCGATGTCTTTCACAACCTCCCTAAACGAAACATCGGTAGAAGTTGTTGTTCGTGCAGCGATTGCAACCTTCTTGAACATGTCGCAGTCGAAGGTCACGATCAACTCCGTTGTCGTCAGATATACGTCAAAACGCGTGTCGTTCCAACGAAGATTGGCCAGTCAAGTGTGGGACATCGACTACACAATTACAGTTGAGGGTACATACACGGACGAGGCCGAAGAGGCATTGTTGCGTCTGTATGACAACACTTCGCAGTTCCAGGAGTTTGTCGAGAATGAGCTCGATGAGATAGGGCTTCCTAGTGACATCGTGGAGTGGGTGGAATCGTCGGTGCCCGTGGTGGAACTTTGGATGTACACTACAGCGACGTCCAGCACCACAATATCGACCTCCGTGACGTCCACAACAACAATCTCTACAACCGAGTCGTCATCATTAACCAGCTCCACCACGTTTCACTCAACGACCGCCTCCAGCCTAACGGCATCAAGCAGGACAGAGACGGTAACCACTGGTACGGTAACCACTGGCACGATCACCACCACCACAGCGACTCCTGAGCGTTTTTCTTTTGTCAAGGCTGATGTCGCGATGTCTTTCACAACCTCCCTAAACGAAATATCGGTAGAAGGTGTTGTTCGTGCAGCGATTGCAACCTTCTTGAACATGTCGCAGTCGAAGGTCACGATCAACTCCGTTGTCGTCAGAGATACGTCAACACGCGTGTCGTTCAAACGAAGATTGGCCAGTCAAGTGTGGGACATCGACTACACAATTACAGTTGAGGGTACATACACGGACGAGGCCGAAGAGGCATTGTTGCGTCTGTATGACAACACTTCGCAGTTCCAGGAGTTTGTCGAGAATGAGCTCGATGAGATAGGGCTTCCTAGTGACATCGTGGAGTGGGTGGAATCGTCGGTGCCCGTGGTGGAACTTTGGATGTACACTACAGCGACGTCCAGCACCACAATATCGACCTCCGTGACGTCCACAACAACAATCTCTACAACCGAGTCGTCATCATTAACCAGCTCCACCACGTTTCACTCAACGACCGCCTCAAGCCTAACGGCATCAAGCAGGACAGAGACGGTAACCACTGATACGGTAACCACTGGCACGATCACCACCACCACAGCGACTCCTGAGCGTTTTTCTTTCGTCAAGGCTGATGTCGCGATGTCTTTCACAACCGCCCTAAACGAAACATCGGTAGAAGTTGTTGTTCGTGCAGCGATTGCAACCTTCTTGAACATGTCGCAGTCGAAGGTCACGATCAACTCCGTTGTCGTCAGATATACGTCAAAACGCGTGTCGTTCCAACGAAGATTGGCCAGTCCAGTGTGGGACATCGACTACACAATTACAGTTGAGGGTACATACACGGACGAGGCCGAAGAGGCATTGTTGCGTTTGTATGACAACACTTCGCAGTTCCATGAGTTTGTCGAGAATGAGCTCGATGAGATAGGGCTTCCTAGTGACATCGTGGAGTGGGTGGAATCGTCGGTGCCCGTGGTGGAACTTTGGATGTACACTACAGCGACGTTGACTTCCACGTCGACGCTGACCTCCACGACGGTGACCTCCACGTCGGTGACCTCCACGTTAACGTCCACAACTTGCTGTGTATGTGCTCTCCCTATGTTCGCTGGTATTCCTGTAGGGATAAGTGGACCCGGCTTCACTTCATCATCGGGGTTGGATACCATAGTACGCATCGAATGCTCGGGCATTAAATATGGAGACGTTTGCGAGCCAGTTTGTGGTGTGGGGCATGTTGCGAATGGGACAATGGTCTGCAGCGACGAGACGGAGATGTTCGAGGGACGTGCTGACTGCGTGCCTGACACCTGTGTTGGCAGTCCAGCATTGCCGACCGGTTATGAGACAGAGGATGCAAATTGCGTAAACATGCTTTACCCCGAGACATGCAGCATAATTTGTTCCGAAGGCTACGAGAACTTACTTGGGACCTCCATGGAAGTTCAGTGTATAGCCAACACGTCTTACCATCTGTCAAAGGGTGACGGGTCTTGCACAGAATCGCGTTGCTACGCATTCGCGCCGCCTGGCATGTTGAACGTGGCCGACAGCTCGTCTTGCATTGGTACTGCGAGCCGTGAGTCGTGCTCGCCAGTTTGCGATGACGGTCATCAGCTGGTTGAGCCAATCAATTGCACCTTGGGCTCGTTTGAGATGATTCCGGTGGTCTGCGTCTCCGATGCGGACGCGGAGGCGCTCGAACGTGTCGAGGTATTGCTGGTGGAGATTGCGTTCGTTGCCAGTCAGGCGAATTCGGGCATTACGGCGGAGTGGGCTGGCGGCGGGACCAGGGTTCCGATGCAGAGCGCGCTCGGCGACGTTTTAGGCCTGTTCCCAGAGCAGGTTTATTTGCTGGAGATGAAGGACCTGAACTCAGACTCAGCGTCTGGCATTCCAGCGAGGCGTTTGACAGGAGAGGAGGGGCTGTTCGTCAAACTGTCGCTCCAGCTGTACCCGATGAACGACCGCACGACGGTCGAGGGTGGCCTGGCCGACCTCGGGACGAGCAATTTCACCGGTAGCTTCGTCAGCTTCTTGCAGGAGGTCGGCGTCGCGGTGCCGGCGGGGCTCCCCACGGCCGCGGTCGTCGCCGGGAAGCCCGTGACCACTCTCGAGAGCGTGCCCGTGGCGCGCTGGGCTGCCAGGACAGAGTGGTCCGTCTGCAGCACGACGTGCGGCGAGGGCGAAGTCACCCGCGACGTCGATTGCCTGACCGGCAACACCAACCTGTGCAACGCAAACGCGCCCCCAGGTTTCACGCAGGACTCGTTCGAGCCAAGCTCGCTCCCATGCAAGTCGTACATCCAGTGCCCGTACGACTGGACGTGCCCCAGCGGCCCAGACGAGGAGACAGGCGAAGGCTGCGAGGTACAGGCGGGGTTAGTGTCCGCGGCCATCGCCTTCTCCTCCGCCATCTGCTGCTTCCTATCCATCCGGTACGTCAGGAACATGTGCAGGCAGCCCGTCGGCGGCAGGTTCCGCGTAAAGGTGAAGGGCCGCGAGAGCAGGAGCACCATTGTCGACTGGAACTTGGAAGACGGCCTCTCCACCGAGGACGGCGTTACCAAGCCGAGGCTCAAGTACTCGTTCGGCGATGGGCTTTTCGCCTTCTTCCAGCACGAGCGGGAGGCGGGCCGCGCCACCCTGACGCCGAGCGATGGGGAGCCCATCGAGCACGTGGATCTGAATTTGGGCGGCGAGGTGGAGTTCGAGCTCGAGGTCCGAGTGAGGACCCTGGCCACGAACGCGCTGCTCGTCGCCAAGGTCTACCCCGAGGTCGAGCCGATGCGACCCGTCGGGAAGGCGAAAGGCCTGTTGATCCGCGGGGGCGTCGCCGCCTGGCAGATCGGCGAGGAGTTCCTGCTATCCAGCACGCGCGTGGCCGACGGCCTCCCGCACGACATCTCGGTCCTCTACGACGCGGAGCAGGACGAGTACGTCCTGAAGGTCGACGGCGAGGAGGACGCCAGGGGATTGCGGGGGTCCCCAGACGCCCCAGAGTGCAAGCTCGTCTTGGGCTCCCCGAGCGCCCCCCGGGACGAGAAGTGCAACGAGGTCCTGCCGCTCCTCGACCAGCTGCGCGGCTGCGGCGTGGAGGTGCTGCCGCTGGAGGAGCAGTCGGACGAGGTTCTCTTCGACGGCGACTTCTACCGGATCATCTGGAAGGAACGCCAGTGGATCAAGGGTCTGGACAAAATGGAGTGGGTCTCCTACCAGTTGCACGTAGACACCGAGGATGCCATGATGAAGAGAGCGACACCGAAGGCGCCCAGGGCGGATGAGACCGTGATCATGACGGAGCCGGAGGCAGCGCCCGAGCAGAAGGGCACAGCGACTGCATACGCGATCGGCGACGCTGTGGAGTATTGGTCTAAGACCACGAACTCGTGGTTAGGTTCGAGGGTCATGGACATCAGGGGCCAGCCTTACCATAGCGAGGAGCACGGCATGAACGTCTTCACGTACGACCTTTTTGTAATGGCCGCCAGACAGCGCGTACCCAACGTGGACATGAAGGACCTGCGCTTGCCGTTCAGTGTGAGTGAGAAGGTGAGCGTGTTCT
Organism: Prorocentrum cordatum; assembly: GCA_963575745.1. Taxonomy (NCBI): domain Eukaryota; class Dinophyceae; order Prorocentrales; family Prorocentraceae; genus Prorocentrum; species Prorocentrum cordatum. The sequence continues at coordinate 18,503 of CAUYUJ010001652.1, forward strand.
CCAAGAAGCACGGGGACTGGTACCCGGCCATCATACACGCGGCGCCGAGGGAGGCGCGGGACCCAAGGCTCGGGTACGACGTCGCGCTGGAGCCCAGCGAGCTCAAGACGGAGATGCTGGAGCACGCCAGGCAGCTCAAGGCCCAGAAGGAGCTCCAGGGGACCCAGTACGAGAAGAGACCAGGCCGCGGAAGCCGCAAGCGGCCGAGGAGGAACAGGGATCAGGACGTCGGCGGCAGCGTGGAGCTCGACTCGGTGCCACAGGTGTCCCCGCCCGGCGGCGACGCGCTGACGAGCAGCAGGCCGGCGCAGGTCCCGCGGCTGCCCATCGGACAGGAGGACGGCAACCCCAGCAGCAACCCCGAGAGCAGCCCGATGCAGGAGGAGGACCTGCCCGTGCTCAAGAGCATGCCGGGCAGGCGCCTCCGGAGGCGCTTCGACCGCGGCATGCCCGTGCAGGTGTACCTGGGAGCGGAGCAGGGCTTCCTCACGGGCACGGTCGTGGAGCCCGCGAGCGGGCCAGAGCCCAGGGACATCATCCCGTCGCCGAGACCGAGGCGGATCCTGTCCCCAGAGGCCTCCCCCTCGATGTCGCCCTTGTGCTCCAGCGACGACGACGACGACGACGACCCGCACGGCGTCGACGTCCGCCACGCGACGGCCACTGTTTCGATCCACGGCCAGAGCGGACCCGACCGCACCTACCCCGAGTACATGATCAGGCCGCTGATCGAGCGGCGCGGGGCGCGGTCCTGGAAGTTCGGGAGCATCATGAGCATGTCGCTCTTTGACAGGGACGAGGGTCACGTCCTCGAGGACCTCGACGGACCTTGGGGGTTCTCGCCGCAGCCTTCGCCGAGAAGTGAGCCAGAGTCCGATCAATCGCTGTGGTATTTTCTGGGGTTCTCGCCGCAGCCTTCGCCGAGAAGTTTGCCAGAGTCCGATCAACCGCTGTCTCGCCGCAGCCTTCGCCGAGAAGTTTGCCAGAGTCCGATCAACCGCTGTCGTATTTTCTGGGGGTCTCGCCGCAGCCTTCGCCGAGAAGGTAGCCAGAGTCCGATCCACAGTTCAGCGCCGGCCAGTTGAATGGAGGCGACGTTTAAAACACTGGAGGCGCCTACCAACTGGGCGCCGCCAGAGGAAGCCCCGAGATCCAGGCTCGCACCATTTTTCTCAGCGAGCGTAGCCCTCCAAGACTGCCCAGATAGCCCCGCTCCAGAAGACCCCCCATCAGAAGAAGGAGGAAACGAGCGGCCTAGGTCAATAGAAGAAACGTTTATCGAGATATCGGAGAGAGCGTGATCCACCGCCGCTTTACTGTGTAACATTCCCCCCCCTTTTCCTCCGGAACCCGGGTTTCCCCCCCTGCCCCCTCGGAAAATCCCCTCCCCTCCCCTGCTGGACCTCCACCCCCTTCCCCGCGGCAAAACCCTCTCCCACCCCTCCCCCTCTCCGGAAAACCGAGAGGGGTCAATTCCAAAAACCAAATTTGAACTTTCTGTGGCCTTTTAAGAAGGCCGACGGACGCACCGGCTTTTCTATTGTGGACAACACAGATCTCCCCACGCGCGCGCGCGTCCGCGCGCGCGCGTGCGGAGTGCCGGCTGCCATGTAACTCAAAAAACTGAATTTGAAATGTATGTGGCCCTTTATGGAAGCAGACGGACGCACCGACTTTTCTATTGTGGATAACACAGATATCCCCACGCGCGCGCGTGCGGAGTTCGGTATTGTCCACAAACTTAAGTTGCCATGTAATTCCAAACGCTGAATTTGAAATTTCTGTGGCCCTTGAAGGAGGCCGACGGACGCACCAACTTTTCGATTGTGGACAATACAAAACTCCCCACGCGCGCGCGTGCGGAGTTCAGCATTGTTCACAGTGGGAACGCCGCCATGTAATTCCAAAAACTGAATTGAAATTTCCGTGGCCCTTTGAGGAGGCCGACGGACGCACCGACTTATCTATTGTGGACAACACAGATCTCCCCACGCGCGCGCGCGTGCGGAGTTCGGTATTGTCCACAATCTTAAACCGCCATGTAAGTCCAAACGCTGAATTTGAAATTTCATTGGCCTATTAAGGAAGCCGACGGACGCGCCGACTTTTCTATTGTGGACAATACAGAACTCTCCACGCGCGCGCGTCCGCACGCGCGCGTGCGGAATTCTGTATTGTTTACATATGAAAAGCCGCCATGTAATTCTTAAAATTGAATTTGAAATTGATGTGGCCCTTTACGGAGGCCAACGGACGCACCGACTTTTCTATTATGGACAACGCAGATCTCCCCGCGCGCGCGCGCGGACTTCGGTATTGTCCACATTCTTAAGATCTGAAATTCCTGCGGCCCTTTAAGGAGACCGACGGACGCACCGACTTTTATTGTGGGACCAAGGTGCGCCGGAACCTCCAAGAAAAACGCCATCTCCGCCGCGCATGGAAGTGAAAATCGTCGCGGTGCGTGGGCGGGACAGCGGCAGCGCGCGCAGTGGCGGAAACAGTAGTCGGACAGGGAAGAAGGTGCTGGTGGCTGCCTGGAACGGGAGAGAATGCAGCGACGGGGCAGAGTGCGGCGGCCAGTGCGCAGGAGACGGTGTCAACGTAGCAGCTGCCGATGTGAACGACGGAGGAGTGGGCGCGCACAAAGAGACGTCGGCGGGGCCTGCTCATGGGACCGGTCCGGCTGCGACGGTCGGCGGTGGTGTCCGGGGAGGAAAAAGGAACGGGCATCGAACGGATTTGGCCCAGGCTGGCGGCGGTCAGAGAAGGGACAAGGAAGGCGGTGACAGCGCGACTGCGACCTCTTGCACGGCGACGACCGCGAAAGAGAACGCGCAGGGGCCCATTATGGAGGGCGTGGCCGACAGGCCAGGACGCGAGCGAGCAGTTCATGTCCTTCCTGGTGATCTCTTGGCACCAGTGCGCGTCATCCGAGAAGCTGATGTGCGCGCATTGCGTCTTTTCGATGTCTGTTCATGGGAGCCTTGGACGGCGACATTGAAATCAGCTTCTCCTGCATGTGGACAGCGTGGGGACTGCATTTGGCCCATCCTCCTGCTCCTCCTTTCCCCTCCTGTTCCGCCTCCCCCTCCTCGTTCTCCTAGCCCCCACGAGTCCAGTCCAAGTCTGGTCCAAATCCGATCCAAATTTGTTCCGAATCTGGTCAAAATCAGGCCCAAATTGGATAGTGCCGGGGGCCACGCAGGCTCCCATGGAACGGACACCAAACGTCTTCCGCGGAGTGCGCGTGAGGAGCCCGAAGCGCGGGGGATTCCGTGGTCTGGAATTCGCGCCTACAGAGCTGCACGCGCATCTGTGGAGAGCGCGCGGTGAAACGGCGCCACTGCTGCGCGTCATGAGAGAGAAGTGGGTTCGTGAGTGGCGAGGGTGGAGTGTCGCGCGGAAAGAGCTGCTGGGCGCTCACGACGTGGAGGATCGGCGCCGCGTGGTGGAAGACCGCGCGGTGAAATTCATAGAGTTTTTGATGGGGGCGTCGGCGTTCGAGGCAAAGACCGACGATGAACGAACTGAGGACATGGCAGGATCAGGCCGCCGCGTTGGTTGCGGTCTGGGACACGGAGCTGGCGCGACCCTGGCGGACTGTATCTTTCAGCTCTTGGCCTTTTTGGGATGGTGTGATCAGGCGTTGGCGTCAGAGGAGGGGCGCCGTGTCGCTTGCGAAGCGTGCGTGGATCATCTGCGGACCGTCGGAGGTGCATGGTTGGCGTTGGGGTCGCATGAGGGTGAGCTCCGACACGGCGCCCATGCTGGCGAGATCATGAGATTCGCGTTGGCCCGGCACGGCACGGCAGGGGCAGCGCTGCCCTACCAGATCACCCTGCGCACGCGCTCCCGCTTTGACGGGCTCCTTGGGGCGAGCGGACGGGGAATTGTTGACGTTTCGCGAATCCCCGCCAGCCCATCCTAAAACAGCCGTTCTGTGAATGCGCATCGATGACTGGCATTCGTCGGTCACCGTGGGGGGGAGAGGGAGACAGGTGTTTGAGGGGGAGTGGTTGCGGCGAACACGATGCCCTGTAGGATGGCCTGTAGGCTGGCCTCAGAAGGCGAACTGTTCCTCCGCGTTTTCCTCTCCTCTTCGTCTCCTTTTCCCTTGTCAGCCTGTTTCTTCTCTTTCTCCTTTTCGTCTCCGTCCTCGTCCCCCTGATCATCCTCGTTCTTCTTTGATTCCTCCTGTTTATTCTGGGCGCTTCTCTTTCCTTTTTTTTCTTTTTCTTTCTCTTGACCCCCCTCCTCTTTTTCTGTTCCTTTTCCTTCTTCTTTCCCAATCGTCGTGTTCGCTGATTGTGATTCTCTTGGTGAGCGATCTGGATCATCGGGAAAACACTAGGAATACGCATGCTTGTGAACGTTCGGGGCGCGCGCGTGCCACCTGCGTCGCGCATGATCGTTCGGAGAGATCGGCTGTGCTACATTATGTGTCGATGTTTGTTGCGAGCTCTTGCGCAACTTCTCCCCAATGCGAGTTTCCTTGGGTCTCGCCTGTGGAATCCCCGCCAAATATGCATGGTCGGGGTCGTGGGTTGAAATATCGAATTGCGCTGCCGCGCATATCCGCCACCGCGCTAGAGGAAACGGCGAAGTGAGGCAGGGCGTAGTGGAACTTTGGGTGGTTAGTTTGTACGAAATGAAAACATATCGAGCTTGAGGCGAACCATGAATGAGTGTGGGTTGTTCGGGCCTTATTGATGTTGTGTGTGGGGGGTGCTTTTGGGCTTTCATGGTGCTATCTTGTAGCTTTCGGCGTGTCTGGCCAATGTGGCTGGGTGGTGTGTCAGATGCGTCGTGGATTTTGGTTGGACGCTCGTGGTTGGCGGCTTTGGGGCCTGAGAGAGGCAGTTTCGATGCCTTTCGACGCCTCTTGGAGGCGATTGGAATTTCCTTGGGGTCACTTTGACGCGTCTTGGGGAACTCTTTGGGTGTATTTTGGGCCCCGTGGGACCTCTGGGAGGCCTCCTTCAGGCTATTTCCGCGCGGGAGGGGGCGCTCGATGTCGCCCCCCGTTGGCTCGCGGGCCGAGGGCAACACAACGGGAATCTGAGCGGAGTCGGCTTGCGCTTCAGAGTGGAAGAAAACGGCGGCCGGGCGCAGGGGGAAACCCTTGCGTCCGGGCCGGGGGTGGGAACCCATCCTCGGCCGAAGCGGCGGCTGGGCGCAGCCCTAGTAGACAAAACATGGATACTGGTAGTGTTTATTTTTGGCGCGCGCCTGCTATGGCGAAGCCGCAACGCACCTGAGTCGGAGCGCGCGAAACGCGAGTCTAATTTTATGTCGTTTTGATATGCAATTCGTGTGACCAAATGAAAATAGACACGTGAAAAATATTGTTACCAAAAAAAGATACGGGATCAGCTTTTTAAAGATAGAAACTCAACAAAATGAATAGAAACTGGTGCGAAAAAAGTAGATACTGATGGATTCGGCGCGCGCCGAATTCTTGGCCGAACCCAAAAATAGACACTCCCAACTCCGCTGAAATTCGAAAAGTTGAAAGATTGGGTGGTTCCCTAGGGATTCCTAAGGATTCCCGAAGGATTCCTATGGATTCCCTAGGGATCCCCTCGGGATTCCGAAGTGTTCCTGAAGGCTCGCTGAAGGATTCCCGGAGGATTCCTGCGGATTCCCTATAGGGAGTCTTAAAGATCCCCGAGGGATTCCTGAGGATTCCCTATAGGGATTCCTACAGATTTCCCTTTGCTTTCCTGGAGGTTTCCCCCATACGTTTGCTAAGGATTCCCCAGGGATTCCTAAGGATTTCTGGCGGATTCTTAAAGATTCCTCACGGATTCCTAAGGATTCCAAGGGATTCCAATGTATTCCTTAGGGGGTCCTAAGGATTGCCAAGGGGTTCCATAGGATTCACCCGGGATTGCTCCTGATTTCCTAAGATTTCCGAACGATTCCTGAGGATTCTTTAGCATTCCCTAGGGATTCCTAAGGATTCCCAAAAAGATTCTTTTGAATTCCTGAAAGATTCCTTAATGATTCTCATAGGAGTCCTTAGGATACCCGAAAGATTCCCTACGGGATTCCCTCAGGGTACCCGAAAGATTCCCTAAGGATTCCCTCGGGATTCCGAAGGATTCCTCAAGGACTCCTACGGATTCTCTACGATTCCTTCAGGATCCCTAGGGTTTCCGCAGGATTCCTCGGGGATTCCGGAGGATTCCCTAAGGATCTCTAAGGGATGTGTGTGTGTGTGTATGTGTGTGTGTGTGTGTGCGTGTGTGTGTGTGTCTGTGTGTGTCTGTGTGTGTCTGTGTCTGTGTCTGTGTCTGTGTCTGTGTCTGTGTCTGTGTCTGTGTCTGTTGTGTCTGTGTCTGTGTCAGTGTCTGTGTCTGTGTCTGTGTCTGTGTCTGTGTCTGTGTCTGTGTCTGTGTCTGTGTCTGTGTCTGTGTCTGTGTGCGTGCGTGCGTGCGTGTGTGTGTGTGTGTGTGTGCGTGCGTGCGTGCGTGCGTGCGTGCGTGCGTGCGTGTATGTACGTATGTATGTATGTATGTATGTATGTATGCATGTCTGTACGTACGTACGTATGTATGTATGTATGTATGTATGTATGTATATATATACACACACACCCTTTGCTATATTTTTACAATCCGGGGGGGTGGGACCCATCCCCCCCCCCCCCCCCGGAAAATCGGACCCCCGGGATCTGGCGCTTTTGGGCCCCCTGGACGCCTTGCAATGGGTCCCCCGGGCCTTCCGGGCCTCCTGGACGCCCCTGCCGGGCCTTGCCAGCGGGCCCAAAGCGGTCAGGAGGGCGGCCAAACGGCCCCGCGAGAGCCCCACGCGGCCCCAGACAGCCCCAAGACGCCCGAAGACGACCCAAAGAAGACCCCCAAGAGGTCCTCCAAGTGCAAAAAACAACACTTTCCTTTAGTTTTTTATTGAATTTTTGGACATTCGGTTCTTCGGTATTCCGTGCGTCCGAGTCCGCCGAAGAGGCCCCAAAAATCCTCCCACAACGGTGTCAAAGGGCTTCCAGACAGTCCAAAAGAGCTCCAATATGGTCCAACAGGGCCGCAAGATGGCCCCAAGAGAGCCCCGCTGACAGCCCCAGATGGCCCCAAGACGCCTCCCGAAGCACTCCAAATCGTGACCCGGTCGTTCAGGGAGACCGTGGTTGGTAGCAAGGTGGCCGCAAGAAGCCCCCAGAGGCCCCCAAAAGGCGCCCAGGAGGCCCCCAGAGGTCCCTAAAAAGCTTTTGAGAGGGGCCCAAGAACACCTCCAAAGAGGAGCCCCTGCAATAAAAACTGGGGATGAGGACAAGGAGTGGCTCGCAGACAAGGAAGATTACGAGTAAGAGGAGAGGAAGTATAAGGATAATACGTAACATTACTATAACGACGATGGCGCAAACGGCAACAATGAATCATCGCTATATTTGGTTATCCTGCATGCCGAGCTTTAAGAACCAAGGTGCATGGCGCGAAGCGCCAATGCAGTCTTGTAATATATATATATATATATATATATATATATATATATATATATATATATATATATATATATATATATATATATCCCGGGGGACGAGGTCCCCCGGCCGAGCCCAAGGACCTCGGGGGCGCATGGGGGTGCAGGGCCCCCGGGGCCGCTCGGAAGGATTCCCGTTCGGCTCCAGAGACCGCCAGGGCGGGCTCCAGCCCAGCCAAGACAGCCCGCGAGCGCTCCAACACGCGCCAGCATGGCTTCCAGACGAGCCCAGCGGCCACCAACACGCCCCAAGCGGCCTCCAAGACGCCTCCCAAGAGAGCCCCAAGAGGCAAAAAACGTTGTTTTTTTTTCAAATGTTTTTTGTCTTCTCGCTTTTCCTGCTTTCCGACGCTCCAAGACGGCCCAAGAGGCCCCCAAGAGAGCCCCAGGACGGCCCAAGAGGCCCCTAAGCCGGCCCCAAGACGGCCCAAGAAGCCCCCAAAGGCGTCCCGAGACGGCCCAAAAGGCCCCCAGGACGGCCCAGGAGCCGCCCAAGACAGCTCCAGGAGGGCCCCGCCATGGCCTGAAGACTGCCTAAGCGAGCCCAGCGGACCTCCAACACGCGCCAGCATGGCCTCCAAACGAGGCCAGAAGCCACCAACACGCCCCAAGCGGCCTCCAAGAGGCCTCCCAAGGAGCCCCAAGAGGCCACAAACGTTGATTTGTCATTGCTTTTTCTATTTGTTTTGCCTTCTCGCTTTTTCTGTTTTCCGACACTGCCAGACGGCCCAAGAGGCACCCAAGACAGCCCCAGGACGGCCCCAGAGGCCCCTGAGCCGGCCCCAAGACAGCCCAAGAGGCCCCCAAAGGCGTCCCAAGATGGCCCAAGTGAGCCCCAAGACAACCCAGGAGCCGCTCAAGACAGCCCCAGGAGGGCCCCGACATGGCCTGACGACTGCCTAAAAGGCCAGCGAGCCTCCAACACGCGCCAGCATGGCCTCCAGACGAGCCCACAGGCCACCAACACGCCCCAAGCGGCCTCCAAGAGGCCTCCCAAGAGAACCCCAAGAGGCCACAAACGCTGATTTGTCATTGGTTCTTTCGATGTTTTTCGCGTTCTTGCTTTTTTTGCTTTCCGACGCTCCAAGACGGCCCAAGAGGCACCCAAGAGAGCCCCAGGACGGCCCAAGAGACCCTTAAGCCGGGCCCAAAACGGCCCAAGACGCCCCCAAAGGCGTCCCAAGACGGTCCAAGAGCGCCCCAGGACGGCGCAGGAGTCGCCCAAGACGGCCCCAGGAGGGCCCCGACATGGCCTCACGATTGCCTAAGCGAGCCCAGCGGACCCCAAGAGGGCCCCACGAGGCCGCAAGAAGCCCCCCGAGGCCACCCAAGCGCCCCCCCAAAGGCTCCCTGGAGGCTCCCAAGAGGCCCAACAACTCCTCCCAATACGCCCCAAAGACTTCCAGCATGCCTCCAAAAACTGACCCCGAGAGGGTCATGCGAGGCCCCAAGACAGCCCAATGATGGCCACGCGAGAGCCACACCATATGGAAGGGGAGCGAAGGATGAGGAGGACTGGGGAGTGACTCGAGGTGAGGAAGGACGAGAACGAGGTGCAGGAAGAGAAGGAGCGGCATATTGAAGAGAGCGGGGAGGACATGGAGGAGGCTGATGATGATGATGAGGAGGAGGAGGACGAGGAGGAGAGGAGGACGGGGAGCAGTGACGTAACCAGCCCTTAACATTTACGCTCCCAAAAGCGAAGGGTGCCATGAGACGTCTCGGGCAAGTTCCTTCAGCGCTCTTTCCGTTTCCGTGCACAACCATTGGCCCATCCATGGAGCCATGACGGGGCCCAGGTCAGCGCCGAGGTTGTTCCCGGAGCTTCCAACAAGGTCTCCGAGTTGCACTTCCGCGTCCTGCTCCACCGGCCCCGTACCCCATATCGGCTGAAGACATGATGCTGCTGCCTCCGCAGTCACCAGTCAGTATTCTCCTGCTTACTTTTACGGCATTGCAGGCTGCCATCCATATCGCGGGTCGAGCCGCCGCTCCCTGCACCTCCGTATTCGTGGTCATGGCTCCAGCTGTTACTGAGAGGCCGCGACACACGTGTCATAACTATCCAATTTGCAGTGGACTCCAAGCTCAGATCCCAGTCGAAGGCACCAACAAACGAGAACGTCAAAGATTTTGCCAGCGGTGCCTTTCGGCAGATACACGGTGTGCCCACCCCCAGTGCGAGGCTCCTGTAGCTCCACCCTTCCGACGGCCAAAAACACACGTCACGTCTGCTTTCTGCGCAACGCACTATTCCGACCCATGCCACAATACCACGCGCGAGTGGAACTTGTGTAGGAACGCCCGCGTCGGCTGCCGCCTTCTGGCAACCAACAAATCATCTGGCCCGTGCTTTCCGTGCTCTGAAGGCTCCCTGCCCTGTCGCTTCGCGGTGCTGGGGTGTCCTTCCCACGTCCGGCAAGAGGTCAAAAATGCATCAGGCCGGCTTCCGCAATGCGTTAACCATCACAACAACCATTCTTGCCCCTACAACCCTGGTCGGCAATTCGCCTGCGCATCGCCTGGCTGCCAGGAGGAACGGAGCGACGCAGCCCACAGCGCTTGCGTCCCATGCCATGCCGGACGTCGACCGTGCACAGTGCGCTTCTCGCGCCGAGGAGCGCCCGGAACTCCAGATCTGCGCGCTCACTGTGGCGGAGCCAGCCCCGCCGCCAGCCCTTCTCTAGCCGCTCCAGCGCAGTCTTCGACGGCGCTTGCATCGACGCCCTCGCGATGTAGCGCTCCGAAGTGCGGGGCGCCAACGGTGAAAGAAAGCACATCCCGAACGGGCGCGCAATGCCCCATGTGCATCGTCGGGGTCTTTCCTTGCGCTACGGCCACCTGCAACTTCCGCGCCCCTCGACAACGCGGACAGCATTGCCTCGTCTGCCAACCGCCCGCCCTGCTCCACTTCTGCCGCACGCCCGCGTGTACGAACGTAGTCGAGTCGCCAGAGGACACTTTGTGTTGTCTTTGCACTTCGTCTTGTTTCCCATGCGCGACGCGTAGGTGCGACGGCCGTTCCACCCCTGGTTCAGCAGGCCTGCGTCGAACGTGTGGGCTGTCCACACCACAACCACTACCATCCCTCTCCAAACGATCCTACGAGCAAGCCGAACGCCTTTGTAGCTCGTCTGGGTGCAACGGTGTAGCTCAACGGAAGTCGTCCGACGGCCTCTGCATCGCGTGCATTCGGAAAGGGAAGCCATGTAGCAAGCGTGCAATTGGGTGCGCTTTTCGCGTGGGCCCTCTCGGCACCGTGGTGGAATGTAGGCACTGTTGCCTCGCGGGGCCCCGTTGCCAGGGGCCCGGAAAGGCCGGCTGCCGCGCCCCCGCCCGCCATGGCGTGCGACGCGCAGTGCCGCACAACAACGGCATGTGCGAACGTTGCTTTATATAAACCCACATGTTCTTTCCCACCGTGCGACAGAAAGTTGACGAAAGCAACGTACGCCACCGGATATTGCCCCGACCACGTCCGACATGCCGCGGTAGCCACCGCAGCCGCCGGGCCCCATCATCCTCCGACGTCGGGGTCTTCTGGTGTCCCACACGCCCGTCCACGTAGCGATCCGTTGCAAGCACTCCGCAAGCAGGTGGGGGCAGCCGTCCGCATGTACCTCCGAGCACGTGACTCGCCGAAATGTTCCGTGCCGTGGTGTCGCCTCAAGTCCACCCGCGTAGCACTTCCGAACTCGTCCAGCTGTCCGCCCGCCTGCGCAGCGCATCGGTTCTGGTTCGCAGAACCCGTGACTGGGACTTCTCTTGGCGTACGCACAGGCCACCGCGCCGGCTGGTGGTCGACAGACGAATGGTGCAGCAACCGCGTTCCGAAAGCGTCGCTCTCTCCGACTGGCCACTTTCAAGGAGCCTGCGCAACGTGCGGGGCTCTGCACTTCTTCGCCGAACGCGCGCGTTGCCCGGCAGCACGCAGAAAGGACTTCGGTGCGTGCTGCAGGTACGGAGCCCTGGCTGGCATCCCCCTACTGCCTCCCGCTCCGGCCGAAATGGCTCAGCTCCTTCGTCCGGGTCCTTCCCACGACCATTTCATGCAGCACATTCGGTCGCACAACTGCGCCCTTGGACTCGCATCCTTCAACAGCGAGAGCACTGTCGCCGCACGGAAGACCCGCACGGAAGACCCCTTGTCGGGCACCCGGGCACCGGGGCACCCGGGCACCCGGGCACTGCAGGCACCCCGGCACCGGGGCATCCGGGCATCCCGTGGGCACCCGGGAAGGAGGAGGGAGGATGAGGAGGAGGAGAAGGAGGAGGAGTGAATGTCGGGCAGGCGTCCAGCGCAATCCGAGCCGAGGGTAGAGCCAGAAGGAGTAGGAGGTGGAGGGGACCGGGAGGACCGTTTCGGCCGTTCGAAAAAGCACCTCATCCATGTCCTCCTTCTCCTCCTTTTCCTCCTGCTCGTTCTCTTCCCCCTCCCTTCCATAATCAGACTATTCCTCCGCCGGCTCGTCTCGGCCCGGCTCGGCCAGCGGAGGAGGAGGAGGGAGGAGGAGTGGGAGGATGAAGACAGGACAGGGGGGGGAGTAGGACGAGGAGGAGGAGGAGGAGGAGGAGGAGGAGGAGGAGGAGGAGGAGGAGGAGGGGGAGAAAGAGCGAGGAGGCGGGGAGGGACATGAGCAAGGGGAGGCGGATGAGGACTAATTTCGTGGAGGAGCAGGCGTTCGCAACCGGCGCAGCATCCAGGCAGAAGAGGAGGAGGAGGAGGAGCAGGAGGAGGAAGAGCAGGAGGAGGAAGAGCAGGAGGAGGAGGAGGAGGAGGAGGAGGAGGAGGATGAAGAGGAGGAAGCGCAGGAGGAGGCCCGGTTCGCCTGAGACATCCTCAAAGCTCTGGGTTCCGAGACGTCCTGACCTGAGTTGGTCAGACCACTTTCGCCTGAGACATCCTCGAAACTCTGACCTCGGAGGTGCCCTGCCCCACGGTGGTCCGGGCACTTTCGCTTGAGACACGCTCGCATTTCTGGGTTCCGAGACGCCCTGAGGTGAGGTGTTCATTCCGATCTCGCCTGAGACATCCTGCGATCTCTGACCTCGGAGGTGCCCTGCCCAATGGTGGTCCGGGCACGTTCGCCTGAGACATCCTCGCAACTCTGGGTTCCGAGATGCACTGAGCTCTGACCTCGGAGATACATTGCCCCAAGGTGGTCTGGCCACTTCCGCCTGAGACCCTCGCCACTCTGAGTTGCGAGATGCCCTGAGCAGGTGGTCTGGCCACAACCGCCTGAGGCATCCTCACAACTCTGACCTCTTGGGGCCTCCGGGGGGGCCTCTTGGGCACTCTTGGCCAGGGCCCAGAAACAAAACCAGGCCAGGGCCCAGAGACAAAATCCGAAACGCCCCAGAAACAAAACTTGAAACACAACTTGAAACAAAACCATTTGTCCGGCTGTGGAGCCGCCTGTCGGGACACACCGCCCTATGCATGTGTGATGTTAACCCATGCGCGCCCCGTATGATTCACACATAGGTATCATATTCAGCTAGGGGGGCATGGTTGTATATCTGTATATCTGAGACCACAGCACACGTATATCTATGAACATCTGTGACCTCATATCATACGTACATGTATCTACATGCATGGTACAGCATCTTACGTGCGTGCATGTACATGCAGTGTGTGTCAATGCTTACGTATGTGTATGCATATGCATGGTATCACATCTACGTATGTGTATGCATATGCATGGAGTAACATCTCACGTATGTGTATGTATACGCATGGTAAAACATCATACGTATTTATTCATATAACGGCGCACCAGGTCCGTGCGCCCGGGGCTGGCGCCGCTACCACAAATGTGGGCTCCGGGGCCCTCGGGGAGCCCCGGGGCCTCACAGAAGACCGCCAGAAGGCACCAAGGAGGCCCGAAAGGCTCCAGAACAGACCCGGGACGCCCGAAGGTCGCTCCCAGACGCCCAACATGGCCTCCAAGGCGGCTTCAGAAGCCCCCAAGACACCCCAAGCGACCCCCACCCAATAGGGCCCCAAAGAGAGCCCCAAGGGGCCAAAATAACCCCATTCCCTTCGTAAAACGTATATGTTTAACATATTGCTTGTTTTCGCTGTCGGTCCGGCCGAGGACGCGCCCCAGAGGGCCCCAATACAGCCCCAGAGAGCTCCAGGACGGCCCACGAAGGGCCCAAGACGACCGCAAATGTGGGCCCCGGGGCCCTCGGGGAGCCCCGGGGCTCACAGAAGGCCGCCAGAAGGCGCCAAGGAGGCCCCAAGAGGCTCCAGAACAGACCGGGACGCCCGAAGGTCGCTCCCAGACGCCCAACATGGCCTCCAAGGCGGCTTCAGAAGCCCCCAAGACACCCCAAGCGACCCCCAATAGGGCCCCAAAGAGAGCCCCAAGGGGCCAAAATAACCCCATTCTCTTTGTAAAACGTTATTTTCAACATATTGCTTGTTTTCGCTGTCGGTCCGTGCTTGACGACCTCAGAAGCTCCCGAGACCGCCCCAATACGGCCCAGGACGCGCTCCAGAGGGCCCCAATACAGCCCCAGAAAGCTCCAGGACGGCCCACGAAGGGCCCAAGACGGCCCAAGAGAGTCCCCAAGACGGGCCCGAGAGGGCCCCAGAGGAGGAAAGCCACCATCGAATTCCAAGCTTTCGACCCCAAGTGGCTCCAGGAGGCGCCGAGAAGCCCCCAAGAAGCGCTCGGAAGGTTTTTTGCTATGTTTTTTGCATTCTCGCTGTTTCGTGTTTCTGGCGCACCCCTCACACGTTTCGTGGCCCCATGGGAAGCCCAACCGAAGGCCCCAGTGCTGCCGCCCGCATGCGTCACCCACACCCAATTCGGCACACCCCTCACACGTTTCGTGGCCCCATAGGGAGCCCCACCGAAGGCCCCAGTGCTGCGCATGCGTCCCCCGCACCCAATTCGGCACACCCCTCACACGTTTCGTGGCCCCATAGGGAGCCCCACCGAAGGCCCCAGTGTTGCCGCCCGCATGCGTCACCCACACCCAATTCGGCACACCCCTCACACCACGTTTCGTGGCCGCCATATCCGCCCGCATGCCACCCCACACCCATTCTGCACACAAGACAAAACAATAAAACACCCCTCACTACGCTTTGTGGCCCCTGACACCATAGGAGCCCCTACCGAAGGCCCCAGTGTTCCAGCCCGGGCCCCCCCCCCCCCCATGCGTCACCCCACACCCAATTCGCACAACAACCCTCACACGTTTCGTGGCCCCATAGGGAGCATCGCCGAAAGCCCCAGTGCTGCCGCCCGCATGCGTCACGCACACCCAATTCGGCACACCCCTCACACGTTTCGTGGCCCCATAGGGAGCTCCACCGAAGGCCCCAGTGCTGCCGCCCGCATGCGTCACCCACACCCACATCGGCACACCCCTCACACGTTTCGTGGCCCCATAAGGGAGCCCCACCGAAGGCCCCAGTGCTGCCGCCCGCATGCGTCCCCCACACCCAATTCGGCACACCCCTCACACGTTTCGTGGCCCCATAGGAGCACCGCCGAAGGCCCCAGTGCTGCCGCCCGCATGCGTCCCCCACACCCAATTCGGCACACCCTCACTACGTTTCGTGCCCCATAGGGACCCCACCGAAGGCCCCATGCTGCCGGTGCCACCACCACCCCCCCCGCATGCGTCCCCCACACCCAAATTCCGGCACACCCAGCATCCCGCTTCGTGGCCTCATATAGGATCCCTCCCCAAGGCCAAGTGCAGCCTCCCTCTATGCCTTCACGGCACAACCAATTCGCACACTAAACAATAACCCCTCACGACTCAATCGTGCCTGCCCCATAGTGAGCCCACCGAAGCCCCAGTGCTGCAGCCCGCATGCGTTCCACGCACACCCATTTCGGCACACCCCTCACACGTTTCGTGGCCCCATAGGGAGCTCCGCCGAAGGCTCCAATGCTGCCGCCCGCATGCGTCCCGCACACCCAATTCGGCACACCCCTCACACGCTTCGTGGCCCCATAGGGAGCTCCACCGAAGGCCCCAGTGGCGGCGCTCACATGCGCATGCGTCCCGCACACCCATTTCGGCACACCCCTGACAGGTTTCGTGGCCCCATCATCCACCGGAGGCCTCAGTGGCGGCGCTCACATGCGTCACCCACACCCACCCAATTCGGCACACCCCTCACACGTTTCGTGGCCCCATAGGGAGCTCCACCGAAGGCCCCAGCGGCCGCGCTCACATGCGTCCCCGCCACCCATCCCGGCACGCCCCTCACAACAACAGGCTTCGTGGCCCCATAGGGAGCTCCACCGAAGGCCCCAGTGGCACCGCCCGCATGCGTCACCACCCGCACCCAAGTCGGCACACCCTTCACACGTTTCGTGGCCCCATAGAGAGCTGCACCGAAGGCCCCCGCGGCGGCGCTCACATGCGTCCCCGCCACACATCCCAGTACACCCCTCACGCGCTTCGTGGCCCCATAGGGAGCTCCACCGAAGGCCCCAGTAGCGGCGCTTACATGCGTCTCCGCCACCCATCCCGGCCCCCCCCCGCAGCAGCATCATGTTTCGGGGACCCATAGGGAGCTCCACTGGAGGCCCCAGTGGCGGCCCGCACATGCGTTTCCGCCACCCATGTCGGCACGCCCCGCGCGTGTTTCATGTCCCCATAGGGAGTTTCGCCGAATGCCCCAGTGGCACCCATCTCGGCACACCCCTCACACGTTCCATAGTCCTATGGGGAGTTCCACTGAAGATGAAACCCGCAGCTGCGGTACTGACAACTGCATATGGTTGGGTTCTTCGCCAGGCTAATGTTTTGAGTTCCAGGGGATCGGGAAAGCTCCAGGATAGAAAAAGTTCGAGTCGTTGAAATCTAGTACAAATCAATATCGGTTTCCACCCTTTGGGACGCAGGTTGGAGTAGTTGGAGGAGTTTTCACACGTGGTGTTTTGGGTAAATAAGGGGAAACTCACGCATGTGCGCTTTGAGTTCCCAGGGAACGCGGAAACGGACGGAGCGAAAACCGCGTGGCAGAGCAAAACGAGGCAGAAAACATACGTATTTGCGCATGGTTTCAGGGGACCACGCGTGCAAAACGAAAATCAGCGAGGGGGATGAAGGGGGAGGAGCGCCGACAACGTCGACGCAGGAACCTCCAGAGATTGAAGTGACTAGCTTCGGATGGAGCTGGTGTATAGCAATGAGTATGAAACCGGCCAAAACGCAACATATAGAACAAATGATAGTACTTTCTGGATTTCTGTGTTTTCTGATGTTTGTCGTTCAGTCTGGCGGGGGCCCTCTCTGAGATGACAGGTGATCCTCATCGTCGCGCAAACTATAGCAAGTAGTATCCAACCGTCGAAAACAGGAAACTCAGAACAAAATATCATTTTTGTAGATTTACAGTTTTTGTCTGTTGTTTCTTGTCCATTCTGGCTTGGGCTCGCTCTGAGATGACAGCTGATCTTCGCCGTTGCACCAACTATAGTGATTCGTAGTACGCTGGCCAAGACGCAAAATCTGGAAAATTGTATTATATTCTGGATTCAGATGTTTTTTTTTCTGTTGTTTCTGGTCAAGCGACCGACAGGGCAGCAGCAGCGAACCGGGATGCCCGGCGAGAAGCCTGACTGTCGAGTTCGCCTGTCTTTTTCTTTTATCGTGGCACATCGACACGCCTGAACTAGGCACGCACTGTGAGTTCCCTTATTGTGCCTGGCCGTAGATGCCATGCTCTCAACTCGCCGTGAGCGAAGCACTCCAGCTACTCGCTCGCCGATGCCATATAGCCCACCATTCCGGCCTCTTCCACCTGCTTCCCTTCCTCCTCCTCTGGTCTCCTCCTCCTCCTCCTCCTCCTCCTCCTCCTCCTCCTCCTCCTCCCCCTCGGTTTTGGCCAACATATGCTGTTTGGCATTGTGCCAATTCTTTCCGTTCCCCTTTCCGGCGTCCGAGTCCTCGCGCCCAGACGCGGACGCTCCGGGCCGGCGGCCCCGCCGGAACCTCTGCTGCCGGCGAGCGGCGGGCCCCGAGCGGTTGGAGACCGGCTGCCGCCGCAGCGTTTTTCCCAACCTTCCTATGGTTGGGTATTCGTTTTGAGTTGAGCAGTGTGGTCGCCATCGAATTCCAAGCTTTCGACCCCAAGTGGCTCCAGGAGGCGCCGAGAAGCCCCCAAGAAGCGCTCGGAAGGTTTTTTGCTATGTTTTTTGCATTCTCGCTGTTTCGTGTTTCTGGCGCACCCCTCACACGTTTCGTGGCCTCATAGGGAACCCCACCGAAGGCCCCAGTGCTGCCGCCCGCATGCGTCACGCACACCAAATTCGGCACACCCCTCACGCGTTTTGTGGCGCCATAGGGAGCCCCACCGAAGGCCCCAGTGCTGCCGCCCGCATGCGTCACCCACACCCACCCAATTCGGCACACCCCTCACACGTTTCGTGGCCCCATAGGGAGCCCCACCGAAGGCCCCAAGTGCCTGCCGCCCGCATGCTTCACGCACACCCATTCGGGCACACCCTCACACGTTTCGTGGCCCCATAGGGAGCCCCACCGAAGGCCCCAGTGCTG
Organism: Prorocentrum cordatum; assembly: GCA_963575745.1. Taxonomy (NCBI): domain Eukaryota; class Dinophyceae; order Prorocentrales; family Prorocentraceae; genus Prorocentrum; species Prorocentrum cordatum. The sequence goes on from CAUYUJ010001652.1 coordinate 36,545, forward strand.
CCGCCCGCATGCGGCCCGCACACCCAATTCGGCACACCCCTCACACGTTTCGTGGCCCCATAGGGAGCCCCACCGAAGGCCCCAGTGCTGCCGCCCGCATGCGCCACGCACATCCAATTCAGCACACCCCTCACACGTTTCGTGGCCTCATAGGGAGCCCCACCGAAGGCCCCAGTGCTGCCGCCCGCATGCGTCACGCACAACCAATTCGGCACACCCCTCACACGCTTCGTGGCCCCATAGGGAGCCCCACAGAAGGCCCCAGTGCCTAGCCTAAGTCATCGCCCCCGCAAAATGCGTCACGCACAAACCCTAAACCGGCACACCCTCACACCTTCGTGCCCCATAGGAGCCCTCACAGAAGGCCCCAGTGCTGCCGCCCGCATGCGTCACGCACACCCCATACGAGCACAGGACAATAACAAAAAAAAACCCCTCACACGTTTCGTGGCTCCATAGGGAACTCCACCGAAGGCCCCAGTGCTGCCGCCCGCATGCGTCACCCACAACCATTTCGGCACACCCCTCACACGTTTCGTGGCCCCATAGGGAGCTCCTCCGAAGGCCCCAGTGGCGGCGCTCACATGCGCATGCGTCCCGCACACCCATTTCGGCACATCCCTGACAGGTTTCGTGGCCCCATCATCCACGGGAGGCCCCAGTGGCGCCGCCCGCATGCGTCACCCACACCCACCCAATTCGGCACACCCCTCACACGTTACGTGCCCATAGGGAGGCTCCACCGAAGGCCAGCGGCCGCTCTCTCACATGCGTCACCTCCACCCATCCGGGCACGATTCATAATTCGCCCCTCACAACAACAGTTTCGTGCCCCTTATGGAGCTCAACCGAATGCCCCCGTGTCACCGTGTCCCGTCATGCGCACCACCCGCAGCCCAATTCGGCACACCCTCACCTAACTTTTCGTGGCCCCATAGGGAGCTGCACCGAAGGCCCCAGTGGCGGCGCTCACATGCGTCCCCGCCACACATCCCAGTACACCCCTCACGCGCTTCGTGGCCCCATAGGGAGCTCCACCGAAGGCCCCAGTAGCGGCGCTTACATGCGTTTCCGCCACCCATCCCGGCCCCCCCCCGCAGCAACATCATGTTTCGGGGACCCATAGGGAACTCCACTGGAGGCCCGAGTGGCGGCCTTCACATGCGCTTCCGCCACCCATGTCGGCACGCCCCGCGCGTGTTTCATGTCCCCATAGGGAGTTTCGCCGAATGCCCCAGTGGCACCCATCTCGGCACACCCCTCACACGTTCCATAGTCCTATGGGGAGTTCCACTGAAGATGAAACCCGCAGCTGCGGTACTGACAACTGCATATGGTTGGGTTCTTCGCCAGGCTAATGTTTTGAGTTCCAGGGGATCGGGAAAGCTCCAGGATAGAAAAAGTTCGAGTCGTTGAAATCTAGTACAAATCAATATCGGTTTCCACCCTTTGGGACGCAGGTTGGAGTAGTTGGAGGAGTTTTCACACGTGGTGTTTTGGGTAAATAAGGGGAAACTCACGCATGTGCGCTTTGAGTTCCCAGGGAACGCGGAAACGGACGGAGCGAAAACCGCGTGGCAGAGCAAAACGAGGCAGAACACATACGTATTTGCGCATGGTTTCAGGGGACCACGCGTGCAAAACGAAAATCAGCGAGGGGGATGAAGGGGGAGGAGCGCCGACAACGTCGACGCAGGAACCTCCAGAGATTGAAGTGACTAGCTTCGGATGGAGCTGGTGTATAGCAATGAGTATGAAACCGGCCAAAACGCAACATATAGAACAAATGATAGTACTTTCTGGATTTCTGTGTTTTCTGATGTTTGTCGTTCAGTCTGGCGGGGGCCCTCTCTGAGATGACAGGTGATCCTCATCGTCGCGCAAACTATAGCAAGTAGTATCCAACCGTCGAAAGCAAAACTCAGAACAAAATCTCATTTGTAGATTTACAGTTTATTGTCTGTTTTTCTTGTCCATTCCTGGCTGGGCTCGGCTCTGAATGAACAGCTTGACTCGCCGTTGCACGAACCTATAGTGATACGTAGACGCTGGCCAAGACCAAAATCTGGAAATCGATTATATTCTGGATTCAATGTTTTTTCTGTTGTTTCTGGTCAAGCGACCGACAGGGCAGCAGCAGCGAACCGGGATGCCCGGCGAGAAGCCTGACTGTCGAGTTCGCCTGTCTTTTTCTTTTATCGTGGCACATCGACACGCCTGAACTAGGCACGCACTGTGAGTTCCCTTATTGTGCCTGGCCGTAGATGCCATGCTCTCAACTCGCCGTGAGCGAAGCACTCCAGCTACTCGCTCGCCGATGCCATATAGCCCACCATTCCGGCCTCTTCCACCTGCTTCCCTTCCTCCTCCTCTGGTCTCCTCCTCCTCCTCCTCCTCCTCCTCCTCCTCCTCCTCCTCCTCCCCCTCGGTTTTGGCCAACATATGCTGTTTGGCATTGTGCCAATTCTTTCCGTTCCCCTTTCCGGCGTCCGAGTCCTCGCGCCCAGACGCGGACGCTCCGGGCCGGCGGCCCCGCCGGAACCTCTGCTGCCGGCGAGCGGCGGGCCCCGAGCGGTTGGAGACCGGCTGCCGCCGCAGCGTTTTTCCCAACCTTCCTATGGTTGGGTATTCGTTTTGAGTTGAGCAGTGTGGTCGCCCCGGCCTCCTCCTCCTCACCTGTTGAGCAGTGTGGTCGCCCCGGCATCCTCCTCGCGGGCTCCCAGAGTACGTTCCTGCTTCAGGCATCGAGTGGTGGTCCCTCCTCCCTCCGCTTCCGGAGGCGGGCGGGGATCCAATCTACTTTCAACGCCTGCCCACTTCATGTTTTTACCCATTTCTTCCGACCGATGGGTAGCTACACCCCTCGCGTCGTGAAAAACATCACCTGGTCACCGACGGGGGCGCGAAGATGATCGCGCTTCGCGCGTCGCGGTCTGGGCCAGAGCGGTTCCCTTTCTCCAAGGGTTGTGGCGCAATGCGGGAAACACTCGGCGCTCCGGCACGGCTCTCAGGTACGGGCATATCTGGCACTCAGGCTCTCATATCCTTGTGGAGGACGGTCAATGGAGAGGGAGCATGCTGTCAATCAAGCGGCACGCGTGCCATGGCTCTTGCACAGAAGGGACCACTCTGGCGCTGGGGGCGCGGGGGGGGAGGGGTGTGTGTGACGCGGAATGAGGCGTTCGTGGTGGAGGGGGCAGTGGGCGGGGCTCCCGCTGGGGACGCGGGGGGGCCCAGGGCAGAGAGCCACGGCGCGGGGGTCCCAGTCTGGCGCTGGGGCGGAGGGGGCAGTGGGCGGGGCTCCCGCTGGGGCGCTGGGGACGCGGGGGGGCTCGGGGCAGAGAACCACGGCGCGGGGTTCCCATTCTGGCGCTGGGGGCGCAGGGGGGAGTGTGTGTGTGTGTGTGTGTGTGTGTGTGTGTGTGTGTGTGTGTGTGTGTGTGTGTGTGTGTGTGTGTGTGTGTGTGTGTGCGTGTGTGCGACGCGGAATAAAGCTTTCGTGGCGGAGGGGGCCGTGGGCGGGGCTCCCGCTGGGGCGCTGGGGACGCGGGTGGGCTCGGGGCAGAGATCCACGGCGCGGGGGTCCCACTGGGGCGCTGGGGACGCGGGGGGGCTCGGGGCAGAGAACCATTGCGCGGGGTTCCCAGTGGCGCTAGGGACACGGGGGGGGAGGGGTGTGTGTGTGCGACGCGGAACAAGGGGCACGCGTGCCAAGGATCATACAATCGCGCACGAGGGAGCATGCGCGGAAACTCGGGGAGGGTGGGGGAAGCACGTGGGCCAGGGGAGGGGGGCGCAGGGAAGGAGCGGGGAGAGGGCGCACGATCTGAATAAGGAGAGGGGGCCCGGGGAAGGCGGGTGGAGCACGAGGGAGAAGGCGCGGAAGCCCGGAGAGGGTGGGGGCGCGCAGGGAAGCACGGAGGCAAGGGGAGGGGGGCGCAGGGGAGGAGCGGGGCGAGGGGGCGCACGGTCTGAGTAAGGGGAGGGGAACCCGGGGAGGGCGGGGGAAGCACGGGGGAGAAGGCGCGGAGGAAAGGGAAGAATGGGGGGAGCACCGGGACAACGGGAGAGTGGCGCAGGGGAGGGGCGGGGGGAGGGCGCACGGTCGGAATAAGGGGAGGGGGCCTCTGGGAAGATGGGGGGCACGGGGCAAGAGGAGGGAGGCGCAGGGGAGGAGCGGGGGGAGGCGCACGGTCGGAAATAAGGAGTGGGGGGTCCAGGGAGCCCCCTGTGCACGGGTGGACAGGGCGGGCGAGACTGGGGGGTGCGGGGGGGGGCACGGGGAGGAATCGGGAGAGGGGCGCAGGGGAGGGGCGGGGGAGGGCTCGCACGGTCGGAGTAAGGGGTAAGGGAATCCAGGCCAAACGGGGGGGCACGGACGCCAAGGGGAGGGGGGTGCAGGGAGGAGCGGGGCGGTAGGGCGCACGGTCGGATAAGGGGAGGGGGGCCCGGGGAGGGCGGTGGAAGCGCGGGGGAGAAGGCGCGGAGGTCTGGGAAGAATGGGGGGAGCACGGGGGCAACGGCAGAGGGGCGGGAGGAGCGGGGGGAGGGCGCGCGGTCGGAATCAGGCCAGGGGGGCCCGGGGAAGGCGGGGGGCACGGAGGCAAGAGGAGGGAGGCACAGGGGGGGAGCGGGGGGAGGGCGCACGGTCGGAACAAGGGGAGGGGGGCCCAGGGAGGACGGTCGGAGCGTGGAAGGGAGGAGCGGGGGGAGGGCGCACGAGGGGGGCCCGGGGAGGGCGGTGGGAGCACGGAGGAGCAAGCGCGGGAGTCCGGGGAGAGGAGGGAGGCGCAGGGGAGGAGCGGGGGGAGGGCGCACGGTCGGAATAAGGGGAGGGGGGTCCGGGAGGGCGGGGGGAGCACGGGGGACAGGGCGGGGGAGCCTGCGGGGTGTGGGGGGAGCACAACGACCAGCACAACCACCAGCAGGACCACCAGCACGACCACCAGCAGGACCACCAGCAGGACCACCCCAGCACGACCACCAGCACGACCACCCAGCACCACCAACCACCAGCACGACAACCAGCACAACCAGCAGCACGACCACCAGCACAACCACCAGCACAACCACTACCAGCGACCAGCACGACCACCAGCACATCCACCAGCACGACGACCAGCACAACCACCAGCACGACCACCAGCACGACCAGCCACCAGCACGGCCACCAGCACCTCCACAAGCACGACCACCAGCACAACCACGAGCACGACCACCAGCACAACCACCAGCACAACCACCAGCACAACCACCAGCACAACCACCAGCAGGACCACGAGCACGACCACCAGCAGAACCACCAGCAGAGCGCACGGTCGAAATGAAGCAGTGCGAGATCACACCGGTAGGTATGATGATTAAAGCGTTCGTGGCGGAGGGGGCAGTGGGCGGGGCTTCCTTTGGGGCGCTGGGGACGTGGGGGGGCTCGGGGCAGAGAGCCACGGCGCGGAGGTCCCACTCTGGCGCTGGGGACGCGGGGGAGAGGGGGTGTGTGCGACGCGGGATAAAGTAGTCGGAGCTCTAGACACCCTGTGCAAGATAATACTTTCCATAAGTCTAACATATGTTTCAAACATGGCTTAAATATGTTAAAATCATGTTTGAAGCGTGCTTAGAGCATGTATTATACATGTTAATCGCATTTGCAACTCAATGATAGTAGGATTGTTAGGGTGTCCATTGTCGTGGCATCCACGATCATATCCGGGCTCCCTTCGCCAATCGCTGCGGCGCTCAGGGCGCGGCTCAGGCCTCCGCACGCGGAGGGCACGATCCGTGCTCGGGCGTCCTCTGGTTTCTCTGCTGGCCCTCAATTGGATGTGCTCACCTACGAACCCCAAGGGCTCCCACGAGGGCGCGAAGTCATTCTCGCCTCGCGGTCCTCGTTCCTTCTCCCCCTCCTCCTCGTCCTCCTTTTCTCCCTTTGGGGGGGCGGCGCGAGAGTGCGAAGTTA
>CAUYUJ010001652.1:47500-50000 GCA_963575745.1 Prorocentrum cordatum
CCGTTGTGTTCTGACATGTGCGCGCGCGGAGGCCGAATTTCTCAAGTGAACGATCATTTGTTTTACACTTGGCCTTCGAGTCCTCGTGTTCCTCCTCTTCCTCCTCCGTCTCCGTCTCCTCCTCTTTGGTTTTTTGGCCCGCACCGCGATGTGTCAGAGAGCCGTCGTTGGCCCACGATGGCTCCAAAAGGGTTTTCGATGGTTTTGGTTGGCCCCCAAGCTGGCTCAACATAACAGAAGATGTTTCAACATGGTTTTTGGTATGCGTCCAAGAGGCCCCAATACAACCACAAAACGGCCCCAAGTACTCTCGGAGCCCCCCGCCGGACTTCCCCAAGAGACCAAGCTTTTATACAAGTGCCTGCAACAAATGCCCAGGCGGTGCTTGCGCTTAGGGGTGGTTGTTTCTGTTTAAACTAACTGAGCCACGTGGCCGGTCTGGCGGCTAAAATGTTGCCGCCGCCCCGTCGCCGTTTCGTCACCGCCCGTTATGTGGGCTGGGTGGTCGGTCTGGCGGCTATGTTGTCGTTGTCGGCGCCTCGTCGCCGCCCGCCGTCTGAACTTGTTAGTCGGGGTGAGTATGTTGTCGCTGTCGCCGCCCCGTCGCCGCCTCGTCGCCGCCTGTCGTCCGGGCCTTGCTGTGCATTGGTTTGCGCTGTTTTGCATTGCTTCGCACTGGTTGGCATCGCTTTGCATCGCTTGGCGTCGCTGCGCATCGTTCCTGCATTGTTTTACATTGCTTGGTATGGTTTCGCATCGCTTTGCGCAGCTTTGCACTGCTCCGGAAGGGTCCGAGAGTATTTGGAACCGTCTTGTGGTTTTATTGGGGCCTCTTGGACGCATGCCAGAAGCCATGTTGAACCATCTTCGGTTATGTTGAGCCAGCTTGGGGGCCATATAAAACCATCGAAGACCCTTTTGGAGCCATCGTGGGCCAAGCAAGGCTCTTTGGCACATCGCGGTGAGGCCCAAGAGACCTCACGGAGGAGAGGGGGAGGGCATCCCTCCCTGAAACGAAGAGGAGTTCTGGGAGAGGAAACTGAATATCCTTATACAGTCTACGCCCAAAAGTCTTGGGATCATGCTTGCAATTGTTTTTCTCTTTGTTGTTGTTGTTGTTGTTGTTGTTGTTGTTGTTGTTGTTCCCTCTTTCTTTTTTTTTCTCTCTCTATCTCTCTCTCTCTCTCATTATTTATAGATGTGTATGTATGCATACAGGTATTTGCTCATGCATCTTCAAATTTCCATACGCGTATACATGCACATACACTTGTTGTAGGCTATCTACATTTGCATGCATATATGTATGTATGTATGTATGTATATATATATATATACACATTCGTATGCATTGCGTATTCATATATAGATATCCATACATGTATCATATAAATACAGGATGCACGTATATCGACTACACGTACGAGTGCATGACCCTTCGCTGTAGTGGCTTTCCTGGTGCAGGCCCACGGGGGTCCTCCTCCCTAGCATTGGCGTGCGCGCTGGGATTTTGTCCACCCACGCCCCCCAGAACCGCGGACCATATGTCACCTCTGGCTAGGGCCACTCCTGCGAACAGCCGCACGTACAAAGGCACGCAGCATCGCGGGAGAAAAAAACGGCGCTTGCGGCGGGATCATGGTAGACGTTGTAAAAATTCGGCGCCTGCGGCGGGCTTCTCCAGAGTCTCGCAGACTGCCAACGACCCCGCCGCCCTCACTCTCATCTGCAAAAGCGGGGTGCTACGTATAAGGTCGTGAAGTTTTCCATCTCCGCGCATTTTTTCACCACCCACCAAACCACCCCAACCCAACCCGCAGGCCTCGATTTGCCCTCCACCTCCAGGGGGGTGGGGGGGTACGCAAGCATTGCATCATTTACGAGGGATTATGGCTTCGGGGACACGAGTACGGTGTATTTTGCGAGGGGTTATGGCTTCGGGGACGCGAATATTGCGTAATTCACGAGGGCTTATGGCCTCGGGGACGCGATTATCGTATAATTTTCGAGGGTTTATGGCCTCGGGGGCGCGAATTTCATATATTTTTACGTGTCCCACGCCCCCCCCAGGAATTCAGAGCACGCGATTCGGGCGTGGTAACCCGGACGCTTTTCGGCTCCCCCTCGCGCGGTCTACAACAAGGAACAGTAAACAGCAAGACGTAGTCTTACCACATTGGAAACTGGAACCTGCAACTGACGCAGGGAGCAGCAAGCCTTTGCCCTACAGCCTGGTGGCCCCACAAGGGGGGCGGCGGATTGGGGCGATGATAAATCCGTTCCAGAGCGACCCGGAACGCTCCCAGAGCGTTCCGGAACGCTCCGAGAAGGCCGCGGCTCCCGACACACCCTCCAGAGCCGCGGGATCTACGGATTCTCGATGCATCCTCACCGGATTGAATCTTCGTCCTGGCTTCGTCTCCCCCTTGGGGGAGAAGGAGGAGGAGGAGGAGGAGGAAGAGGAGGAGGAGGAGGAGGAGGAGGAGGAAGAGGAGGAGGA
>CAUYUJ010001652.1:55000-74571 GCA_963575745.1 Prorocentrum cordatum
AGAGAGGTCGCATGTCACCGTTCTGTTCACGCACAGCCGTCAGAGTGCCGAAGACGTTGTTCGTGGGAAGGCCCGTTCTTGGCCGGTGCGGGGGGGTCAGGCGGCCGACGTCCTGGCGGGCTGGGCTGCAGCGCAGGTGCGACGCACGGATGGCGTGCGCAGCCCCGTCCTTGCCCTCGAACACCATATGTCTTGGATTCGCATGCGTATCTTGAGAGCGTCTCTTGACGCAGTGGAGGCTGAAGATCAGGTCCGTGAGTCCGAACAGTCTAGTCGTAGGATGGGCAGGCACAGACGTGGGGGTTGGAGTGGTCGCCGTGGGCCTAGTGGCGAGAGCCGGGTTGAAGGAGCCGCCATCCCTCTTGGTTTTGGGCCCCCCCCTTGTGTTGGTGCCGCCGCCGCCGCCGGCTGACAGTTTGATCTCGCTTTTCGGATCCAGCCACCAGCTCGACGAGATTGGTCGTCGGTGTCGTCGTTGCCGTGGATGCGCTTCGATTTCTCTGACGCGAGCCTGGAGGCAGTCCAGTTGCTTCAACCCTGTGATGCTGGATGACGTGTTTTGTGGGCTCCCTGAAAATGCGAGAGTACACATTGCTGGGGTAAATCGACCCCTCCCACACCATGCAGTTACATCAAACCCTGAATGCCTGGTTCTGCGCGTGCTGTGGTATGTATAGGGATAAACAGCTTTTAGGCCTGGGGAAGGGGTGCGCGAGCAGGTCACCCCCGCCCGTGCCGAGTATTTGAATCGTCTTGAGCGGGGGCTATTCCCTAAGGTCCTTAGTAAGGCCGAGATCATGCGTAATGCTGGGGCCCATATGGGGTCCCCATAAGAGATGCATGGACTTCGTCCTGGAACTCCTGCACTCCTGAACTCCTGCACTCCTCCTCCTCCTCCTCCTCCTCCTCCGTCCTGGAACTCCTGCACTCCTGAACTCCTGCATCCTCCTCCTCCTCCGCCTCCTCCTCCTCCTCCTCCTCCTCCTCCTCCTCCTCCTCCTCCTCCCCGCCTCCTCTCCCTCCTCCTCCTCCTCCTCCCTTCCTGCCTCCCTCCTCCTCCCTCCTCCCTCCTCCCTCCTCCCTCCTCCTCCTCCTCCCTCTCCCTCCTCCTCTCCTCATCACGTCCTCCTCCTCCTCCTCCTCCTCCTCCTCCTCCTCCTGCTTCCTCTTCCTCTTCCTCTTCTCTTCCTCTTCCTCTTCCTCTTCCTCTTCCTCCTCCTCCTCCTCCTCCTCCTCCTCCTCCTCCTCCCTCCTGGCTGGGCCCGTGGCGGGCCCTGGGACCCGCTCGCCCCTTGGCGACAGGAGCACCTCGACCGTCCAGGCCGCCGGCCGCCAGCCGCCCGCCCTGCGGGGGCCGGCGGCGCCGAAACCTCGCAGCCCGCAGGAAGGGCAGGAGAAAAGGCGGAGGAGGCGGCGGCGGAGGAGGAGGAGGCGGAAGAGGAGGAGAGGAGGAGGAGGAGGAGGCGGAGGAGGAGGAGTCGGAGGAGGAGGGGGGAGGGAGGAGGGAGTAGAGGAGGAGAGAGGCGGAGGAGGAGGCGGAGTAGAGGAGAGGCGGAGGAGGAGGCGGAGGGGAGGAGGATGAGGAGGGAGGAGGAGGAGGAGATGAGGCGGAGGCGGAGACGGAGGCGGCGTAGGAGGAGGAGGATGATTATTGTCGTAAATGAGGGTGGGAGGAAGGAGGGAGGAGGAGGAAGGATCGGGAGGGGAGGAGGAGGAAGGCGGAGAAGGAGGCGGAAGGAGAAGGAGAGGATGGAGTAGCCAGGAGTCGGGATTAGGGCGAGTAGAAGGATGGGGCCACGGATGGAGTTGAAAAGGAGGAAGGGAGGCGGAGGAGTGAGGAGGGGAGGCGGAGGAGGAGGCGGATTCGGAGGTAGAGAGGGGTAGGAGGAGGAGGAAGATGAGGAGTATGCGGATGGAGGAGGCGGAGAGGAGGAGGCGGATTTAGTAGTCGAGGAGGGGATGGCGAGGAGGAGGCGGAGGCGGAGGGGAGGGAGGAGGGAGAGAGGAAGATAAGGAGGACGGATGAGGAGAGAGGAGGGAAGTAGGGAGGAGGAGGCGGATGAGAGGAGGCGGAGGAGGAGGGGAGGAGGCTGGAGGAAGGAGGGCGGAGGAGGCGGAGGAGGAGGAGGAGGAGGAGGAGGCGTGAGGGATTGGGCTGCGGAGATGGAAGAGGAGGATAAGGAGGATGAGTAGTGAGGCGGATGAGGAGGAGGCAGGGCAGAGGATGAGGAGGTCGGAGTGAGGGGAGGGTGAGGGAGGAGGAGGAGATGAGAGAATGAGGCGGAGGGAGGAAGAGGAGGATGAGGGGAGGAGAGAGGCGGAGTCGGCGTGAGGAGGAGGATGCGGAAGAGGATGCGGATGCGGAGGAGGAGGAGGCGGAGGAGGAGGGGAAGGGAAGAATGAGGAAGATGAGGAGAAGGAGGCGGAGGAGGAGGTGGAGGAGGAGGCGGAGGAGGAGGAGGCGGAGGAGGAGGAGGCGGAGGAGGAGGGGGAGGGAGGAAGGAGGAAGATGAGGAGAAGGAGGCGGAGGAGGAGGCGGAGGAGGAGGCGAAGGAGGAGGAGGAGGAAGTGGAGGAGGAGGAAGCGGAGGAGGATGGGGAGGGAGGAGGGAGGAAGAGTAGGAGAAGGAGGCGGAGAAAGAATGTGACCGTGCAGGATACCAACACAACCTTCTCTCGGCTTATGCTCTCATACGTGACATGTCGTCTGCAACTTTGTTCACAGACCTGCATAAGTTTTATGAAAGGATCGCTCACTCGGTGTTGGTCAGAGAAGGGATGGCGACGTCCTTCGAGTATCGTATTCTGGCGGCGGCATGCAGTTTATACTCGGGGCCTCGTATTCTGGCGTTTCAGGGTGCTGTTTCAGAGGCTTTTCGAGTTCCAGGAACGGTCTTAGCGGGATGTAGCCTGGCCATGACGCTCATAAAGGTGTTGCTGTATAGGACTCTGACTTGTATTGCTGAAGCCCATCCCGCCGTCCACCTCAGAAACGTAGTGGACGACATCTCTGCTCAAGTTCTTGGGACCGAGAGATACGTTTTTCAGGAGATGTCCGAGGTAGGTCACAAGTTGGTCCAGGGCTTCAAGAACCTCCAGCTGGTCCTCTCGGGTACAAAGAGTCACTTCTTAGCTTCCTCTAGTGCTATAGCTGATCGCCTCACTAAGGCCTGGCAGGTATACGGTTTCGGGCATAAGGTCGCGGTTCGCAGTCTTGGAGTCGATGTGCATGCAGGACGGGTTAGGCGAACACCTACGACTAGGATGCGGCTCCGAAAGGGGGCTCAGAGGGCGAGGAGGTTGAGGAGGTTGAGGGCGGCTGGAAGCAAGGTAGGAGAGATTCATCGAGCTGGGCCTCAAGCGGGCTCGATGTGGGGATGTTCGGTGGCTGGCCTCACTGGCCGACAGATCGTGGGCCTGAGAAGGTCTGCGCTTCGAAGCATGTTCAAAGAGAAGTCTGGGGCATCCTTAGGACTCAAAATGAGGACCTCCAGGAAAGCTGCTGCCATGGACCCCTACGTCTACTACCATGTCCAGGTTGTGCTCCAGTGGGCCAGGGCCGTCTGGGACGGCATCGTTAAGATAGAAGTGCTCGAGTGCGTCTTGCAGAAGGCGCTCAGCGACTTAGGCAGAGCTAAAAGTAAATGGGCTGTAGCTACATCACCAGCACATGTGCTTGTTCTCACGTTGCAGGAGATATGCTGGAAGCCCTTATCGGCTCGATTGTTTCAGACGCGCTCGGGAGTGATAGACTTGTTCCACCTCTCGCCCGTGCTGGTCAGCAAGCTGGCAGGAGATGCAGTGCGTGAGAGATCTGATGTTGATGCTCTGAAATTGCGTAGCGGTAACCAAGTCTGGTGCAGGCCCATCCTCTGGGACGGAGTGTTGCAGCTGTGCGACGGGTCGCTCAAACCGGCGTGGCATGAGCACCATCAAAACTGTCTGCGGTCATCGCTCAGCTTCACCACTTGGACGATGGACCGCATGTATGAGCATAAGTTGTCAGCTCATGATAAGTGTATCCTCTGCGGCGCCGAGAGGGGGACGCTTTTTCACAAGAGGTTTTGCTGTGATGCTTGGAATGAAGAGCGGAAAGACATCTGTTCGCCAACACTCCTTACAGCTGCAGCGAATATTCGTCGGTGGCATCAGGACGAGCGGAAGTTTGCTGCTGGACTGCTGCCTTTCCCTCGTGAGCTCATCCCGAAGCCGCTGGTCTCGCAGGATTGTGGTATCTTCTGGGTCAATCGCCCTGCTAGCGGCTACCTCACTGGTGCCCACATCTTTTCAGATGGTTCGGCTACGCATCCGTCGTGCAGATGGTTTCGGAGAGCTGGATGGGCGCTAGTGATGATGGATGAGTTTGGCCGCTTTGTGGCAGCGGCTTTCGGCGCTGTGCCTGCTGATGTGTGCCCTCTGCAACAGTCGAGAGACGCGGAGGATTACGCCATCTTGATGGCCTGCGACTGTTGTTTTGGAGACATAGTCATTCATACAGATTGTGCTGGCACGCTGTCTTGCTTGTGGGACCGACAATGGTCAATGAGTAGCATGAATGAGCGCGCGCACATGTGGCAGCGAATATGGCATGTCTTCGAGGACGGGTTGCAGGCAGTGAAAGTGAAGGCGCACAGCAGTATGGTTGATGTGAGAGAGGGCCGCACAACGGAAGTATTCAAGAGAGGCAATGACAAGGCCGATGAATGCGCCAAGATTGCAGCTCTGAAGCATCCTGCTAATGATGAGTTTGATAAGTATAGGGCCTTAGTCAGTTTCTCTAAAGAGTTGGGTAGATGGATCGGGGCCTAAGAGGTCCATCAGGCGAAACATCAGCTGCTCGACACGATAGAGTTTCCTGAGAGTAGAGCCACGATGCGTAAGGTCTCTCTTAGGAGGCTGAGGAGGATGAACAGGTTGGCGGGAGGAGTGAGCTGCCCACGTAGTGTTTTTCCTGCCATCGATTTGCCTGAGGATAGAGACGAGGAGCTTGAGATTTTTCAGGAGCTCCAAGGCCACACCCTCAGGATGGCTGCCGTGTTTGACGGCATAGGTGCGCAGGTCTTGGTTGGAGGCCGTGTGGCCATGTGCACGAAGTGCGGAGGCTACGCGTGGGGAGGGGTTGCCTCTCTTGCGCGGAAGTGCCAGGAGCCGACCCGCGCTCTCTCTAGGCAGAGGGGGAGGATGCAGAAGGGAGTGTTTCCGAGCTGGGCTGAGCAGTATCGTGGGTGGACAATTGGCCCGATGCTTAAGCCCACTCGAATCGAGTTGTACCACCTCGCGAAGCGAGGTGCGAGATCCCCCTTGCCGCAGGCCAGTTTGTTCTCAGTGGATTTCAGCTCCGTCCAGGATGAGAGCTGGAGTGAGAGAGAGTTGCTTGCACGTTTCGGTCTCGATGAATCCCTGCTCGAGACCCTGGTGGCCCAATTGAGGTCCAAGGTTGAAGCAGGTGATGCCAGTGATAGTGATTAATTCGGTTCGTTTTCGGGGTCAGCGGCATTGACGCTGGCTCCACATGGAACAGAACAGAACAGGAGGAGGAGGAGGAGGAGGAGGAGGAGGAGGATGGGGAGGGGGAGGGAGGAGGGAGGAAGAGGAGGAACAGGAGGCGGAGGAGGAGGATGATGATGAGGAGGAGGATGAGGAGGAGCAGGATGAGGAGGACCGTAATTAGCCATTTTGGCTCAAGGGGCCTGCTCCTTAACTGCCCAACCTCTCTCAAGGGGTTCAGCCGATTTTTGCTTCAGGAAGGGCCCCTGCAGTGCCCATCTCTCGCAGGCGGGCTTGCTTGCCCTGCCCCGCTCCCGTTCTTCAGTCTGTTGAATGACCCGCAGCGGCGGGAAGTACGCAGGCGATGAGGTCGGGGCAGCCTGCCCTACATGTGGATGCAAGAAGAATCCGTCCCACTTCCGTTTCTGTTACCATTGTCGTGGGCCTCTACCTCGCCTGGGCAGTTTTGTGCCGTCTCCTCCTTCGGGGGCGTGGGCTCGTGAACCCTGGGTCCGTGTCGGAAGAGGCCCAGGGCATGGCGCGAAGTAGAGTGGGGGCAAAGGTAACCGAGGGTGGTATCAATCTCATGGCGACGTTGGCTCCCCACAAGGAGGGCGAGGGACAGGTCACCACACATCGTCTCGAGTTCTGGGAGCTTTGGAAGAGTTGCACCGTCTTCAGCAGCTTTGCTCAAGCACGTTCAAGGACTGTCTGCCCCCAGAGTCGGGATCGGCCATATCCTCTGCCTGGGAAGCTGCACAGCAAGCCAAGCAGAACGAGATGCTACAGTCACGGATGCTCCAGAAGGTCGAGCACGAGCAGGTTCGCCGAAAGAAGCGGATCGAGAAGCTCGAGAATGACCTCAGCAACGTGTGCAATCAGCTTCAAGAGTTGGCTGACAAACGTGCTGATCTGGAGCAGGCCATCACCGATGAGCGCCGCGCGGTGGAGGAAGCTAAGTTGGCAGCATCTGAGCGTCTTCGGCAAAGAGCTGCAGAGCCAGCCCCGCCAACTCCGGATGGTGTGCCCGACCTGGAGAGTTTGCGGCGCCATTTGGAAGCCTTCCAGAACGCGCTGGCGGGGGTGCAGGCGGCGGAGATCAGGCAGTCGCTCGAGGCCAAATATGAGGGTATCCTGGGTGTCTTGCCTCCGCAGCGGGTTCAGCCCGAACCCGCGCAGCCAGAATATCGCATGGTGGTTGACGAGGCAGACTTCACTGAAGCCTGCGAGGCTGCAGGCGTGGCCTCCGAGTCCGTCAAGCGCGAGCTCCTGCAGGCGCTGTTGCGCGCCAGCAAGAAGCTGCGTTTTCGCTCGCCTGGGCCAGGAGGAAAGACCAACGCTGCCTTTCAGCACCCTGAAGCTCGGTGGGAAAATGCTGGCGCTGATGATCTCGAACCTTCCGTCTTCAAGCACAGGGCCAACGAGCTGCGCGTTTGCACCGTCTATTCCAGTAACCCCGTCGACTGGGTCACCTACGAGTGGGTCAGGTTCTACGAGATGTTCGGGCGCAGGGACAGCGAGTCGTTCGCTGTCATCGTCTACGCCAGTAACCTCGTCGACTGGGACACCCATCGAGTGGGTCAGCTTCTACGGGGGATTTTAGTGGCCTGCTCGGCTGGATCCTCCACGGGTGGACCAATTTCTTCGAGGGGGGGCATCGTCCTCGTCGATTTGGTCAACGACGTGCGGTCCGAGTCCTGTGCGAGGAGCCCCCCCCCCGCTATTTGCTCAACCAAGCTTCGGAAAACACGTTCCAGGACGCACAGGTGATCTGACATGCCCCCCCCCCCCCCCCCCCCCCCCAGGCTCACGTGAAGTTTGGGAACAGGGGGCCTGTTGCTAGAGGAAAGGTCAGCCACGTGCATTCTCTCAAGCTGCTCACGTTCAACGGGGTCCAGTTGGGTGTCTGAATCTAGGGGCTGCGAAAGTCTTGGGTCGCTGAAGAAGAAGGCCCCAGGGTTCAACGATCTAGTCAGGGAGACTGGTGCCGATATTTGTTTCTTGCAAGATCACAGGTTATCTGGCGAGCTCTATCGTCGCACTCATGCCAGACTGCAGAAAGGAGGCTGGAAGGTTTTCGGCTGCGAATGCACCGCCACTGATGCTGGACATGCTTCGGGAGGGGCCCTCATTATTGCGAGAAAGCACTTGGACTCCTGGATTCCACCGCAATCGACGGCGACCATCTTCGAGGGAAGAACTTCTCGCATTTTCTTTCGCAGTGCAGGTTGTGGCTTGTTGGCTCTCTATTCTGTTTATTTGAAGGACCCGATTGACATGGCAGGGGTGAACTTGCAAGCGATGAATGCTGCATGGAGAGATTGCTTTGCTCATGGACCGCCGTTCGTGGTAGCAGGTGATTAAAATGTGTCTCCGTCAGCTTTTGCAAGTGCTTCACCATTGGGCGCAGGTCGGCGCTGTGATGCGTGCACCGTCTGTGCCCGCGCATGTTGTGCCTGGCTCGTCTTCCTTTTTCGATTACTTCGTGATCAGCCGCATCTCGGATCACACCTCGGAGGACGTTACCGCGGACCTCGGCGCCCCGTTCAGCCCCCGCAGACCCGTCACTTTCAAGATTAAGCAGGCCTACCAGGACATCTTGGTTCGGGCCCCCAGGGCGTTCCAGAAGACCCCTGCTGCACCTGCGATGGGCCCCAGGGCCCTTCCCCCTGAGCGCCGCGACCCCGAGGACAATCTTAGAGATTTCTTGGAGCCACGTCTCAGTGACGAAGGGTCCGGGTGTATGATCTGGGGTGGGGACCGCGAAGCTGGCATCGCTCTTGTGGAAGAAGTGCTCAACGTCTGGAGGGGGCGGGCCTGGGAGGAGCTCAAGCAGATCGCCCAAGTCAAAGGCCCCAGAGGCCAACCTGGAGGCGCCAAGATCGATTTCCGTGAGGTCCCTGCACGGTCTCTGTTAGCCACCAAGCAGTATACCAGCGCGTTCCCTGGCCGTGCCATCCAATGGGTTTATCTTCGGTTCAAAGAATTGAGGGCTCTGTTTGAGGGCGAAAAGGGCAGGGGCAGTTATCGCCTCCTACCCCTGCGACAGTGGACCAGGCTCCCTGTGCGAGGAGGGCCCTTCAGGCGCTACTGGCGGCAAGGTGACGCTTTTTGGCGCCAGTTTCTGCCTTCTGTTGCTGGCGCGCTGCTAGTCCCAGGTCCGTCTTCCGAACACATCCTTGATTGGTGCATCCCGCTCGTGGAAGTGTTTCTGAAAGTGGGGCAGCTGGGGGATCGCAGCAAAGCTGGAGCTTCATGGCAGGAGCGGCGTGGGTCAGCAGTCAGCAACAGAGGTCGCCAGGCTTTTGGATTCCTTCGGCCGAGCGAACCACTCAGAGAAGAGGTCGCTGCGAGCGGGGGACCAGTTTTTCAAGCTCTCTCCCTGTGCGGCTCGAGTCCGAGACCAAGCTTCGGAGGGAAGCTTGGGCAGCAGCTGAACCAGGCCATGTGCACCCCCCTCTAGACCCGCCTGCAGTGACGGTGCCTGTCCCAGGGCATGTTCCACCTGAGCGTCTTAGACATATCGATTCACGTTTTGGCAAGTGCACGCGTTGTCCAGACGGGTTTCACCCTCGTCACTTTGGAATTCTATGTCTAGAATGTTTAGGAGTGGTTTCCTTGTTGTATCATATTATGGATGTGGTAGGACAGGCGCCGCCCTCGATGCAGCGGCTGGTTGTATTTCTCATGGGACGACCTGACAAAGGACGGAGGCCCATAGGCCACTATAACGCTTTCGAGAGGCTCCACGGGAAGACCCACAGGGACCCCTGCAGGCGCTGGGAACAAGAGGTTGGTCTTGGGCCCGCGTTCTCCATGGGGCAGGGCCGAAGTTGCTTGGATATCGTTTGGTGGCAAAGTGTCAAAGCTGAGCTGGCGTCAGGGACAAAAATCCACTACGGGGCCATCCCATGGGACCTCCTCCAGTTCTACGAGCATGTTGGTCACCAGGAGTTGGTTAGGCAAGGAGTCGCGTGCCTTTTCCCCTCCACGTCTTAGCGTGCAGTATTTCCACATGCAGGTGGACCAGGTACCTTCTACTTGATGGGGCTTACCCAGAAGGGATGATACCCGCCCAAAGTATCGTCGCTGGAAGCACCTCAGCGACATATGAAGCACATTCTCGTTCTATGCATGGCACATGGACGCGAAGATGCGCGTGGCCAGCCTCAAGGCTTTGGCAACGAACATGGCCTATTTCATCTCCTCCACCCTCCGCGTGCCCTTGGCTGAGAAGAACATGATGGTGGCGGCCAACTCCACGAGGCTCATGAAGGACATTCGAGAGGCTCTGGGAACTCAAAGTGGTACTCAATCTTATGCCCCCGGGAATCTTGGGGTCGCCTTCGCAGCAGGGAAACGCCAGCATACCCCTTTGGCGAGGGCCATCCGTATAAAAAGGGTCAAGAAGTTTCGTCATCGCGTCGGGCGTCTGGCGATTCTCAAAATATCTCGTCGGGTCAAGGCCAGGTTATTCAAAAGTGGCTGTCTCTCCATGGAGGTCCAAGGGGTTGCGCCGTCGGAGATCATCCACGTAAGGAGGGCCTCGGCAAGGGCCTCGGGATTCATCAAGAAGGGGTGCAACTTGGAGCTCATGTGGGCCGCCAACAGATACAACGGGGACCCGCTCTACTTGGCCTCAGGACCCCTGAAGAGATACGCGTGGGAGTGGTGGCGCGCCAGGGGGCCCTCAAGTTTTGGGAGATCTCGACACAGTGATGCTTCGACGCCATGCCAGCCTTGTAGGAGTTTGCATAGTGCTGTTGCGATTCTCCAGACGACCCAGCGGAAGCCGCGGTTGTATAGGACTCGCGGGCCTGTGTCGGCCATGCTGTTGTGGTTGGAAGCTGGCAGTTGGTCTTGGGAGGGCCCTGCTACGTTCGTGTCGCGTTCTGGGTTTAAGTGGATCCCCACGGAAAAGGCCACCGTCCCAGGTAGCAGAGGCCTTCACCATATACCTCCAGGAGGTTTATGTAAGGCGATATCTCAGCAAGCACCTTCCCAGCCAGCTAGGTGGTCACGAAATTTCTGTCCGCGGGCTATGGCTACCTGCAATTCAGAGAGTAGCAAGAGCTATGGGCGGAGGCCACCGGCACTTTTTTTTTCCAACTGCTGTCAGGTTCCGTGCCCACAGGAGCCTTCCTCGCAGAATGGGGGTATGATGTGTCCGACCGATGCCAGTTTTGCGGCGAGCGTGACACTTTGTGGCACCGCTGCTGGACATGTACTCACAGGCCAGTCGCTGCCGTGAGGAATCAGCATTTCTGCCGGGAGCTTGTCGATCAGGCCCTGGCGGCTGGACCATCCTCGTTTTTGTTCAGTAGACTTTGGGCCCCCTACCCCGACATTCAGGAGCCTTCCCCGGACTGGGATTTAAGATTTTTTAGGGAAGGAGGGGAACCTTGCGATGCTTTTCATTTCCAGCCAGACGGTGTTTTGTTCACTGACGGGTCTTGTTTCCATGGAGACTTGCCCGAAATCGCGAGACCTGGCCTCGCCGTGGTCCAGGTGGATGGAGAAAAGCTTGTCAGAGGAGTGTACTCCCCGCTGCCCAAGGAATTTGCCCAGCAAGCGGCAGACGCGGAGCATGCGGGACTCGCAGTTGCTACCGCATAGACCACCCTTCGGGTGATAAGGGGGCGAGGGGGGGGGGTGGGGGACCACCGTCGCACTCGATCGATCTCACTATCGATCTCGCTATCGATCTCATTTTCGATCTCATTCGATCAATCTCACACTCGATATGGCTATCGATCTCACACTCGATCTCACTAACGATCTCACTATCGATATCACAATCGATCTCACAATAGATCTGACAATCGATCTGGCTATCGATCTCACGATCGATCTCACATTCGGTATCACGATTGACCTCACTACCGATATCACTATCGATCTCATTCGATCGATCTGACTATCGATCTCACTATCGATGTCACATTCGATCTCACATTCGATCTCAGTATCGATATCACAATCGATATCACAATCGATCTCACAATCGATCCGATTATCGATCTCACGATCGAAGTCACTATCGAAGTCATGATCGACCTCTCGTTCGATCTCACTATCGATCTCAGTATCGATATCACAATCGATATCACAATCGATCTCACATTCGGTCTCACTATCGATCTCACGATCGAATTCACTATCGATCTCACTATCGATCTCACATTGGGTTTCACTATCGACCTCACTATCGATATCACAATCGATATCACAATCGATCTCACATTTGGTCTCACTATCGATCTCACTACCGAACTCACCATCACCACCACCATAATCATCACCATCATCATCATCATCGTTGTCAGCATCATCATCATCGTCATCATCATCATCATCACCGACGGGACACCTACGGGACACCGGCGGGACACCGCGGGGCCCCGGCCGCCCGGAAGGGAATCATTTGGTCCGGCCGCGCCTCAGCCACACGGGACACCAGCGGGACACCGTCGGGACACCGCGGGCCCCCAGCCGCCCGGAAGGGAGACATTTGGTCCGGCCGCGCCTCAGCCACAGGAGACTTTCTTCTCGCCCGCCCACGCAACTTCGCCTCGCCCGCACGGCACGCACGAACACGAAACCGAAATCGATTTCCCGGTAGGGGGGTTCTCCGTTCCACTTCGATCTCACTCCCTCACTTCCGATTCTACGTAGAGCCCAATCCGAGGTCCTTCCCAAACCACAGACATTGTGCGGCTGTACTGGGTGGTGCGAGGTTTCCTGAGAAGGTTTTGGAAGGATCCTCGAGACTCAGTTTTTTCTGCTGTGAGAGATCAGTAGGACCTGCAAAGCCTGGCCCACGCTGACCAAGGTCAAAGCTCATCGGTCCCTCGAGAGTGCTACTGATTTTGAGGACAGGTGCGCCATCTCTGGCTCGGCCGCTGTGGACTACTGGGCCAAACAGGGGGCTCTTGTCCACTCGTTGAGTCCGAGGGAAGTTTCAGACTTCGAAGCAGGAGAAGCGGAATATGCTTCCCTCGCGAATGGGCCGGTTTCTATCTTAAGTTGCTGGCCCCCCTTTGAGTCTGAAGTCAAAGGTGTGAAAGACCCGCGAGGGCCAAAGTGCCCAGAGTGGTTTCGGCCCATGTCCCCGTTCCCACCGGGTCGGGGCATCGGTGCAAATGGTGCCTGAGGGCCGTCACACCCGCTACCACCACCGAGTGTGCCAACCCCAACCCCACGCTGTGTTCTTTCTTGCGGGGCGGGGGTGGTGCCAGGCACAAGCTGCACTGGGCTCGGGTGGTGGAAACGGATGTGCCCGTTATTTTTTGTGTTTCTTGCGGTGGACTGGCCAGCGTCCGTGCTGGCCGACGCCTCCTAGGAGATTGTGACCCCCCACGAGGAGCGCCGAGAAGGCTAAACTCCTCAGGGGGCTTTATCTTGGGATTGACTTCAGGCTGGGCCCGTCCTTCCCCCTTTCGTCTCTGCCCTTCTTTCCCCTTCCCCCCCTTTCCCCGTCCCCTCCCCCCCCTGCCCAGGGCGGCCCAGGCCCTGTCATCCCAGGGCCTCTGCATTGCGAGGAGGACGAGGCTCCTCTCTTCCCGCCTGTCAGTGCACGAAGTCAGTCAGACGATTCTGATTGACCTTCTTCCAGCGCCAGTTGATCCTGGATTGAATCGGCGCGCCTTGGTCCGTGAGGTCCTTGAGGAGGAGGAGGAGGAGGAGGAGGAGGAGGAGGAGGAGGAGGAGGGAGGAGGAGGAGGGAGCAGGAGGAGGAGGAGGAGGAGGAGGAGGAGGAGGAGGAGGAGGAGGAGGAGCCGGAGCCTCGCAGCCCGCAGCGCCCCGCGCGCGCGCGCGTCCAAGGCGCCACGGGGCCGCCGCGCCCGCCGGAGCCGCCAGGGGCAGCGGCGGCGGGCGAGGAGGCGCGCCCGCCGCTGGGCGCGCGGGCCAGCGGGCGCACGGGCCACCGGGGGGGCGACGCTCGGGGGGCCCCGGTGGGCGACGCTCGGGAAGCCCTCTGGGTTTCCTTGGGGGGGCAACGGCGGCGCATCGCCGATTCCAGCTCGGCGCTTCCGCCCCCCGTGAGCGGGGCCCACCCTGAGCTGCCTCATCGGGAGCTCCGTGCGCATCCGCAGGGCCGCCGCTGCTTCCTCACCCCCCCGCCCGGACCCGGCCAGAACCGCGTGGAGCCAGGCCTATGGTGGTGCAAGTGGTGGATGCTCGTGCCCGTGAGGTCCAGTGCGCCACCCAGGTTTGGCCCTTCTTCTCATACAGGCTCCCTATGACCAATCGCTGTATACCTCCTCCTCCTCCTCCTCCTCCTCCTCTTCCTCCTCCTCCTCCTCCTCCTCCTCCTCCTCCTCCTCTTCGTCCTCTTACTGCAAAGTCCGCGACCCTGGCACCCATCCAGCTTTTGGACAGGTGTCCACCGGGGTCGGGCGTGCCGGCTGGGCGTCCACCACGCGCCACAGGGGGTGTGCCCATCGGGGCGTATCTTTCTCAGTGCCCCGGTGGAGGGCGACAGCCCACCTGGGAGCTGGGGTCAGGCCCCTCCAACAAAAATCGGGGGTGGACAGACCGCCTACCCTGACACGTCGATTAAGGACTTAGCCGTTTTCGGTTCGCGAGAGGGCGTCGCGGCCGTCATTTTTGCGGGTCCAGGTCCGTCGGTTTCGGTCCCAGGCCGTTCTCACTAAGGGGAGGTTTGCTAAAGGGAGGCCTGTCCACCGCCGAAAAAAACGTGCGACAGCGGGGAGGGCGAGGCGACGGCGGGATCCCTCGCCAGCAGGCAGGCGCAGGGTTTTCAAAGCACGTCGGCCTCTTGGCCGCCCTCGGGGTTCCCACCAGGCTTGAGGGAGGTTTGGGCCCTCCCCCAGCGGTGGTGCGAGGCAGTCCCGGCCACACTCGCCAAGGTAGATGTCGGGGGCGGAAAAGAGGGGGGTGATGACTAGGGGGGGGTGGATATCATGGCGTGGCCCATGATATTTCCCCAGATTCCAGGGCGCCTCTCCTTGTTTTGATACGCCCCTGGCTCCCCCGCTGGGCCGCGCACGTGCCGCCGGTCATGATTTGCACCCCCCCCTCTTGGACGCCCCCCTCTTTGCCGACCCTGAGATAGGAAGGGTGGGGGGAGCCGGGGCTACAAAGAGGTGAGCCGGTAGGAGTAGAGGTTGTTGGTGGAGCCCTCATGTGCGGTGGGTGGGAAAGCCTCCCGGGGACCCACGCGTTTCTGGCGGTAGTGGTCCGAGCTCGAGCGGGTGAGAAAGCCCCGTGGGGACCCATGCTGATCGTAGTCGCCATTGATGTTCACGCTGTAGATATGCCAAGAGAATATTGACTCCCATACCATCAGCTGTGCTGGTTCGGTCTTACGGTGAGTGCGTACGTGTCGGTTGAAGAAGAGCGCAGAGGTGGGAGTGGGTATGTAGCAGCTGGCGGTCCTGTCTGCAATGAAGCAAATGTAGTACTTGGAGAAACAGCGCACTCATTGGCCGCCGTTGGGCCGGTCCGATCGCGAGGAGCGGAGAAGATGGATGGGACTGTAGCGCACAGAGATGTGTTGTCCCTGCCGCTGCAAGGACCTTCTTCCATATCTCATGGGTATGCGGTATGTCGTCCCTGCCGTCGCAGGGGCCGTCGTAAGGTCCCCCTCTTTGCCGCTCCCGAAGATGGCAGAAAGCCTCACCCCCTGCACATGGGAGGCCCTCCTAAGCAGCCACCGGCCCCACGACTGGTGCCCGTCCCCGGCCGAGGCAGGACGAGGGCACCCAGACCATGGGGAGTGCTGGCTGCTTGGGGGGGGGGGGGGGCCACCGTGGACTGGGGTCCCTCCTCCTCCTCCTCCTCCTCCTCCTCCTCCTCCTCCTCCTCCTCCTCCTCCATGGGAGTGCTGGCTGCTTGGGGGGGGGGGGGCCACCGTGGACTGGGGTGGCTCCTGCCGTCTGTGGCGGTGGCTCGGTGAGGGGAAGGAGGGGCAGAGGTGCGCCCTGTTGGCGGTGGGGCGCAGTCGTCGGGCCCGTCCCTCTACGGGGGGAATGCAAAAAAATGGTAAAACATAGTCTTTTGAATGGCAAAAATGGGACCAGTGGCAAAGATAGTCTTTCGAATGGCAAAACATAATCTTTTGAATTGCAAAAATGGAATATTCAAAATGGCAAAACATGGGACATTTTTTTGTATGTTTTGACCGTTTTGGAGAATTGTGCGATTATTTTTTGATGTTTCGTCGAGACTCCCCCCGTAGGGGGACACGCCCGACTGAAGGGCAGGTTCGTGCGGCGCTGGCGCGCCGGCGACGCCGGCGAAGGCGTTCAAGGCTGAATTCTGCGACGCGGGAGCATTGAGGGACTCGGTGACGGCGGCAATGGACCCGACGCGGAATGCAACCTCGAGCGATCGGGGCCGCGATCAGTTCGAGGTTGAACGATCGACGCGGTGTAGAGCGCCTTTGCGCGCGCCGACGCCGCACGAACCTACTGGTGAGTGCCCTGGCTGGGCAGCCCTGGCAGGTGAGGGGCGAGGCTTCGGGAGGGAACGGAACGCACGGGCACCAGGAAGCGTCGATCCCCCCGAAGATCTGGGGAAAGTGGGGAACATATATATATATATATATATATATATATATATATATATATGGGGAATGCTTTCACTTGTGTGCCCCTGGGCCCCTCGAGGTGGTGCGGGCGCCCCCCGCTGCGGCCGCGGCCGCCCGGGGGGGGCCCTCCCCGGGGCGGCCCTGCGGCGAGTCCAAGCCCCTGCCCAGAGCCGCCCGGCCCACTGCCCCACCACGATCAGGAGGGAAACAAAAACACACAGACACAATTAATCGTCGCCTCCCAGGAAAATATGGGAAAATATGGGAAGTGGGGGGGAGGACAGAAACCCCGAAATATGGGAAAATAGGGGGAACCTTTCTGTTTGTGTGTGTGTGTATCTATTTGTGTGTCCCAGTTTCCCTTCACACGAGAGGGGGGGACTGGAGGAGGCCAGACTCATGATGCTCCAGCCTACTTGAGCCTTGCTCGCCAGGAAGAATTTCGAGCGCCCCCCAAAAAGGACCCCAACAGCTCGAGGGCTTTCCCGCGCCGGGCCCCGGGCGGCACTCCCCCGCGGCTTGTTTCGGCACTCTTTGGACGCTCTTCCGGGTGCCCGAAATGATTTCTGGGATGTGGCCCTGAAGTACGATGGGAGCAACATAGCCCTTGCCCACGCACCCGACCCATGCCCCACCACGAGAGGGGGGGATTGGAGGAGGCCAGATAGTCACCACCACCACCACCACCACTGAGCCGAGCGTCCAGAGGGACGCGTGGGCAGAAGAGTGCGCGATTGGCGACTCTTCGGAAAAGTATGACCGAAAAGACATCCCAGAGCGGCTGTGTGCACGCACAGACTCGACTGTGAAGCAGAAGCGGAATGCCTCACGACTAAGTCGGGGACGGCAAAGATAGTCGAGGGCGGCAAAGAGGGGGGTGATGACTAGGGGGGTGCAGGTAACAAGACGGGAGCCATGATATTTCCACAGATTTCATGGCGCCTCTCCTTGTTTTGATACGTCCCCGGCCCCTCCCCTGGCCGCGCACATGCCGCCAGCCATGATTTGGACCCCCCCCTCTTGGACGCCCCCCTCTTTGCCGAGCCTGAGATAGGAAGGGTGGGGGGAGCCGGGGCTACAAAGAGGTGAGCCGGTAGGAGTAGAGGTTGTTGGTGGAACCCTCATGTGCGGTGGGTGGGAAAGCCTCTCGGGGACCCACGCGTTTCTGGCGGTAGTGGTCCGAGCTCGAGCGGGTGAGAAAGCCCCGTGGGGACCCATGCTGATCGTAGTCGCCATTGATGTTCACGCTGTAGATATGCCAAGAGAAGATTGACTCCCATACCATCAGCTGTGCTGGTTCGGTCTTACGGTGAGTGCGTACGTGTCGGTTGAAGAAGAGCGCAGAGGTGGGAGTGGGTATGTAGCAGCTGGCGGTCCTGTCTGCAATGAAGCAAATGTAGTACTTGGAGAAACAGCGCACTCATTGGCCGCCGTTGGGCCGGTCCGATCGCGAGGAGCGGAGAAGATGGATGGGACTGTAGCGCACAGAGATGTGTTGTCCCTGCCGCTGCAAGGACCTTCTTCCATATCTCATGGGTATGCGGTATGTCGTCCCTGCCGTCGCAGGGGTCGTCTTCCATATTTGTCGGCGTGGGCGTGAGGGCGCTGCCGGGCATGCCGCGCAGCTCATGTGGAGCCCTGAGACCCCTTGCCGCGTGGGCGGCCTCATCGATCCTCCTCGCCTTGGGGAGAGCCGTGGGCCACGCGGCCCGAGGACGAGGGCGGGCGGGGGGGCTGGGGGCGCCTGCCTTCGGGGTTGCCGCCGCCTCTATCGCCAGGCGGCAGGGAGTGGGCCCGACGTGCCAGAGTCGTCCGAAGTGACGTGCTTGTCCTCCTCGGGGGTTTTCCCTTTGGCGAGACGCCGCTGTCCTCGTCGTCGCCCTCGTGAGGGCAGTCCAAGAGACCGTCGCGCGGGCTGTCGGCGGGGCTGTTCCGGGGGTCGTCGCGGAGGCAGGTGTGGGGGCTGTTGTGGTAGCCGCGGCCGTCTTCGCGCCCGCCTTGGCCGTCGCCGTCGCGGGGGTCGTCGCGGGGGCTTGTCGTGGGGGTAGCCGTCGCAGAGGTCCTCGCCCAGAGGCCGTCGTAGCAGGCGCAGTGGGAGGCGGTCGCAGGGTCGCGGGACTGGGGGCCTTCGGCTCGCTTGGCCTGTCGTCCGCCCGTGGGGGAAGCGCTGGCCGCGCACCCGAGGGAGGCCGTCGCGGGGCTCGTCGTCGGGGCGGCGGCGGGGGGCCGTCGCAGGGGCCGTCGCGCAGTGGCCGTCGTAGGGGTTCGTGGTCGTGGTGGGTCGCAGGGGCGTTGGGGTTGAGTGGGGGGTCGCTGGGCCGTCGCGTGGGTCGGGCGTGCCCCCCGCGGGCTCCCTCTCGGGGCATGCGGCCACTCGGGGATTCGGGGCCCGTCGAGGGGCAGGCTGCGTCGGCCCTGGGCTTGTCGGCGGCCCCCACGGCCGCTTCCCCAGGTATGCCCCCCACGGGCTCCCTCGCAGGGCATGCGGCCACTCGGGGCTCGGCCGTGGGGTCGCGGGGTCTGTCGCGGGGGCCGTGGGGCAGTCGAGGGGGCGTTCGGGTCGTGGGGCAGTCGGGGGGGTTCAGGTGTGGGGCTCCAGGGGATGGATTCGGCTGTCCCTATGACCGCTTCCTCGTGTGTGCCCCCCGCGGGCTCCCTCGCGGGGACGCCGGCTGTGGGCTGTCCAGAGGCCTCTCTGGCCGCTTCCCCATCGTATGCCCCCTGCGGGCTTCCTCACCGGGCATGCGGCCATTCGGGGCTCGGCCGGGGGTCCGTGGGGTCCGTCACGGGGGCTGTGGGGCAGGTGGCCGTGGGGGTAGTCATGGGAAGGGCGCGCCGGGATGAAGGGCAGCAGGCGGACCGCCCCCTCGCGGGTGACAGCTGTGGCCGCTGTCCAGAGGCACCTCTCTGGCCGCTTCCCCATCGTATGCCCCCTGCGGGCTTCCTCACCGGGCATGCGGCCATTCGGGGCTCGGCCGGGGGTCCGTGGGGTCCGTCACGGGGGCTGTGGGGCAGGTGGCCGTGGGGGTAGTCATGGGAAGGGCGCGCCGGGATGAAGGGCAGCAGGCGGACCGCCCCATCGTCGCGGCAGTGAGCGTCGGGGTCGGTGGCCCAGCAGTTGGGTGGCACGACTGGGACGAAGACGGCCGCCTCGGTGGCCCAGCAGCTGGGTGGCACGACTGGGACGAAGACGGCCGCCTCCTTCCTCACGACGGAAGGGGGCCTGTCAGCTTGGGCGTAGGGTTGGGGCGTCGGGGCGGTGATGATTTCAGGTCTTGGTGCCGACGTGGGCGCGGGGGGGGGGGCGGGCGTCAGGCACTGGAGGGGCACTCTTCTCGGTCTGCAGCGCGGCCTGGTCGTCGAAGTTCTGGTGGTCGTGGGAGCTGGAGTGGGCGAGGTCGGTGCTCCCTTCGTGGGGTCCTGTGCCCACGAGGGTCGCTGTCGCAGCGGGGAGGCGGCTGCTGCCGCTGCATCGGGGCTGCTGCCGTCTCGGAGCTGCGCAGCGCCGCGAAGCGGTCTCGCACCGCGGC
>CAUYUJ010001652.1:74671-98560 GCA_963575745.1 Prorocentrum cordatum
CGCCCGACCCGACCAGACCCGCCCGGGCTAGGGCCCGGCCCGCCCCGACCTGACCCGCCGTTCGGTTCTCGGGCGTGCGTCATCGATCACGCACCACCACTGTCCCGTCCCCACCCGTCCGACCCGACCCGCCCGTGAGGGTCCGCCCGCCAGACCTGACCCGACCCGCCCGTTAGGGTCCGCCCGCCCGACCCGCCCCGCCCCGCCCCGCCCCGCCCCGCCCGTTGGGGTTCTCGAGCGCGGGCTCGATCACGCACCACAATTTAATGTCCCACCAGCCCAACCCGACCCGCCCGTTAGGGCCCGCCCGCCCGACCCGACCCGACCCGCCCATTAGGGCCCGCCCGCCCGACCCGGCCCGGCCCGACCCGCCCGTTAGGGCTCCCGCGTGTGAGCTCGATCATGCACCATACTTTTATGCCCCGCCCGCCCGACCCTACCCGCCCGTTAGGATCCGCCCGCCCGACCCGACCCGACCCGCCCGTTAGGGTCCGCCGCCCGACCCGACCCGACCCGACCCGCCCGTTAGGGTTCTCGCGTGTGGGGTTCGATATGCACCGCACTTTAATGTCCCGCACCGAAGACCCGACCCCCGTTAGGGCCCCCCCGCAGACCCAACCCGACCCGCCGTCAGGGTCCAACCACTGACCCGACCGACCCGCTGTTAGGGTTCTCGCGTGTGGGCTGGATTCATGCACCAGATACTGGAATTGTCCCGCCCGCCCGACCCGACCCGCCAGTTAGGGGCCCGCCCCCGCCTGCCGACCCGACCCGCCTGTTAGGGTCCGCCCGCCCCGCCCCGCCCCGCCCCGCCCCGCCCCGCTCCTCCTTGGGGTCCCTGCTGCTCACCCATCCACACGCAGACTCATTCACCCTCACACTGGACCCGCTCGTACTCAGACCGACTCGCGGATGGACTCACGCTCAGACCCGCTCACACTCAGACTCACTCTTGCGCAAACTCATCGTGCGCAGACAGACACACACTCGCACTCAATCATAGTCAAACCCGTCATGTTCAGAGTCGCTCGCCAGGCAAGCGTTCCGTTCCAGACCGCGCTTCCCATACCCCCAGGGGGAGGGGCGACTGTGGACATATCCGGGCCCCTGGCGGGACCGACTGCAGTGCATCCCCATCCGCCGCTTCCCGAGGTCCAGGCTCCAGGGCTCCAGGGCTCCTAGATGGGGTCAGCGTAGAGGCCTCCTCCTCGTCCTCCTCCCCCTTCTCCTCTCCTTCTTCCTCTTCCTCCTCCTCCTTTTCCTCGTCCTCCTTCTCCTCCTCGTCCTCCTCCTCCTCCTCTCCATCCTCCTCGTCCTCCTCCTCCTCCTCTCCGTCCTCCTTCCTCTTCCTCGTCCTCCTCTCCATCCTCCTGCATTTCCTCCTTCTCCTCCTCCTCCTCCTCCCCCTCCTCTTCCCTGCCCAAGCGGGTCTGCCCGAACCAAGTGCCGACGTATTCCCACACCCCCAGGTCATTTCGAACCACGACCCGGGTCTTTTCTACCCAACCAGGTCATCCCAACCAAACGGGCATTCCCAAACCACAACGGCCGGGTCTTCCCAAACAAAGCGGGCCTTCCCAAACCGACTGGGCCTTCCCGAATCACGAGGCACGGGTCTTCCCAAACCAAACTCGGGTTTTCCCAAACCAACAGGGTCTTCCCAAACCGAACGGCCAGGTCTTCCCAAACCAACCGCGTCTTCCCAAACCACAGCCCTGGGCCTTCCCAAACCTCACACAGGCCTTCCCTAACAAACGGGGTCTTCCCAAACCACAACGTCCGGGTCTTCCCAAACCAACCGGGCCTTCCCACACCAACTCCCCGGGTCTTCCCAAACCTAAACGGGTCTTCCCAAACCAACCGGGTCTTCCCAAACCAACATCCGGGTCTTCCCGAACCACCCTCCGGGTCTTCCCAAACCAACTCCCTGGGACTTCCCAAACTAAACGGGTCTTCCCAAACCAGCCAGGTCTTCCCAAACCGACCTCCGGGTCTTCCCGAACCAACCGGGTCTTCCCAAACCAAACGGGTCTTCCCAAACCAAACCCGGGTTTTTCCCAAACCAACCAGGTCTTCCCAAACCAACTTCCGGGTCGTCCCACACCAACCGGGTCTTCCCGAACCAACTCCCTGAGTCTTCCCAAACGAACCGGGTCTTCCCAAACCAACCGGGTCTTCCCAAACCACGCGCCCGAGTCTTCCCAAACCAACCGGGTCTTCCCAAACCAACCTGGTCTTCCCAAACCAACCGGGTCTTCCCAAACCACGTCAACCAAGCCCAAGTTTGGTTTGGGAAGACCCGTTTGGTTTGGGAAAGATGCCCCTCCCAGGCCGCCCCCTTTACGGGGGCGGCGCGAGGGCACCGCAGCGCGCGGAGTCAGCCGCGCGCCGCGCGCGAGGCGGGGTGCCCAAGGGAGGGGCCTCCTCCTCCTCCTCCTCCTTCTCCTTCTTCTCCTCCTCCTCCTCCTCCTCCACTCTCCTCCCCCTCCTCCTCCTCCCCCTCCCCTCTCCCCTCCCCCTCCCCTCCCCCCCCCTCCTCCTCCTCCTCCTCCCTCCTCCTCCTCCTCCTCCTCCTCCTCCCTCCTCCTTCCTCCTCCTCCTCCTCCTCCTCCTCCCCTCCTCCTCCTCCTCCTCCTCCCCTCCCCCGCTCTTCTCTCCTCCTCCTCCTCCTCCTCTCCTCCTCTCCTCCTCCTCCTCCTCCTCCTCCTCCCTCCTCCCTCCTCCCTCCTCCAGCGCAAGCTGGCCCGAGCATCTGCTCTGCCAGCCAGCGCCACGGGCGCCCCCCCGCGCCGCTTCCTCCTTTCCCCCCCCTGCCCCTCTCAGCGGGCGCGCCATGGATTCCCCCGAGCGGGCGGCCCGGCCCCGTCGCAGGCCCCCCCGCAGTGCCGCGGCCCGGCGTGAGCAGTACCGCCGCGCCGACGCGCGAGCGGTGCAGGGCCTGCTGCGGGCCTTCGACGCGCTGGCGCATCGCGGCTCGTGCAGCTCCCGGCTGGGAGGCGCGCTTCATGCGGCTCTTCTGTCCACGGCCGCAGCCGAGCGGGCACCGCAGCCTGCCCCCGTAGCGCGCGCCGCCTCACCAGTACCAGCGCCAGTACCTGAGCCAGTACCAGTGCCAGTACCTGTGCCAGTACCTGAGCCAGTACCAATACCAGCAGTGCCAATTCCGCATT
This sequence comes from Prorocentrum cordatum, assembly GCA_963575745.1. Taxonomy (NCBI): domain Eukaryota; class Dinophyceae; order Prorocentrales; family Prorocentraceae; genus Prorocentrum; species Prorocentrum cordatum. The sequence continues at coordinate 77,842 of CAUYUJ010001652.1, forward strand.
CGCCAGCAGTGCCAGTACATACGCCAGCAGTGCATATGCCAGTAGCGCCAGTACAAATGTCAGCAATCCCAATGCCAGCAGTGCCAGTACATACGCCAGCAGTCCCAGCTCCAGCAGTGCCAGTATATACGCCAGCAGTGCCTCAGCCATTACCTGTGCCAGTACCTGTGCCGGTACATACGCCAGCAGTGCCAGTGCATACGCCGGCGACCGTGCAGCAGCCTAGGGCCTCCACGCAGCCCTCAGCCACGCACAGGTTTTCAGCAGCCTCTCCGAGGGCGCAGGCGGTCTCAATGTCCGGGGCGCCACAGCCGTGCCCCACGGCTCTGAGACCGCCACGACCTGGCAGTCCCCGGCCTTTTTTCACTAGCACTCCTGCGCGAGCGGCACTGGACGCGGCGGCTGCCGCACGGATGGCTACCGCAACCGCTCCTTCGTTGCCTCTGGGGCGCCCCTATTGGGATCTGCCTCCGTCCTCTGATGCTGAAGACTCAGAGGCAGCACAGACGTGAGTCGTCTCACACTGCGCCCGCGTAAGCACTTAGCCCACCGGCCCGAGGCAGCCGGCCGCAGCGAACAAGAGCTAGCATCGGCGCCCCTCGAGTCTCACGGCCTCGTGCACCCAGCCCTGAGGGCTCTCCGCTCGAGGCGGCTTTAGTATTCTGGCCCAAAAGCCGGCTACCGCTGGGTCGCTTGCCCGTCAGGGTCGGCGCGATGCGATGACGCCGTGCTCACGCCGTGCCTCTCTCTCCCTTCTTTCCTCCTGTGCACCTGTATTTGCGCTTTTGTCTACCATATTCGTTCACCTGTCCATCCTCCTCCTCCGCCTTGGTTCGTCCCGTGTTTCACCCTTAAATGGCCAGGTACTCGCATGGACAAGCGTCACACAAACACGGAACAGGCATGTGCATCCCATGCACAGCTCTCTGCTCTTTGCTCTGTGCTCACGCTCGAGCGCCTCTCGCCGCCTGCCTTATCGGCATCACATGTCCAGTTTTGGATCTAGGGTACGGTCATCGTCCTATGAGCGCTTTTGCCATTGAGCGGCATGCCACACTTTGCATTTGCGTCCGCCCGACAGCGAGGGCCGCCGGGAACAGCACAGTTCGCAACAGTGCTAGGACGCTCGGCCGAGGCCGCCCAGAGCGCGAAGGCCTCTGGTAAGGCCAAGCCAATGCTCGATGCTAGGTCGCAGCACTCTTACGTGCACTGCGTGGCTCAGCCGCTTTACGCGCACAAGCCGATATGCGTTGACGGTTGACACTGAAAGCCCACTCAGTGCATCTCCTCGATCCTCTTTTTTGCCCCTTGGCACTCCCTCCTCCTGGTCCTTTCCTCGCGCATTACGTATTACGTGCCGTGCAGTACGCTCCATGTCCAGGGTCATTCGCACACCAGGCCGAGGGGCCACACCACATTCGGCGTCAGGATTTTTGGACAGCGACCGTAGACAGCTTTCAGCAGCCCTGTGGCTTCCGACTCGGCGCAGTGCGCATGCACCTGTCACGCACTTGTCTCAGCGGCACTCCGCCTCAAGTTTGCAGGTCTCGGCGAAGCCGCAGGCGCTACCAGTCATCTTCCGCAGATTGGTCCTACAGACAATGCCATGGCAGTTTACTCGATTCCTCCCTCTTCCTCGGCACGACCGGCCAGACAATGCTAGCAACGCATTTTTCAATGCAATGTTATGTCATACGTTGCACCGTCTTGGCATATAGCTGGTCTCCATGCGGCCGTCTTCGGCGCAAATGGCCTTTTCCGCTCACGGCAGCTCCTTGGCAGAGCATCCTCCGGGGAACCCCCCCTCCCTCCTGCCGAGCATCTCTCGGCTAATGCTGCCCGTCAGAGGTGCGCACCTGCTGCGGACAGCTACCTCGCCTTAGTGCTTCTTGGCTGTGCAAGATACTCCTTCACCCCCCCTAGAGTTCCTCCCTCCTCCTCTTACCACGTGTCGGCGAATCCCGCTAACACTAAGAAGCCAAGTACAGCACAGGCATTCTCTTACCTGCCCCCCTTACCGGTCACGTGCGTTTCCGATGGGGCTTCCTAGGTCTCTAGGCGGCAATGCCAGCCTCTCCCTCCTGGTCCGCTCCGACACTGCCGCCCTACAGCGCGGCACTGCCATTTTGGCTCTCTTCCTACTCACCCCGCTCATATCCATGGCTAAGCCATGCTCCCAGGTGGCCGTTTCTGAGGCCAGCTGTGCTGCTCTTCGGTCTTTCAGCGCTGCCCGCATAGGGCAACGCCTAGCTGGCGCGCTTAGTGACTCTCGCACGGCACCGATCCCTTCTCTTCCTCATATATTCCCCCTCCCTCCCCTTCGGTGCCAATACCTCCCCCGCCCAACATGCAGGTCCAATGGCGAAGAATCGCTTTTGCTTGCGGACGGACCAGGAGCGGAGATCCTTTGTAGTGCCCGCTAGGCGGGCTCTGTCTGCCGCCTAGCCGACCTGCGGCCGCCCCGCTCAAGCTACTTGCAACGAGCTAAGTGCAGTCAAAAAGCCTCCCTCCTCCCTCCTCCCTCCTCCCTCCTCCTCCTCCTCCTCCTCCTCCTCCTCCTCCAGCCATTTCCAGGTCACCGACCTTTGGCAGCGCGATTGGAAGTGGCATAGCTGTCACGGGCCAGTTGCATGGCACCCAGCAGCCGCCGCGATGCGCCTCCGCCGTTTCGCCAGTGGAAGTGCAATGGCAGTTGCGGCGGGAACAAGAATCGTGGCTGGCGCACGCAGCGCCAGCAGTGTGGGAAGAAGGCGCCGCCCTGGACCCTCGAGGCAATCGCAGCTCACGGGACTCAGGAGCCGCCCACGGCAGTGCCGCCGAAGGCAGGAGGCAGCTGGGGCAAGGGCCCCCCGCCTCGTCCACCCGCACGGTGGCGCAGATCATTGAGGAGGCGATGTTGCAGGCGAGGCGGGAGCTCCAGCAGGCGCTGCTCGCTAACCCTGCAAAGCACGGCATGTCGGAAGGTCAAGCACAGGCGGCGCCAGCGACGCTTGTGCCAGTTGAAGTGGATGAAAACATGGGTGTGGTTGCGAAGGCGGACTTGTCTGCTAAGTCCCTGCAAGACCTACGCCTGCGCAGGGCCAAGAAGGAGAAACAACTCGAGAAAACCACCGAGCGGGTGCAGCTTGCGCGGGAAGCGCTGGCGGCCAAGCAGGCGGACCTGGATCAGGAGCGGGAATGCCAGAAGCAGCATCGTGAGGCGCTGGCGGAGATCAGCGCGGTCATCAAGAAGAAGGAGATCGCCAACGCTGTTCCCGTCCTCGGGAAGGTCGCGGAGGGCAAGAGCGACGTCGGCACGGCCAGCGAGCTTCTCAGCCTGGTGCAGGAGGTGCTGGGCAAGCTCAAGACCTCGGAGCACCTGGTGGGGCCGGCGGCCCCGCTCATGGTCTTTGGCTCGGTTCTCGAAGAGGAGGCCACTGCCATTAAGACCAAGCTCGCGGAGCAGGCCAAGCAGCAGGAGCAGGCGTCCGCTGAGGCTGCGGGTCAAGCAGCTGGCGGCGGTGTTCCTGACAGTGGTGCTGGCGGCGCTGCAGGCGACGAGGACGGCGACGAGCAGTTCGACTGGGACGACCCCAGCTTGCCTGAGCGCCTCAAAGCCGCAGGTTTCCCCGAGTGCGACCCTGCCAAGCCTGAGGGTCGCGAGAAGCTCGAGCGGTTCCAGGAGTGCCTCATGCCCGCCAAGAAGGCTCGGACTACCACCAGGCCAGGGCTTTAGCGGAGGTGGCGCTGCAGGGGAGCTTCCTGGAGGCACGCGCTGCTCAGCCGCCCGCGGGAGAATTGGTGGTGCTAGAGGGTACCAGCCCCTGGGCATGCACTGCTCGGCACCACCCAGCTCCCCCTTGGCGGCCAGAGGGTGCCGACCTCCAGGGGCCAGCGGTCTATCGAAGACTGGATCTCTCAAGCAGGTGGGCCTCTCATCCCCCCTGGCGCTCGAAGCGGACTTCGAGAAGAGGCAGCTGGGCAGTCAGAGTACCGAGCTGGAAGACCTGGCAATGGTGTCGTCCAATGTCACGCACTGGTCGAAGGCTCAGGACTTGTGTGCATGGTATGCGGAAGCTGATGCAAACAGAGAGGCGCCCAACGTTTTTCTGTTCCAGGAGCATCGGCTCGAGTTTGACAAGCAGCCCAGCTCGGCAAAGAGACGGGCTGGGAGCAATATGTCTGGAGGGCAGTTGGTGATAAGCAAAGCTGACAGCACGGGTGAAGGTGTGATGGAGTCCTCTGCAGGTGTTGCCATCTCCTCGCTTGCGCCTGTGATTGCACGGGAAGTGCCAGCATCCTTTCGGCGCGATCTTCCTGGCAGCCGATGTCAGGTTGCGGCCGTCGACACAGGGCTCGCTGTGCCAGTCTATGCCATCTCGGTGTACTCGACGACGAAGATAGGCATGACTGAGCCGAACGTATCGTATCTAGGAGGTTTTCTGCAGCTGGCGCCCCTGCTTCCAGGGCCATGGATAGCTGGCGGCGGCTAGAACATGGAGCCGCAGGACCTCCAGGAGTGGGCACGGCGTGCTCGTGGAGTTGCCGCGGCCACGGACGAGGCCACTTGTGGTGGCAGGAAGCTGGGTTTCTTCATATGCTTTCAATTTCTTGCGAGCAGTGGCATGGAGGTAATCCCGGTGTTGGGCGCGCCGGTCTGCGCGCACGTTCCCGTCTTGCTCAAGCTGCGGGGGCTACGTGCGAGGGCTACTGTCACGGCAGCAGATGGACCTAAGGGGTTCCCCCTTCAGCTTCCCCCCCTGCTCGGCCTGCGCCTCGAGAAGTTGATGATTCCGAATGGCTCTGGGCGCCGGGTACGGAGCCGTGGGACATCCAAAAGGCCGCTGAGTGTTGGTTCATGCACGCAGAGGACTACCTCTGCCAGCTGCACGATGTCTACGAGAGGCGTCGTGGGCGAGCAGCTGGGCTGAAGCTCAAGAGGGTGCCTCTGGCACAGGAATGGAGCAGGCAGTTCAAAGCTCGGTCGTCGCTTGAGTTCAGGGGAGTGGCGCCCCTGACATCAGCAGCTCGGCGAACAGCGCAACAGAAGGCCTACATGCTGGAGCGAGGCTGGGGACGGTTCTCTTGTCTCAACAGGCAGCTGCAGGTCATCGATGGCGCCGTGATCGAGGGCGACTGGCGGCCGTCCACCTGGGGCCTTGGCGAAGATGTCTATCGCCAAGGTGGTCGCGGTGCTGCGGTCGGGCAGCGCCGCAGCTGCCGGTTACATGCTGGAGGCGCTCGGCGACCGCCTGCCGCAGCTGCGGCAGCGCAGGCCTACCAGAGCGAGTGGAAGGCGCGGGCATGCGCAGCTGCCCAGGAGAAGGGCGGCAGAGCGGCCTTCGGCTTCATTCGCGCTGGTCATCAGGTCCAACCGTCAGTGTTCGAGGTGCTGGACGAGGAGCAGGAGCAGCCCATGCCCCTGGGCGGCGACGCGGCCATGAATAAGCTCACGCAGCAGCGGGGCCCGCTGTGGCAGCACAAGCTTCGACAGGATGAAGCTCATCCCGACACTTGGCGAGGTGCCGAGTTCGACGTCGAGGAGCTGCCGTTGACGCTGCAGAACCTGAGGGAGGTGGTCGATACATACAGCGACAGGGCAGGATTGGGCTGGGACAAGTTCCATCCCAGGCAGCTGCGGTGGCTGCCACAGAGCAACCAGTCGAGGTTCCTGGATGCGCTGCGCGCGTGGGAGCGGAACCCGATCGACATGCGCATCTTTCTCATGCTGATATCTTTCCTGCCCAAGCCTCCACCTGGGGGGGGGGGGAGTGCGACCGATCGTGCTCAATTGCCTGTGGCTGCGGCTATGGAGTCGCCTGAGGCAGCCGCTGGTGGCCAAGTGGGAGAGGCAGCTGGAGGGCGATTTCTACTGGGGAGGCCTGGGCAGGACGTGCGATCGAGCTGGGCGCCGCGTGCTGCGTGCAGGTGGACAGCATGGCTTCGGGCGCGGCTGTGCTGGACCTCAGCAAGTACTACGAGCACGCGTCGCATGCTACTCTTCTTCGCGAGGCGAAGGCGACGCAGTTCCCCCTGGCACTCTTGAGGGCGCTCTGCTGTGCGTACAGGCTTGGGCGAAGAGCACAGTGCCAGGGGGCCCTCTTGGTGGTGGTGCATGCCAGTGGCACGATCGCTGCGGGCTGCAGCTGTGCGCTCGGGCTCGCGAAGCGGATGGTTCACGCGCTGTTGATGGAGCAGGCGAGGGGGCATCCTCTGGTGAGAGCGCAGTCGCTTGTGGATGACCAGATGCTGCAAGCACTCGGCACTGCGCGCCTCGTTGGGGAACAGCAACTTGCTGCTCTTCGGTTTGTGGTCGAGGGTCTCTCGGAGATGAAGCTGCAGGTCAACTGGGACAAGACTGGCTGGCTCACAGGCGACGTCGAGCTCGCCAGCGTCCTCGCCTCGTCCTGGGAGGGCGAGCTCGAGCGCGCCAGGAGCCTCCGCTGCCTCGGCGGAGATGGCTCGCCAGGCGTGCTGCGCAGCGTTGTGGAGCAAAACAAGCGTCTTGCTAGAGCTCAGAAGTCTGCGGACCGAGTCCATATTTTGAGAGCGGCGGGCGCCAAGGTTGAGAAGGTTTTTTCGTTGCTCCCCCACGGCTACGGCCATCCGGGGCTCCGCGGTGACAGGAATTGTTGATTGGAAACTCAGTGGTCTGAGGGCTGCTGCTCTGAAGTCTGAAGGTAAGGGGTGAAGTAGTCAAAGCGTGGACTGCCTGCTTGGAGAGCTCTCTGCCGTCTGAGGGGGTCTTGGAGGTGGTTCTGGAGGGGGGTCACTCGTTTCTCAGGCAGAAGTCTCCGTGGGGCAAGTGTAACAACCCTGCCCATGCCCTCCTCCTCGCCCTCGCTCGTGTTGGAGGTGGCATGGCCTCTGCTACCAAGCTGATTGGGCCTGAAGGAGAGGTGGGTTTGAAATTCTTTTCGCTTGGGCGCGCGGCTGAGGTAGCTCGGCGCACGGCCTCGGCAGCTTCAGACATCCTGGCGCTTAAGAGGCTGGGCCCCTGGGTTTCAGAGCTGCGCTGGAGGCCCCTTGACAAGTTATTGCGCGGCAAGGCTGATAAAATGCCTTTCGCGGCATGAGCGGACCCTGGTCCGTAGTCTGGTCTCGGGCGCCCACTGGCCTCAGGCGAGGCTGGCGAAGTATAAAGAATCGGTGTCGGACAAGTGTCTTTTGTGCGGCTGCAGGGGCACGCTTTTCCACCGTGGGTTTGATTGCCCCTGCTCGGCCGGGTTTCGCAGGACTGATCTGCCCGCTAGCCTTCGGCAGGCTGCCTGGAAAGTGGCTCGTCTACGAGAAGACGATGCCGAAATGTTTTCCACGTGTGTGTTCCCCCCCCCTGAGCGCTGCTTTGGGAAGCCCGAGGCGCCCGAGGAAACTTGGGTTCGCTTTGTCGGGGCAGTGCCTGGATGGCGCTGGGGGGGGGGGGGGGGAGGGGGCATATTTGTTGATGCTTCAGCGTTTCACGCGAAGTTTGGCGCATGCAGGAGGGCAGGGTGGTCGGCCGTCCAAGTTGACAATGGAGGCACTTTCGCTGCCTGCATGCACGGGGCGGTTCCTCGGGGGCGGGGCCCTGACCAGTGGGCGCGGGGCGGGGAAGACTGCGCGTTTCACATGCTTGTCAGATTCAGTGAACCCCCGTGCGTCGGTGATGCTGGGGAGCCGCTGGAAGTTTTCAGCGATTGTGCTGGGTCTGTAGCGTGTGCCACCTCCTCGACCACCGCCCTGAGCCATGACAACTGTCGCCGCCACATGTGGAAGCTGTGGTGGTCCAAAGTTGGAGACTCAGCGAAAGTAGTCAAGGTCAAGGCCCACCGAGCTCTGCAGGAGGCCACGTCTCTTGAATAATTGTGGACGCTCAAAGGTAACAGTCTGGCCGATAAGTGGGCCCGTGCTGGGGCCCAGTTATGGAGCATAGAAGTTGAGCATGGGCTTTTTGTTGAAGGCTGTGAGCGCCGTGTGACACAGGCTGCGGAGTGGCTTGGTCGGCTGCGCAGCTGGCGGCATGATAAAGGGCTTTGGGGCTCGAAGGGGGTGGGTGGGACCGCGGAGGTGGTGCTCGACCTGCCAGGGCATGCCCCATCTGAGCTCGTCGATGAGTTTGGCGCGTGGCTGGAGCTGCGCGAGCGGGAGCGGATCTTCGAGGCCGTGCCTGCGCGACTTAATCCTGTGGGGGGTCAGGGCTCGGCTAGCTCCGGTTCCGCTGCTCTCGGTTCCTCCGTTGGCTCTTCGGCTGCTTCTCCCGACCTGGTGCCCCACATCTCGGGGCTTGATCGGGTGAGTTGTCAGGCTTGGAAGTCCTCAGGGCACAATGTTGTGCAGGCCCCCCGTCGTCGGTGATGTCTCGGGGGCCCCAGTCTTGTTTTGCATCTCGTGTGGTGCGAGCGTGCAGTTTAGTCACAGGCCTGGGAAAGGCCTTTGCGGGGCCCTGTCTCGGCCCCAGGCACCCAGGTCTGGCGACCCAGAGGTCGAGGCTTCGGAGAGGCTTGCATCCCAATTCGACGGTGTCACCTCCCCCGATGCTCGGAGATTGTGCTGAGCCGTCTGAGGAGGTCCGAGCGTTGCGGGAAGGGAGACTGGGTGTTACTCAAGAGGCCTCGGAGCGGAATTGTGACCCTGCCCCTGGGTACGGGTTGGTTTTCCCCGAGGCTCTTGATATGTATCGAGTTGCCCAGTTGCATGGATTTAGTGACCCTTGTTGAGGCGGTTATGTTTCGCCGTGCTGAGAGGCGTCTCGGAGAAGAGGCTCGGCTCCTGGTGCCCAGGAGTGATGAGCCTGAAGATCTTGCTTACTAAGTAATCGGGTCGCAGGATGCGAGAGACGTTAGTCTAAGACCCCAACGCCCTAACGCCCTCCTCCTCCTCCTCCTCCTCCTCCTTCCCCCTCCTCCTCCTCCTCCTCCTGCTCCTCCTCCTCCTCCTTCTCCTCCTCCTCCTCCTCTTCCTCTTCCTCCTCCTCCTCCTCGTCCTCCTCCTCCTCCTCATCCTCCTCCTTCTCCCTCCTCCTTCTCCTCCTCCTCCTCTCGTCCTCTTCTTCTCTCCCCTCCCTCCTCCCTCCTCCCTCCTCTCCCTCCTCCTCCTCCTCTCCTCCTCCCTCCCTCTCCTCCCTTCTCCCTCCCTTCCTCCCTCTCCTCTCCTCCCTCTCCCTCTTCCTCCTCTCCTCCTCTCCTCCTCCTCCTCCTCTCCGCTCCTCCTCGTCCTCGTCCTCGTCCTCCTCTTCGTCCTCCTCTTCGTCCTTTCCTCTCCTCCTCTTCCTCCTCCTCTCCTCCTCCTCCTCCTCTCCTCCTCGTCCCTCCTGCTTCCTTCTCCTCATCCTCCTCCTCCTCCGCCTCCCCTCTACTTCCTCCTCCTCCTCTTCCTCATCCTGTTTCCTCCTTCTCCTCCTCCTCCTCCTCCTCCTCCTCCTCCTTGCCTCCTCCTTTTCCTTTTCCTTCTCCTCCCTCCTCCTCCTCCTCCTCCTCCTCCTGCTCCTGCTCCTCCTCCTCCTCCTCCTCCTCCTCCTCCTCCTCCTCCTCTTCGGTCAGGGGAGGGAAAGCCCTCCCAGACCCCGACAATTGGCGCTTACTGCACGGCCCTGGGCGTTCACTCAACAGCCTTGCCTTGTCCGATTCCTTCCTGATCGTTTCCGTATGCATTGTTTTGCCGATCGGCGCGGGCCCTCGCACCCCCCCCCTGTGTTCCCCCCCACCATGGGGTGGATCTTCGCTGCTCTTGGCGCCTGAGTCGAGCGGGCGGAGTCCTTCCCCCAGAGGACGCATTGCTGCAAACAGCCGCATGAAGCAGAGGTCTGGGGCCAGACCCCCCTCCCCCCCCTTCCGCCCACTGTCGAAACGCCGAATGAGAAAACGCTCACAAGGCCCTCCCAGACTCCGACAACTGGCGTTCACTAAACGGCCCTGGGCGTGTACTACACAGCCCTGCCCTGTTCGATTCGTTCCTTGGGCGCGTTTGCTAAGCGGTTTCGCTTGTCGGGGTGCTAATTTATATTATGGAGGTGGATATTCTGCCCCCTAAGGGGCGAGACGCTTCCGGAGGTCTTCCGGCATCTGGATGCTTCTCGGCAGCTGCGCCTCGTCGAGAGCGTTGTTCACCGGGCGCGTTCCGCTTTCCGCAAATTAAGTGTTCGCACGCAAACGTCCGAAGTACACATACGTTTGGTGTAATATATCGTGAATCCCCCGCGGCGGATCCAGGCCATCTGCGAGTAGATTTTTCGCGAGTGCAGTGGAGCGCGCTCGCCTAGTTGTTCACCGAGCGCGTTCACTGTCCGAAAGGACATGTCTTCCTCGATGCAGAAAGAGCACTATTTACATACATACATACATATATAGATATACGTCTGCTAATAACAAAGAATACATAAACATAGTACATCAAGCAACTCATCTATATGTATGTGTATATATAGAGATGTATGTATGTGCATATATGTGCAAATGTATATCGAGGACGCCGGCGGCGCATCACCGGCCGATCCCTGGGAGTTTGCCGAAGTGGCGCGCAGCATCGAAAGTCGTGACACGGCGCGTATGCCAGCTATCGCTTCCGACGCCTTGCATACCTGCACGCTGGCAGTACTACTCAATTTCAGCCAGCCCCCTCGCCAGTCCGCCGCTGAGGTGCTGCGTCAGGCTCCGCCTAGCCGCTTTAGGTGAGGCTGCGCCCCGTTGCTTTAGGTTAACTTGTCGTTGCGTGCCCCGCTTTGACTGGACTCGCCGCTGGCGCGCTCGCCTGCGGCCGCTGACTAAAAAAGTATGCCAGCTATCAAATGGCCGTCGGCCCATCCCGCGACCGTGCTTGGGTTTTGGGTCGGAGTCCTCATGGACGTTTCTTGGGGTCTCTCGAGAGGGCTCTCGGGGGCCTCTGCGGGGGAGTTTAGGGGCCTCCTGGGGACTACTTGGGAGCCTTTTGGGGCCCTCTTGGGGGTTCTTGGGGGCATCTTGGGGCCTTTTGGGAGCCTCCTGGGGGCCTCTGAGGTCCTCCTGGGGGCCTCTTGGGACCGAAAGCTCGAAATGTCCGGTCTGGTTCCCCGTCTGGGCCCCCTCTTGGGGCCGTCCTGGGGCCCTCTTGGGCCGTCCCGGGGGCCTCTTGGACCGTCTTGGTGCCCTCCTGGGCCGTCTTGGAGCCTCTTGGGCCGTTTTGGAGTGTCGGGAAGCCAAAATGGCGAGAACGCCAAAATCCTTCAAAAACCATCGTAAATCAATGGATTTCGCTTCTTGGGGCACTCTCTTGGGGCGTCTTGGAGGCGTTTTGGGCCGTCTGGGGGCCATTTTGGGCGTCTTGGGGCGATCTGGAACCGTCTGGAGGCTCTCTTGGACCGTCCTGGAGCTCTCTTAGACCGTCTTGGAACGCTCTTGGGTCGTCCCCGGGCCGCTCCAAACGTTGAGGGGGTTAAGGCCGGGGGGGGGACCGGCGGCAGAGTGGTGCCCCCTCGGAGGGACTTTCAGGAGGTTTTTACCTAACAGCGAAGACTGATAGGTTTCTAGTGGTCTCAAAAGAGCTCACAGATCACTCCACAGGGGGGTCCGGGCAGGTGTTGGGGAGTTGCCGGGCGGCAGGGTGCCGGGCTCGTTTTTCACCAACTGTCACACACTTCGTGCTCTTCGACTTCCCAGAACTCCATTCCCAGGCCACATTCTGAATACCCGGATGCAACAGTCACACACTTCGTGTTCTTCGAGATCCCAGAACGCCATTCCCGGGCCACATTTAGAATAACCAGATGCAACAGTCACACACTTCGTGCTCTTCGACATCCCAGAACGCCACTCCCGGGCCACATTCTGGAGGGCCGGATGCAACAGTCACACACTTCGTGCTCTTCGAGTTCCCAGAATTCCATTCCCGGGCCACATTTTGGATGCCCGGAGCCAACTGTAGGCCACTTCCTGGTCTTCGAGTTCCCAGAACTACATTCCCGGGCCACATTTTGAATAGCCAGACGCTTCGTAGTCCTTCCGCCACAGCCGTGTTTGGTTCAGGAATTGCTAGTGACACTGCAGTCCACTGCATTCAATCGTGCCACTGCATTCACTCACTGCAGTCCACTCAGTTTCGATTGCAATGGCGTTCCCCTGGCCGTACCCCCATACCCAACGTTCATCCGCAGCCTCTGCTCCGCGAGGCTCGTCCGAAGTGTCGCCGCCTCGCGGTGCTTCTCAGCCTGCGCCGCCTCGCGGTGCTTCTCAGCCTGCGGAGGAAGGTGGACAGACGCCTGGCTCTGGCGCTGTGCAGCCTGCGTCTTTCACGGTCGCCTCGTTCAATTTCGGGTTCGAGCAGGGCATGATGACTGGTAAGCAGGCGGCCACTCACTGCGCTAACTTCGGAAGGGTGTGCGCCACGATAGTGGAGACCGCTGATGCTGATATTGGTCTGTGGCTGCGAGGTCGGTGCGTTCCGTGAAGGCTTTCGCCGAGCAGGGATCAACGTGACAGAGATCCTCAGTAAGCCTTTCGGTGATGGCATTCGCTTCTCGGAGGTCGACAACTACTTGACTCTCTGGGGGTTCCGCGGTGCTTCTCAGCCTGCGGAACTGACTCTGTGCGAAGACAGCAAAGTTTACAGGCCTCCTAGCGGCCGAGAGATTGATGCTGTTATTTCACATTTTGAGGTGAACAAACCAGGCCATGACAAGTTCCACGTGGTGATCGCCAACATGCACATCGTGTGCGGCAAGAAACCGCCGACCATCCAGACTCGAAAGCGGACAGTTCGCAATCTCCGCTTGCACCTGGACTGCCTGGGAAAGATTCTTGAGAATCTGAGCCAGGCAGTCGTTCTGCTTGTAGTCGGCGACGACAACCTCACTTTCCAGGAGGCGCGGGAGGCTTACCAGCGCCAGCAGAACGACGAGAAGCTCTGGGAGGTCCATGCCACTCCGGCCGACCTCAAAGGCGACCACGTCGCGGTCTGCGGAGCAGTCGCCCGTTTCTGCTCCATTGCCGTTGGCGCGTCTTTTACGGATCGTGGCATGCGCAACGACGCACACGATGCGGTGGCGGTTGTGCTCACTCTCCCTGGTGCTATTCAGCCTGGGGAGAGCAAGAGGCGGAAGATTGTCGTCGAAAACGTCTCCGACGCCGACGTCAGCGTACAGGCGGACGCCGAGTCTTCTGTGCATTGGGATCGGTCGCCGAGTTCTACTCCTCCGCTTTCACCGACTTCACCGGGTGATCCCGACTACGTCGAGGATGTCGTTCAGAATCGCGCGAACGACTTGCACGGGGAGCTGAGGCAGCTTTGGGACGACAGGTACGACGAGGAGTACGATCCGAAAGTCCTCCATCATCTCAGTCTCTTGCTTTTCAAAAAGAGGAAGTCCACGGAGCCAGCGGACACTAATCCAGCTGGCGCTCCTCAGCCTGGCTCGGAATATGACGCGGCCTTTGCGTCTCAGGAGGAGACTGGCCGAGCCATTCTCTCTGTCCTTAAGCTTCGACATGACTTTCTGCGGAGCAAGAACATCGACGACATGCGCTACGTTCTCACGGAGCCTGAGCGCCAGGAATTGGTCAGAGTAGCTCGCGACCAGTACGAGCAGTCGCGGCAGCAGCGTGCGCTTCAGGAACGGGATGTCGAAAAGGGAAAAGCGAGAGGCAAGTCTGCGCCACAAGGGGGCCATGCGGTTCCGCAGGGTCCTAACAAAGGGCCAGGCGGTAAGAAAGGTTCTCACGGTGCTTCTCAGCCTGCGGGAAAAGGTGGCCAGGCCAAGGGTGCAGGTCTGGGTAGCGTCGCCAAGTTTGTGAAAGACCAGAAGCGTAAGCGGTGGCATCGCCATTTGCAACGTGTGGCCGGTACCAAACAGATCTGGGAGGTGCTGGCCTTCTCAGGGCGCTTCGACGTTGATTGGCTAACGCAAGCGTTGCAAGCTGATCACAGTGAGGGCCGTGATGCAGCAGTTCCCGAGGAAGCTCTGCGGCAACAGCGGCGCCGGCTGCACCACCAGAAGGCCGAGGCCATCGCGCGCTACAACGAGGGGGAGCGGCTTTCCCGCCATCTGTCTGCCCAGGCTGGCCAGCCAAAGCCGAACTTCACGCGCAGGCAGCTGGACGTGTTGCAGATGTTTGAGAGCGGAGCGCTGCTTCAAATCCGCAACCAAGCGATTCTGGCGTTGGGGCACGGCCGTCTGTTCAGGGCCGATGGCGACTACCTGGACATCGGCGGCAGCACGGGCGGTGGCTCCAGGAGCATCATCGATTCTTGGCAGCCGCCGGACTGGCGTGACTTCCTCCAAGACGATCAGGACATCTGAGTTTTGCAAGTCTCCCTGCCCGCGGTGCTTCTCAGCCTGCGGTCTGCCGCTCTCCAGCTGCGGTCTCGAGCAGTAGTGTTCGAAAGCATGCGAGTTCCTGCGGTGCTTCTCAGCCTGCAGGTTTCGCAGCTTGCGCTCTGCAGTACAAGTGCTTTTCAGCATGCGACATCCTGCGGTGCTTCTCAGCCTGCAGGGTTCCCAACGTGCGGTTTGCAATGCATTCCTTTTCAGTATGCGAGTTCCTGCGGTGTTTCTCAGGCTGCAGGGCTCCGAGGCTCTTCGCTTCGATGCCAATGTTTTCAGACACCGTAGCTCCGTTCCGTAAACATCTTCCAAGAACCGCTCGCAACCTTTTGCAGCTGGCGGTCTGCAGACGTAGTCTGTCTCAGCATGCGAGCTCCCGCACGCTTCGCCGGCTTTTGCTGCGCGGACAATTTTCTCACACACGTCAGCGCCGTTTGTAGGCGTCAGAAAAACATGTAGACATTCACGAAGGGCTTAGTCTGTATATCGCCACATCATTACATACGCAGTCGTCGAACACATCGGTGTACATTCAGCGCTTTGTCCTTCTACAGCATTCTTTCCGTTGATAACAGTGTTCTGATGGGTTCGCTTCGTTCTAAAAGCGTTGATAGCAGTGTCTCGTTTGCGGACAACTCATTCTATATCAACTCACTGATACCGAGTTTCTTTTCACCATAAGTGAATGCATACCAGTGTATGTTGGTTACTACAAAAGTGGGTTCCTACAACCGACTTCATGATCGCTATCATCATCGCAGATTTCACTCATCCTCATCACCACGACTGGTTCACGTTGGCCTGCGGTGCTTCTCAGCCTGCAGTTCCTTTCGTTACACTGTAGTTGAAGCCGTTCATGGCAGTGACTCGTTTAAAGACAACTTTAGTATTGGGGGAAGTGTCGATAGCAGCGTTTCTTTTTACTTATACAAGCGTTGATAGCAGTGTCTCGTTTGTGGACAACTCATTATATATCAACTCATTCATACAGAGTTTCTTTTCGCAGCAAGTGAATGCACAGCAGTGTATCTGCATTACTGGCCCCCACTCCATTATCACTATCATCATCAACGATTTCCTACACGCGTGTGCGCGGCGGTCGCCATGAGTGAATAGTTTGCAGAGACTTCTCGCATTGATAGCCATGGGTCACTTCAGAGTGAACTCATTTGTGATCTTCTTTTATTGGAAGTTGAATCGGTTGATGGCAGTGCCTCGTTTAAACTCCACTTTGGTATTGCTAGTAGTGTCAATGCCAGCGTTTCTTTTTAATTGTGCAAGCGTTGATAGCAGTGTCTCGTTTGTGGTTAGTTATAACAGCGTTGACAGCAGTGTCTCGTTTGCGGACACCTCATTGTACATCAACTCGCTGATGCCGGGTTTCCTATCAACACCATCATCATCATCCTTAACCTCCTCGTAGCCATTTTGCTTAGAGCTGTAGCCACATGTTTGCTCGAGTTTCACCTGGCCGTCCAGCCGCGGCGGTGCTCCTCAGCCTGCCTTGTCACAATGCCAGCACGCGGCAAGGCATCGCCCCCGCCACCCCCGGCCCCGTGCGATGGCCCGTGGGAGATTCTGCCGGATCCGCCCGCACCGACTCCTCAGCCAGGTGTCGACGTGGTCTTTGAGCAGGCTCACCTCGAAGACATCCGCCGTACACCAGGGATGGGCGGCAAGACCGCCTGCCAGTGGCAGCGCGCGCTGCGCGCCGAGTGCATTGTCAACAACTTGTCGTTCAAAGACGTAACAAACGACCCGTCCTACGACTGGAAGCAACTGCTTCGGTCTGCCGCTCCGGGTTTCGCTGAGCGCATAATCGGGCAGGGCATCGCCCAGGTTCTCTTTCGCATCATCGAGACAGAGCGCGACCCTAACTACTCCAACACGGATGGCCACGGCAGGCACTTCTTCGAGTTCCGTCGTGCAGACGGTTCAGCCATGCGCCTGCATTACCATAAGAACGGCCGACCCGATGAGCCCACCTATGTCGGTCCACCACGCGCCGTTGCTCAGCCTGCCGTGCCTGAGCCTGGCGCTGCTCAGCCTCATGTTCCTCGTGGCGGCGCTGCTCAGACTGCCGTGCCTGACGGTGGCGCTGCTCAGCCTGCCGAGACTGGCGGTGATGCCCCACTGCTCTTCACACAGGAGCACCTGCAAGAGGCAGCCTGCTCGCGCCAGATTGTGGGCCGCGACGAAGCCAGCGCCGCTCTCCAATCGCTGTTGCACTACCACCATGGCGAGACTGCCCCAGGTGCTGTTGACATCACCGATGGCTCAGCATTTGACTGGCTTCGATGGGTGGCACATATCGAAGGTGCGCGCGACGTCATCCGCAATGGCGTCCACAGGGTCTACGCTGTCCGCTGGAATCCGCACTGGGCTCCAGAGGCCGTCTTCTGCTACGGCAACAACACCTACAGCACACTGGTGCCCCGCAAATCGCGCTACACAGGCTCGTGGAGCCACGCGCGAATTGTGACTCACCGGAACGCCAATTGGGTGACCGAACCGTTGCTATCTGCGGCCCCTGTGGCAGCTACGCCGTGGCTGGTGTTGCGGGATCAAATAACCTGGGAGTGATCTCTGGCAAACGAGATGTGGTGCTTCTCAGCCTGCACTCATGTGACACGCAATGCCGTGCCCTGCAATCGCGTGGTGTTTCTCAGCCTGCACTCGCAGGTCCTTCGGAGGTCAATTGTTATGAGTTCGGCACGGTCTCGGTCAAGTACAGCGTGCTGTGGGGATCCCGAGATGGGGCCTGGCTCAAGGTGCTCAAGACGTACTGGAGTGTCCCAGAGCCGGAGTGCCAGCTGATCCTCGGGAGTTGGAACGGCATTTTCAGGCCGTGGCCGGACACGTTCTGGATCAGGACGGGGGGGTCCGAGCCCGAGATAGATGCTAGCGCTCTGCAGTACAAGTGCTTTTCAGCATGCGACATCCTGCGGTGCTTCTCAGCCTGCAGGGTTCGCAGCGTGCGGTTTGCAATGCATTCCTTTTCAGTATGCGAGTTCCTGCGGTGTTTCTCAGGTTGCAGGGCTCCGAGGCTCTTCCCTTCGATGCCAATGTTTTCAGACACCGTAGCTCCGTTCCGTAAACATCTTCCAAGAGCCGCTCGCAACTTTTTGCAGCTGGCGGTCTGCAGACGTAGTCTGTCTCAGCATGCGAGCTCCCGCACGCTTCGCCGGCTTTTGCTGCGCGGACAATTTTCTCACACACGTCAGCGCCGTTTGTAGGCGTCAGAAAAACATGTAGACATTCACGAAGGGCTCAGTCTGTATATCGTCACATCATTACATACGCAGTCGTCGAACACATCGGTGTACATTCAGCGCTTTGTCCTTCTAGCTGGGTCGCTTCGTGCTGAGGCTGAGGCTGGTGCAGGCTGAGGCTGAGGCAGGCTGAGGCTGAGGCCGAGGCCGACGGCAGACTGAGGCTGAGGCTGAAGCAGGCTGAGGCTGAGGCAGAGGCAGGCTGAGGCTGAGGCTGAGGCAGGCTGATGCTGAGGCAGGCTGAGGCTGAGGCTGAGGCTGATGCAGGCTGAGGCTGAGGCAGGCTGAGGCTGAGGCCGAGGCTGAAGGCAGACTGATGCTGAGGCTGAAGCAGGCTGAGGCTGAGGCTGAGGCAGGCTGAGGCTGAGGCAGGCGGAGGCTGAGGCTGAGGCAGGCTGAGGCTGAGGCTGTGACTGCGACTGCCGTTGCCACTGCGACTGTCATCGCGAATGCGACTACGACTGCGAGAACAGCAGAATTCTACAACTGGATTCTCATCTGAATCTTAAGGGGAATGCTTCCAGATATGCTCCTACACATCGCTGTTAGGTTGCTTTGCCGGGATAATTGACTAGGCACTGGCGAATGGGACCAAAGATTGTGCCAAACACTCTGTCAGAGAGGTCTCGCACGGCCCACACCGCAGGGCGGGAGATCGAGGACGCCGGCGGCGCATCACCGGCCGCTCCCTGGGAGTTTGTCGAAGTGGTGCGCAGCATCGAACGTCGTGACGCTCCAGGGGCCTCTTGGGGGCGTCCCAGGGGCTTCTTGGAGACCTCTTGGGGCCCTCTTGAGGCCTCTTGGGGTTCTCTTGGGGTTTGTTGGGGGCCTCCAGGGGGCCTCTTAGGGCCTCCTGGGGGGCCTCTTGAGCCGAAAGCTCGAAATGTTCATTCGGGTTCCCCTTCTGGGCCTCCTCTTGGGGCCATCCTGGGGCCCCTCTTGGGCCGTCCCGGGGGCCTCTTGGGCGGTCTGGGGGCCCTCTTGGGCCGTCTTGGGGCCGTCTTGGGGGCCTGTTGGGCCGTCCTGGGGCGATCTTGGGGGCCTCTTGGGCCGTCGTGGAGCGTGGGTAAGCCGAAATGGCGTGAACGTGAAAATCCTTCAAAAACCATTGGAAAATCAATGATTTTTGCTTCTCGGGGCTGTCTTGGGGGTGCTCTTGGAGCCCTCTTGGGCCGTCTTGAAGGCGTCTTGGGCCGTCTGGAGGCCATCTTGGGCGTCTTGGAGCGATCTGGAACCGTCTGGAGGCTCTCTTGGACTGCTCGGGACTCTCTTGGACCGGCTTGGGGCGCCCTTGGGTCGTCCCCGGGCCGTTTGAGACCTTGAGGGGGGGGGGGGCCGGCGGCAGAGTGGGGCCCCCTCGGAGGGACTTTCAGGAGGTTTTTGACCAGGCACTGGAGAAGGGGGCCAAAGACTGTGCCAGACACTGTGTCAGAGAGGTCTCGCACGGCCCAACCCGCAGGGCGGGAGCGGCCGGATCTTAAGGGCTTCGCCCTCTGCCGCCGGCCCCCCTATTACTAGTGGGCGGCTGGCGGGGGCTTCCTGGGCCTCTTGGGGTCTCCTTGGGGCCTTTTGGGGGTTTCTTGGGGCCTCTTGGGGGTCTCTTGGGGGTCTCTTGGGGGCCTCTTGGGGATCTTCTTGCACGTCCTCGAGGATATATATATATATATATATATATATATATATATATATGCACACAAGACTTGAAGCTCGCTGCGCTTCGCTTGGAGGTCTTGGCACGATGCGCCGGCGTGCAGCGCGCGAGTGAAGTGCGACTATGCGGGTTGAAGCGTCGGCGATGGGCAGAGACGGGGATGGGAAGGTCACGGGCGCATGGGCGTCGGCCCATGGAGTGCGCGCGCGCCGTGCGCGCGCGCGCCGAGTTGGCAAGGGGCGACGCACGCGACGGTCATCGGCGATAAGATTCGGCGGGGACGCAACGCCGAGGGCAGGGGAAGGGAGAGGGAGGCTTCGGATGAGGTGAATACAGCGAAAAGGGTGCTGGCAACGATAGTGGCCTCATACCTCTGCAGATCTGGATTTGGAAGGTCACGGATAATGGCAACTGAGATGATGACGTAGTGTAGGAGGCGCACATAGGACTACGACGGTGATGACATGGTTGTGGCGACGACGGAAGTGGGTTGCACATGGGGCGGGAAAGCCTGACGCATGTGTGGGGTTCAAGGGTTGGGAAGGTGATGGGGGGGCGAGTTGTGGAGAAGGGAGGCTCGCAGGGGGTGGGCGCTATGTTAGTGGTGATGACTCCGTTCATGACAGGTGTGGTACATGCGGGGCATTCGGGACAACTTCAGGATTCGGGGGCCCTATTGGGGAAGACGGAGGGGTCGGAATCCTTCTTGGCGGGTGGGACACAGGGGGTCGGGAAGGTCAGGGGCAGCGCCTGTGGACAGGGTGTGTACCATGGCGGTGACCACGATGATGATGACGTGGTTGTGGCGACGCCGGAATTGGCATGCGCAGGGGGTGGGAGGGGCAGGGGCTCGCCAGCCTGGATCGAAGGAGCGGCCCGAAACCGAGGCCCCCCCCCCCCCCTCAGCCCGACGCGGCCTTTCTCTTGGCGATTTGACTGTGTGCTCGGATCCGCAAATCTACACGCAACAGACCTCGTGCCAGCGAAGCGGTCTGGGCGGCTGCTTGCCCGCGCGCTTCCTTCCCTGCCCGTCTGCGCGCTCGGCCGCTGTTTCATCGGCCTGCGCGCGCGCGGCTTGCATTGTCGTGCCCTCCTGTCTTGCTGCGAAGAGAAAATATTTACACTGCCCCATGCCTGCAGTCCGCGGAGCACCTGGCCAGGTCCAGGTGTTTCGAAGCACATCAACGATTTGGGTCTCGCGGGGCCCTCTTCGGAGGCCTCTCGGAGGCCTCTTGGGCGGTGTTGGGGGCCTTTTGGGCCGTCGTCAAGTCATCATGGGCGTCTTGGGCAGATAATTCGGCGATCTCGGGCCCCTTGGACCGTCTTGGGAAACCCAACTGGCGGGCCAGAGAACACCCAAGGGACATCTGGGGCCTCTGGGGACTGGCCAGAGAGAGCCCCACGGGCCCCTGGGACCGCCAGATTCTATTAGGGGGGGGTGCCGCCCATCCCCGGAAATCTCCCGGTGTGAGATAATAAAGATAGGAATATACCGCATAGACCACCCTTCGGGCGATGAGGAGGCGAGGGGGGGGGGGGGGACCACCG
>CAUYUJ010001653.1:0-60000 GCA_963575745.1 Prorocentrum cordatum
TCTGTCGTTGGTCGTCGCGCGCGCCCTGCGTCAGCACGCAGACGCAGCAGGGCCTGCGGGGCCAGGGGTGCGCGCGCGCATCGCTTCTCGTGGGGCGGCCCCCAGGGCGCGGGGGAACGTGGCGGCAGCAGAGTTCTTGGTTGTACACTCAGATTCGTCGGGCGCTGCTGAGTAGAAATGCTCCTGCTTGCATGGGGGGGCACAGGTACCAGTAGCAAACCGCTTCGCGCAGCTGTCCGGACCCACCTGGGCGCAGTGGGTGGAGGCTTCCCAGGGCGGCCCCAGCCAGCTGCACGCATGTGTGTTGCCCATTGCACGTGTGGGAACGCGTGAATGTACATGCGAGGAATAATTTTCGTCGCCCCTAAATCACGAGGCACGAGTGGTTTGGGGGGCAGTGAAATTTGAGTAGGATTCTTGTCCACTCTTAGCCTTTTGGCCTCCCTCCTAGCTTCGCGCGTCTGGCTCATGGCCGGTAGCTTCCTACGGAGGCTGCGGAGTTGGGGGGAAGTTCTTGCTCACGCCTAGCCCGTTCAGGGTGCGGTTTTCCCATTTGCCCGTCTGTCCGCGCCCGTCCTTCCGTGTCCGTCTGTCGTTGGTCGTCGCGCGCGCCCTGCGTCAGCACGCAGACGCAGCAGGGCCTGCGGGGCCAGGGGTGCGCGCGCGCATCGCCTCTCGTGGGGCTGCCGCTGCCGCGGTGCAGGCTGCTCTCGGGTTGGGTTGCTTTCCCCGCCCACCCGCCCCCTCGCGTTCCGCTGGTTGGGTGCCCTGGAAGCTTCCCAGGAGGCGGCCCCAGCCAGCTGCACGTATGTGTTGCCCATTGCACGCGTGGGAACGTGAATGCAAATGCGAGGAATAATTTTACGCGCCGGGACATCAGCGGGAGGCGCACATCTCTGAGCTCTGACTTGCACCAAAACTTCCACTGCAGCAGAAAACTCGTCGGCGCCCGCCCTGGCACCCGGCCTCCCGGGAGGCAGTTCTTGCTCACAAAAGCGTTCTGGCTTGTGTCTTTTCAGCTTAGGCACGACGGCGCTTGAGCCGCGCGCGCCCGTCTGCCACGACACGGAACGCAGGAAGTCATCGGACAGCGTTCTGAGAGGCGGCCACACTTCTCGCAACTCTGTTGCTGAGAGGCCTTGGAGGTCGCCGCCATGAACAGCACCAGAATCGGCCAGCGCCTGCAAGACTGCGTCAGGCGATGCCGGATGGCCCGAAGCTGGCGTCCGGGCCAGCACACTCTGGAACCATGCCTTCAGCTCTGTTGGCACGGGAGTCTGCTGCGGCACCTGCGTGCGCCGGGCGGCTTCCAGATGGCGCCGCCGGGAAGCATCGATAAACTGGAAGGCCATCAAGAAACGCTTGCGCCCAACCGGCTACGGAATGAGGGCGCAGGCTGCGACAGGCAGGCGGCCGCGAAGCCAGAAGAGAAGGCCACGATGGTCAAGTGTTGCGTGCAATTTTTTTTACCCCCTAAAGGTTCTTTCGTGGGGAGGAAAATCGGCGTTTCGGCCGTAGTTTCCCACGGTTGGTCGTTTGGTCCGTTTGGGGAGTTTCATGGTTTCCTCATGGCCTGGTTGGCTCCAGTAGGAGCGGCGGCGTTGGCGCGTGTCGTCGGTGTTGTGTGGTTTGCCGCCCGTCGCGGGGGCGGGGTGGCAAGTTCCCGGCGTCCTCGTCGCCACGTTCGCCGTGGCCACGCAGGCGCGTTCCTGGCGGACTTGGTCTGTCCAGTGCGCGTGCCTCGTCTGTCCCTGCGGGGTGTGCCGCGGCTATGCCGGGCTGGGGCTCTGGGCCCCGGCGGCTTTGGTGCTGCCGCTTTTGCGAGTGTCGAGTGTGCAGGAGGAGAGGTCATGCCGCTCGAGTCAGCAGCCGCGCAGGCCTTGGTGGCCACCGTGCCCGAAGGCAAGTTCTTGGCCCTGTCCGGTGCCGATATGGAAAAGTGGATCCAGTTCGTGGCGGACGCGAACGAGCCCACGCGCCACCCAGAACTCTTCTACGGAAGTGTGGCGCGCCTCCTCGCGGAACACATGGGCTCGGCAGTCCCAGCGAATTATGCAGACGCGCAGATGCGCACATTTGTCATCGATGGTTTCCGCGCCGGGGCCGAGCCCTTCGAGGGAGATGGCGACACGCAGTGGAAAGACGTCAAGATCACGCCAGCGCACGTGGCAGCTGCTTTGAAAGTGCAGAGTGCTGCCGCTGCTTTGGACAAGCGTGTCGCGGACGGGCGCCCCGCCAGTGGGCCACCAGCTGATGGCTTGGCCCAGGCCATCGAAGCCCTCGCAAAGGCAACAAAGGACAGAGAACAACCCAAGAAAGAATACTTGAGTTTCAATCTCAAGGACCGCCTTGGTGAGCTTGGTCTCAGTTGCTTGCCTAAGGATATGATCCCCTCAGAGGAGTCACTACTTCGGTTGGAAAAGGCAAGCAAGGTTGCCCGAGAGCAGGGGAGGCTGCACATTGGCTCAGCAGAGGGCGAGGACCTGCAAACGTCGTTTCGGCCTTCGTGGTCCCGCACGCCGAAGATCGACGTCACTGTCGGCGATGGAACCTTCGAGGAGAAACTGCGGAGCGCAATGGAGGCAAAGAAAGTCAGGTCCATGGAAGATAAGACGGCTTACCTTGGGTTTGCAACGTTCTACGGCCACATCCTCGATTGGGGTGTCAAGATGGTCCTCACGAAGGTCATCGCAGCCGCCCAGTTGCTCGCTTACCAGATGGTGCTCACTCGAGTTGCTGAGGAATACGGAGGTTTTCGTGTGTGCACGCGCTACGACTTGCTGCTGAGGCAGAAGCTTGCCCGCGCATTGGAGCGGGAAGAAAACGATCAGATCGGGAAGCTTCTGGGCGACTTGGACAGAGATGTGCTGGCCGACGCCAAGAACATCGCTGAGAAGCGTGTTTCAGAAGTTGCGAGGGCAGCTAATAAAGTGAGCCAGAGCTCAAGCTCGCAGCAGTCACAGGCAACACCAGGGAAGGGCACCGGCAAAGGCCCTGCCAAGAGCAAGGGGGCAACCCACCCCTCGAACGTCGGCCGCCAGGTGCGTTCCCCAGCGCGGAGGTCTCGCAGTCCGAAAGGAGGCCCCGCATCTAGCTGGAGCTCTCAGAAGTGGGACAACAAGAAGTGGGACAAGAAGTGGGGCGCCAAGAAGTGAGAGGATTCCGGCTCAGGCCGCGAATCGTCCGAGGATCCCTCGGGCACACTTTTGAATGCGAGTGGATTTGCCGCCGATTTTGACGAATTGCGAGCTGAAGTGAACAGTTTGCTGCAAGATGTACATAGACTTAGCTGCATGGCACCGAGCCATCACATAGATTGGGCGCGCGGTCTCCCGCCTAGTGCAGGTACTTTGCGCCTGCGCGGAAAGACGCAGTCGAGCGCCCTCTACGAGTGCGGGCCCAGGCGCGACCTGCATGATTTCCGCGCTTCTGCTTTAGCTTTCTGGCGCGAGCGCAAGCGCGTGACGGACAGGGAATGGCAATGGGAGTTTACCAAGCTCCCACAGCACGTGCAAGCTGTTCTAGGTCCGGATAAAAACTTGCGGTTGCTGGCAGAAATGCTGGAGGCATCTGGGCATTCTGACGCCGAATTAGCGGCAGATTTGGCAGCGGGTTTTAAGCTGACCGGGGTGATTCCTCCGAGCGGCACGCTGCCAACATGTGCACCTGACGCGCCTTTGCCTTTGGGCTTGCTGTGGGCGCGCGCGCCCGCGACCAACGCGAAGCTGATTTTGAGGGCTGCTTCTTCTACCTTGATAGATGAAGAAGCGGCCGCAGCTTTGCGTGCGCAAACCGAAAATGAGGTCGCAGCAGGCAAAGCAAGGAGGGTGCCACTGTCCGCCGCTTTAGACGACGTCGTTTGCTCCCCCCGCTTTGGAGTAGACGAAGGTTGGAAAGTGAAGCGCGGCGCTGTTGTCCGGGCAGTCCGCGCCATTGATGATTTCCACGCCTCGGGAATCAACGAAGCGACCCAGGTGTCGGAGCGCATTTGTTATGATGATCTTGACACTTTGGCTGCGGTAGGCCAACTGCGGAAGGATGACGTTGTCGGCGCCTATAAAACTCTGCCTATACGGACAGAGCACTTGCCGTATGCTGTGGCTGTTACAGAAGACGCGGCGCACGCAGGCGTCGCGTTGCAGCTTTGCTCCTGCCCATTTGGGGCGCTTTCAAGTGTGCACTCCTGGCGCCGCGTGGGGTTTGCGATCCAGCACGTGCTGGCGCACCTGTTTCGCAATTCTATCCACGCTTTGTTGAGGATTTCTTCAGCGTTGATCGTGGGGCGCCAGAGGGCACCAGCCTCGCAGGGCCGTCAGGCACCGCCGTCCTCGCGCGCGAAGTCGTGCAGGGATTGCTTGGGTGGCAATTAGACGAAGCTAAGAGCGTCACAGCTGCCAGCGACGCAACTGTTCTCGGCATCCACGTCGCGTTGGATGAAGTAGGAGAAAAATTCGTGTTCACGGTGCCAACTCCGAAATGCTCTCAATGGGTCGCAGAAATTGAAGCAATCCTAACTGCAGGCGTGCTCACACCAGCAGCGGCGCAGAAACTGGCCGGCAAATTGAGCTGGGGGGCGACTATGGTGTTTGGTAAAAGCGCGAGGATTTACCTCGCAGCTTTGTTTCACCATTCGGCGCGGCGGTCCTCGAGGCTGTCTTCGCGTTTGCGCCGTGCTCTGCAATGGTGGCTACGTTTTCTGCATTCGGAGCCTCGCCGTGTAATTCCCGATGCGCCATCGTTGCGTCCTCGTGTCGTTTTGTACACCGATGCAGCGGGGTGTGGGGCTCTCGCGTGGGTGCTGGCGCACGATGATTTTAAAGTTTTTGCTCGTGCGTGGGTGCCCCGGTGGCTTCGCAATGGGGTGAAGCCGCGCCGACAACAAATCGGCACATGGGAGTTGATAGCCGCGGTGTGTGGATTATGGCGCGCTTTTTCGCAACTGCCACAGGCGCTGGAGATTTTTCTTTTCGTGGATTCCAATCCAGCGCTGGGCGCGCTCGTCGGGGGCACGTCGAGGCAGGTCGATTGGAACGCGTTAGTGACATCGATCTGGTTTGCTGCGGCGCAGCGAGCCGACATTCTCTGTCCGTTCAGAGTGCCGCCGGCCCAAAATTTAGCAGACGCCCCGTCTCGAGCCCACGAAGACCCTGCAAAGCTTGATGTTTTATTCGAGCTAGGTTTCAAGGAAACCCAGTGGCAGTGGCCAGGTGCGGAGTGCGGGACGAGCTGCGGTGAGAAAGTTGTCGCGAGTGCAAAAAGATACCTGTGTTTGGGCGCTCCAGAGGCCCGGGGGTGCTGGCGCTTTCGGCGGGCCCCCTGGACCCTGGCGGTGGCCTCAACAGTTGCCCCGGCAGGTCTGTGTTGTGGTCGCCCCAACTGGTTGCCCTGGCGGTTGCCCCAGCAAGTTGGGCGACCCAGAGTCCTTGTGTGTTTGTGTCTCTTGCGTTGTCTTCTTGGTAGGAAGGCTTCCGACGCTGCAGGCGCCAGTAGGAGTCCAATGGGGGCCCCTTCATGGCCCAGGTATTTTGACCGACGAACAGCGCCCATAGGGACCCGCGCCGGAGAGACGGGTGGTAGCGGCCTTGCGGCGGGCCTGTCAGTAGCCGCGGGGGCCCAAGCGTTTTGCTATGGCCTTGCAGTTCATCAATGCTTCCCGCCGCCGTTGCCGGGGCGACGAGGAACAGCCTTGTCGAGTGCAGGGCGTGGAGATCCCGTCAGCCCTCAGTGAGTGGTTCCACAGCGTTCTGGCTGGGACACCACCGTCTTGCCACCCGCCGTCGGCCAACCTAGTGTTGCAAGCTTTGGCAGACAACGGCGCGGTTCACGGGGGCGACTTCCACGCGCGGCGCTGGACGAGTTGCGGGGGATCTGGCCCCCGCTAGCTGGGCTAACCGACGAGCTTCTGCGGGCAATGATGTGGCGCGCGTCCAGGTGTCGTAGTTCAGCACTTGCACTTGCGCCTGCGCATGCCCGTGCTTCCAGCGGCGCTAAACGGTGCAGGCTGGCAGAGGAGTGCAGCGTGCCTGCGCCGACAATGGCAGGGCGGTCCGCGGGGCCTACCGCTGGCGAAGTTTCGGCGGCCATTGAAGCATTGGCGCAGGCGCGTGCTCAGAGAATGGCGCCGCCAGCAGAGGCTCTTGCTCGGGCCATTTCTGTTGCATGCAAAGTGGATGGTCCTCTGTTGCCGCCCGTCGCTGCGGAGTTGGCTCTACCATCAAGTCGCGCAACTTGGTTGGCGCAAGTTCCTGCGGAGACGCGCGCGCCCATTCTACGAAACCAGTTGTTGCTTCAGGAATTGGAGAACTGGAGACAGAGTGGGGCGGGGTATGCGTCCGCCATCCGATTGTGGGGCAAGCTCGCGGCGGCGACGGAGGTGCCGGAGTGGCCGCCTGACCAGGTAGTGCTGGCAGCGCTGGCGTTCGCCGTGCCACCCGCTTCCACGCTTTCCCGGTATTGCCCCCACCTGCGGTCTACGTTGCGGCTTCTACAGACGCCTTTGGGAGCTCTTGCTGACACGACTGCCCTCGTCAGGGGCGCCATGAAAAGACACGGTGCGGTGCCTCGTTTCAAGGCCAGCGCGTCGGCGAAGCAGGTGCAGGAGCTTGCTGAGTACGCTCGGGACGTGCTGCATGACGCGGAGCTGGCCGACAGCTGGGTGGTGGCCAGACATTTCACTTTGCGCTACGGGTGTGAAGTGTTGAAGCTCGGGACGTTTGTATTGCATTCTGAGATAGTGTGCCGTGCGCGCGGAGGCGCGCCAGAGGTCACGATAATATGCCACAAGCGGAAAATGCAGGACAGAGCAGTTCATGTGGTGAGGCAGTGCGTGTGCCGAGCGCGTGGTCCAGCATTGTGTGGGGTGTGTGTCCTTCGCAGACGCAGTGAACGCAGGCCGTGCTTCCCAACGTTGCGATACGAGAGTGCTTTAGCAGCCCTCAAAACCTCAGCGTTGGCGCTCCGCTTCCCGCGCGGGGCAGGATGGGGAACCCACTGCTTCCGCCGAGGGTGGGCCAACGATGCTCTACGGCAGGGCGGTGCGCCCGCGTTGTTTCACTCAGGTGGCTGGCGCGGATTAGCCGCGTTTGGCTACGCATCAGCGCAGACGAAAGGGGAAGTCGTGGCCGCAAAGTGGGCCGCTGATTTTTCGAGTTCGTCAGACAGCGGTGTCGTGGATAGTTGAAAGGGAAGAAAAATGATTCTGCCGCGTCGAGGCTAGCGCTTTCCAACGGGCGCGTGTGTGAAGGCTCGGGGCGCCGACATTGGGGTCCCGAGTGACGGGCGAGTCGAGCCTCAACAATGGGCAGCCTCGCTTGGGGGCTTGCTCGCCCGTCACGCCGGCAGCGTCTTCTCCGCTGTCCCAATGCAGGCGCGCCCACCCCAACGGAGGCAGTGAGAAGATTTTCTTACCCCCTAAAGGTTCTTTCGTGGGGAGGAAAATCGGCGTTTCGGCCGTAGTTTCCCACGGTTGGTCGTTTGGTCCGTTTGGGGAGTTTCATGGTTTCCTCATGGCCTGGTTGGCTCCAGTAGGAGCGGCGGCGTTGGCGCGTGTCGTCGGTGTTGTGTGGTTTGCCGCCCGGCGCGGGGGCGGGGTGGCAAGTTCCCGGCGTCCTCGTCGCCACGTTCGCCGTGGCCACGCAGGCGCGCTCCTGGCGGACTTGGTCTGTCCAGTGCGCGTGCCTCGTCTGTCCCTGCGGGGTGTGCCGCGGCTCTGCCGGGCTGGGGCTCTGGGCCCCGGCGGCTTTGGTGCTGCCGCTTTTGCCCTCCCGCCCTCCCTGGTCTGGTGGGTGTGGTTCGCTGCTGGCCGCGCAGGCAGCGGTGTCTGGTTGGGGTGTGGGTTCGGCGTGTCGGGCAGCCTCGCTTGGGGGCTTGCTCGCCCGTCACGCCGGCAGCGTCTTCTCCGCTGTCCCAATGCAGGCGCGCCCACCCCAACGGAGGCAGTGAGAAGATTTTCCTCTCCTGCGCTCGCGTCTGTCCTCACCAGAGCTCGTCCCAAACGCTTGCTTCCGGCCAGCGCCAGTGCACCTCCTCGAACCCTTGCTCGAGCAGAGTGCGCAGTTTGTCTGGCTCTTCATGGGCTCTGGACGGGGCGTCTGCAAGGTTCTGGGCAGACGGCACACGGAAGGGACACAAGACGTCGCCCCTGTCTGCTGCCGCGAAACAAATGGACGTCACTAAAGCATTCCAATCGATCTGCCTGGACGCCCTTTTGAGCAATGCTTCTAGCGCTGGGCTGGAATCCACGAATAACAAAATCTCCAACCCTGGCTCCAGAAAGGTGCACGCGTGCCAAAGACCACACACCGCAGCAATGAGCTCCCACGTGCCGATTTGCTGCCGGCGCGGCTTCATCGCGGGACCCACGCTTGGGCTGCTTTTGGTTGCCCTGCGCGAGAACCCACGCGAGTGCTCCGCATCCCGCGACCAACCGGGGCCGCGCAGCTGGCAGGTAGGGCATCTCGCGGCGAGGCTTGGATTGCAAAAAGCGAAGCCACCAGTGGAGAGCCCGGCGCGGGCGCAGAGAGAGTTTGGAGAGACGACGGACAGAGCGGAAGAACAGAGCTGCAAGATACACTCTTGCGCTCCTGCTAAACATCATCGTTGCTCCCCAACTCAGTTTCCCTGCTAGCTTCCGGGCCAGCGCCGGCGACAGCATGCCCAATTCGAGATTCTTATCGATCTCAGCAATCCACTTCACGCGCTTTTCCTCGGGAATGGTGAAGACAAAGAGCTCCCGGGCATCATCCAGGGCAACCTGGACGCCGAGAATTACGGCTACAGAAGCGTCGGTGACAGCTTTCGCGTCGCCCAGCTGCCAACCCAACAATTATTGCACGACTTCGCGCGCAAGAAATGCAGCACCACTCGGTCCTGCGAGGGGAGTATCTCCTGGCGACGCGCGGTCGACGCCGAAGAAGTCATCGACAAAACGCGGGTATAAAATGCGGAGCAGCTCTACAAGCACGCGTTGGAGCGCAGCACCGACGCGGTGCCATGCATGCACGCTTGCAACAGCCCCAAACGAAACGGGCAAGAAAAGAGCTGCAACGCGAAGCCTGTTTGCGCCGTGTCCTCTGTAACGGCCACAGCGCAAGGCAGGTCCTCCGCGCAAATCGGCAAAGTCTTGTATGCGCCTACAACGTCATCCTTGCGAAGGCGAAGTGTTGTTGGGCCTCTATCTGGCCCACTTGCTTCCCAGATGCCTTGGCCAATTGCTACTAGTGCGTCGAGGTGCTCGTGACGCACCCGCTCCTCGACTTGCGTGGCTTCGTTCACATTGGAAGCGTGAAAATCATCAATGGCGCGGACAGCGCGCGAAAATCTCTGCGCGCAAGCTGCACTGACGTTGCGGGCCGGCGTCCCCGCGCCCGCTTTGGGCTGACGAGACACACGGCGCCGCCAGACTGGTCCCGACTGGAACGCTCCAGTGGGCCCAGGCTGGCAGGGACGCCGCATCCGCAACATACGCGAACCCCAAAACCAGGGCGGCAGTGGGTGGGTAATTGCGCGGCCACGAGCACCCCGCAGAGCGGTCCCCACATTGGCTTTCGCAAGGACACCTCCTCCAGGGCCTTGCGCTTTGCGCGCGAGAGTTCCGTCCTGCGATGGAAGAGCAATGCCGAGCCCGCGACTTCCAACCCCACAGACAAGCTCGCCTGCCTGCGACCCCTTCGGAGAGAGATCCACCGTGAGCCCCCAGAGGCCAGACCAACGCCCCCAGAGGAGGGAGGAGAGGAGATGGCATGGCATCCCCACGCCGCAATCCGCCTGCCGCGAGCGGCTCTCGGCCCTCAGCACACAACGATCCGCCGTGCCACGAGAGCACTGCCAGGCAGTAAACAAGACTGCTTGAGAGGCCGACGAGGCCCAGAAGCATAGAGGCCACACGGGGCTTTCCCTGGAGATTTTCCTGCCCCCCAAATCGCTGCGCGATTTGGGGGTTATGAAAATCTCTGCGCGCAAGCTGCACTGACGTTGCGGGCCGGCGCCCCCGCGCCCGCTTTGGGCTGACGAGACACACGGCGCCCCAGACTGGTCCCGACTGGAACGCTCCAGGGGCCCAATGCATCCAGGAGGAGTCAGGCAGCGGCCAGCAGCCGACAGGCGGTGAGAGAAGACACGTCTCAGACGGATTGTTTTACGATCCCCCCAACTGCATGGCTGATACGCTCGGAAGACAATTATTTTCCTCGCCCACTGCATCCGAGCGTGAGTAAGGGCCGTCGTCGCCGCTCGAATCAGAATATTCAGCCAACGATTGTGCTGCGGCGACTTCGCCCCTTGACTTGGCCGTCGCGTAACCAAAAGCTGCTAAACCTGTCCAGCCTCCGGACCAGAAAAGCGTTGAAGGTCCGCCAAAGCGAAGTGCATCATTGGCAAACCCGCGCCTAAACGCATGCGTTCCCCAGTGCGGCGCTCGAGGTAAGCCAAGCGCAACGACTCCTGCTTTGAGGAAGCCGAGTGCTTCTGCATAGCGAATGCGCGAGAAAGGCTCTGATATGGTCCGCGCTGCTTCTGCCAACGCGCAGACGCCACACAAGAGATGCGCACCGTCTGCGCACAGACACTTCCGCGAGACATCCACCGGTGTCTTGTAACATTTTCTGCGAACGAACGTGAGAATACATTCTGCTCTGCGCCGCTCGAACCTAAATGGCGCGGCAGATGAGCAAAGAGCTAGCGTCTCGGAGTGCCGCAAGCAGAAGTGTCTTGTCACCGCCCACGAAAGCGCGAGGTCATGCCGACCTGCGCCACACGTCCACGTGATAAGGTCCTGCGTCTGCGACGTCGACGCCCAAACGCGTGGGCGGGGTGCCCAGCCGCAGCCTTCTCTGCCCCCCGCACCAGCCGCGCCGCGTCGGCCAGCTTGCCGGCTGGGGCACGCAGGAGCGCCAGCACTGAGCGGAGGTGCGAGAAATATCGCCCCAGCGAAGCGCTGCTGCGGAACAGCGTGCAGAAGACGTTCACGACAGCGTGCGAGGGCGGCCATGGGGGATTGCCGGCAAGCACCGCAGCCTCGCCCCACAGCTGCACCGCGCTGGCGTACTGCCCGGCGCTGCGTTTCCAACCTGCGAACTCAATCCAAGCAGCTTGGATACCGAATGTGTCCGCAGGTGCCCCTTCAAGCCGAGCCCGTTTGGCAGTAGACCTCGGGCTCGCTGCTAACTCGCCGATTTCCGCCTACCACCGCCGAGCAGGAGCACCAAGGAGGCCTCCGGGGCGAAGAACGGCGCGGGAGAGGCAGTGCGCACGCGAAGCGTGTAGCAATATTTTCTTCATGCCACAGCCGTGGCTCGGCGGGAGTGCTGCTTCAGCCGCAGGCCACAGGGCGCATCCCTTCAGGGAGGGCCCTTACCCCTCCAGGGAAGGGCGGATTGCGACCAGCACGAGGTGTGAACCCAGGGCGGGCGGGCGGGTCCGCGAAAAGCGCGCGGAACTACCCCCTGGGCCTGCGCTCGAGAAAACAATACCGACGGTGAAAGACCCCGCATGAAGGCGAAGCCCATCGATATTGCAATATAAGGGGAGCAACCTGCAATGATTTGATACGAAGAATAACTCGTTTTGGGGTGTCCGCGAAAACCTCGTTTCCCGAATGCACAGCCCCCTCAGAAACTGCGCTTTCCGCCTACCACCGCCGAGCAGGAGCACCAAGGAGGCCTCCGGGGCGAAGAACGGCGCGGGAGAGGCAGTGCGCACGCGAAGCGTGTAGCAATATTTTCTTCATGCCACGGCCGTGGCTCGGCGGGAGTGCTGCTTCAGCCGCAGGCCACAGGGCGCATCCCTTCAGGGAGGGCCCCTACCCCACCGAGGCCTAAATTAATTACAGAGGCTGCTTCCAAACAGGTAAGGCCAGCAGCGGCCGCTGCGCAGTTGCAGAGGGCGCAGCCTGCTTTGGGTTAGCGGCCGCCGCAGCACCCAACAACAATTGACGGCGATCGGAGTCTGGGTGCTTCGTGTAAAACGCTCTCATGACATCGAGAGACGTCGGCTTTGCCGGACAGCTTGCCCTTGCCGCCACCGGCCTTGCCGCCGCCAGCTTTGCCGCTGGCCCCCTTGACGGCCTCGCCAGCCCTGGTCACGACCTTGTCTTTTGCCTCCTTCGCCAAGTCGCGGTCCACCTTGGTAAAGTAGACCTTCCAGCCGGGGTCGCCGTTCTCGAGCGCCCTGGCCATGGCTTTCCGCGCGAGGATGTCGCACTGGTACGCAGTCCTCGCGCCGCCCTGCTCCTCCGCAACCTTGGCGATGAGAAGCGTGTATTCGAGCACTTCCAGAGACGTGGCCGTCTTCATCACGTAATCATGTCCCTCATCTGCGGTTCGGCGGAATCCAGCGGGGAAATAGAACCCACTGCTTCGCCCAGCAACCTCCCCACCGCCAGGTACCAGAAGAGGTCGTGCCTGGCTTTCGGCGTGGGGTCGACGCCGACCAAGAACGAGCACCACTCCTCGATCTTGCTCCTCTCTACGCCGGCGAAAGCGCCATCTGGCAGGGAGTTGACAAAGTCAGCGATCTCCTGCTGCGCAAATGCCATTGCTGGCTCTGGCACTGACAATGCCATCGCAAGTGGGTGCGGAGATTGCACTGAGCTGGCGAGACGAAGACCTGGGCCGGCGGCTACGGACATGGAGCGAGAGAGCTTCGGGCGAGCGATTGACTGCTTCAACGAACATGACAACAGTGCTCCCTTCCATGGGCCCCTGTCTGAGCCACGCTGGGTCCCAGCCACCAGAGAGGGATACCACCGTGAGCCCCAAAGGCCCAGCCGCGGCCGCACGCCCCCAAATCGAGGCAACGCCAGGCAGCGACGAGGATGGAGCGCCGATTTTCACGGCGATGAAGGCTGATGCACGGGGGCCTGCGCACAACATGCACTAAATGCCGAAGCAGCGAGTGCCGGCCGAAGAGAGCCCACAGACTGCGAACCTGGGCGCACCTTTGGACGCCCAGGGGCGGAGATCCCTGGCGTCGACCAGGACCTGGGAACGCCGCGGCGAATTGCGCACGAATTGCGACACGGGCACACCTGGGCTGTAGCCGCGACGTGCGCATGCCTGCCGTACTTGGGACAGCCACGCCCTGGGCAAACCGCGGCCGCAGCTGCCGCGAAACGCATGACCACACACACTGCCACATCTGGGGCAGCCACGCAAGCGTACTGGGCACACCTGGGCCGCAGCCGCCGCGAAATACACCAGCACAGAGCCCGCTGCCACACCTGGGGCAGCCACGCGCGCGTACTGGGCACCAAAAAATCTGCCACACCTGGGGCAGAAGCGATGCACAGCACACCTGGGCTGAACAACGCCGAGCGAGCACACATGGGCGCCACACCTGGGGCAGAAGCGATGCACAGCACGCCTGGGCTGGACAACGCCGAGCGAGCACACCTGGGCCCGAAATTGCTGCCATACCTGGGGCAGAAGCGATGCACAGCACACTTGGGCCGGACAACGCCGAGCGAGCACACCTGGGCCCGGAAATTTACCGTCGCAGAGCATGAAGCTGCCCGCGTTCCCGCGCGCGCTGAGGGCGGAACGGATCGTGCAGCTGGCGGGCCATGACCTGGGAGGTCCAGAGCGGCCCAAAGCCAGCGGAACGCGGACAGCACAAGGGAGGCGCCCCCCCCGTGCAGTTGCGCGCGCGAGCAGAGCACAGCGCAGGGTGGAGTGGGTGGGCAACGAGACAGCGCTGCGCACCAGGCACGCGCCCAGCCCCACGCCGAGCGGCCACGCGCGGCTGACACGCACGAGAGTGCGCCAATCAACCAACCAACCAGCCAGGACGAAGGAGGAGGAGGAGGAGGGCGCAGCGTGGCATCCCCACGCCGACTTCCACCGGCCGCGCGGCAGCCCAAGGCGCGGAGCACAGGAAGCACCCAACAGAGACCAGCAGGGAGCCAGGGAGGGCCAGCGGAGACCACGGGAACCCCCGAATCCGCAGCTCCGCTTTGGGAGCGCCCACGGGCGCGACAGCAAGAAGGCTAGAAGGCAATGAGGCAACAAGTGGCAAATGCACAACATCCCCGCTCCTCAAATTTCCCTGCCCCCCGAATTGCTGCGCAATCTAGGGGCGACGGAAATTTACCGTCGCAGAGCATGAAGCTGCCCGCGTTCCCGCACGCACTGAGGGCGGAACGGATCGTGCAGCTGGCGGGCCATGACCTGGGAGGTCCAGAGCGGCCCAGTGCACCCAGGCAGGGACAGGCAGCTGCGCAAAGCGACTGCGAATATTTTGTTTGAGGCCAGTGCAAGCAGGAGCTTTTCACTCGCCAGCTTGCGACGAGTCAGAGTGGTCAACCAGAAACTCTGCAGCTGCTATGGCTCCTCTGGCGCGAGCAGAAGCGTAAGCAAAGGCAGTCAATCCGCGCCAGCCTCCCGAGTAAACAGAGCAGTCGGGCCACCTGCCTGCAGGCATTCTGTCGCCCAGCTCCGCCGAAAAGCGTGGGTGCCCCAGGACGCGGCGTTGGCAAAGCTGCACGCGCCTGGGCGCACCTGTGGGCCGCAGACCGCAGGAAAGCACCGAATGCAATCCCACTTGGACGCCCAGGGGCGGAGATCCCTGGCGTCGACCAAGACCTGGGAACGCCGCGGCGAATTGCGCACGAATTGCGACACGGGCACACCTGGGCTGTAGCCGCGACGTGCGCATGCCTGCCGTACTTGGGACAGCCACGCCCTGGGCAAACCGGGGCCGCAGCTGTCGCGAAACGCATGACCACACACACTGCCACATCTGGGGCAGCCACGCAAGCGTACTGGGCACACCTGGGCCGCAGCCGCCGCGAAATACACCAGCACAGAGCCCGCTGCCACACCTGGGGCAGCCACGCGCGCGTACTGGGCACCAAAAAATCTTCCACACCTGGGGCAGAAGCGATGTACAGCACACCTGGGTGAACAACGCCGAGCGAGCACACATGGGCGCCACACCTGGGGCAGAAGCGATGCACAGCACGCCTGGGCTGGACAACGCCGAGCGAGCACACCTGGGCCCGAAATTGCTGCCACACCTGGGGCAGAAGCGATGCGCAGCACACTTGGGCCGGACAACGCCGAGCGAGCACACCTGGGCCCGGAAATTTACCGTCGCAGAGCATGAAGCTGCCCGCGTTCCCGCACGCACTGAGGGCGGAACGGATCGTGCAGCTGGCGGGCCATGACCTGGGAGGTCCAGAGCGGCCCAAAGCCAGCGGAACGCGGACAGCACAAAGGGGCCGCCCCCCCCAGCGCAGTTGCGCGCGCGAGCAGAGCACAGCGCAGGGCGGAGTGGGTGGGCAATGAGACAGCGCTGCGCACAAGGCACGCGCCCAGCCCACGCCGAGCGGACACGCGCGGATACACGCACGAAGAGTGCGCCCAATAAACAACACCAACAGGACGAAGGAGGAGGAGGGCGCAGCGTGGCATCCCCACGCCGACTTTCCACCGGCCCGCACGCCAGCCCAGGCGCGGAGCACAGGAGCACCAAACAGAGACATCAGGGAGCCGAGAGGGCAGCGGGACCCGCGGAACCCCGAAACAAGCGGAGCTTATGAGGAGGCTGTGCATTCGGAAACGAGGTTTTCGCGGACACCCCACAACATGTTTTATTCTTCGTCTCAAATCCTGGCAGGTGCCTCCCTTATATTGGCAATATCGATGAGGCTTCGCATTCATGTGGGTCTTCACCGTCGGTATGTTTTCTCGAGCGCAGGCCCAGGGGGTAGTTCCGCGCGCTTTTCGCGGACCTCCTGGTTGGGTATTGACCGCGCCCACGCTGCCGAGATCGTCCCCGCAGGCGGGAGCACGCCCCTGCTGACACCCCGCGCCACGCTTGGCCTGGTTGCTGCAGTGCGGCATTCTTCGCCCCCTGCCTTGCGCAGTGCGGCGTGCCCCCTGCTGCCAACCTACGCCTCTCTTGGCGCGGTTGCTGCAGTGCGGCATTCTTCGCCCCCTGCCTTGCGCAGTGCGGCGTGCCCCCTGCTGCCAACCTGCGCCTCTCTTGGCCCGGTTGCTGCGGTGCGGCATTCTTTTCGCGCCCTGCCTTGCGCAGTGCGGTGTGCCCCCTGCTGCCAACCTGCGCCTCGCTTGGCCCGGTTGCTGCAGTGCAGCATTCTTTTAGCGTCCTGACTGCGCAGTGCGGCGTGCCCCCTGCTGCCAACCTGCGCCTCGCTTGGCCTGGTTGCTGCAGTATTTTTCACTCTGTATCCATTCGTCGCCGCACTGTCTTTTCCCTAGCAACCCTGTGACTCTCCCGCCCCGCGGAAGCGCGGTCCAACAGCTCTGTGACGCTCAGGGCCGCCCCCATTTGCCTTGGGGGAGCGGTCCAGCAACCCTGTGACGCTCAGGAGCCGCCCCATTTGCACTGAGGAGCGGTCCAGCAACCCTGTGACGCTCAGGAGCCGCCCCCAGTCTTTTGGTGCGCGGTCCCAGCAACCCTGTGACGCTCAGGAGCCGCCCCCACTTGCACGTGGGAGCGCGGTCCAGCAACCCTGCGACGCGCAGGAGCCGCCCCCATTTGCAGTGGCGAGCGCGGCCCAAACAACCCTGTGAGGCTCAGGAGCCGCCCCCATTTGCACGTGGGGCGCGGTCCAGCAACCCTGTGACGCGCAGGAGCCGCCCCCATTCGCACGTGCGAGCGCGGCCCAGCAACCCTGTGACGCTCAGGAGCCGCCCCCATCTGCATTGGGGAGCGGTCCAGCAACCCTGTGACGCTCAGGAGCCGCCCCAGTTGCACCGGGGAGCGGTCCAGCAACCCTGTGACGCTCAGGAGCCGCCCCCATTCGCACGCGGGAGCGCGGTCCAGCAACCCTGCGACGCGCAGGAGCCGCCCCCATTTGCAGCAGCGAGCGTGGCCCCAGCAACCCTGCGACGCGCAGGAGCCGCCCCCATTTGCACGTGGGAGCGCGGTCTCAGCAACCCTGTGACGCGCAGGAGCCGCCCTCATTCGCACGTGCGAGGGCGGTCCAGCAACCTTGTGACGCCCAGGAGCCGCTTCCAGTCCCACACTGGAATGCGGTCCTAGCAGCCCTGTGACGTTCAGGAGCCGCTTCCAGTCTGCTGGATTGCGGTCCCAGCAACCCTGTGACGCTCAGGAGCCGCCCCCGTTTTCATTGGGGAGCGGTCCAGCAACCCTGTGACGCTCAGGAGCCGCCCCAGTTGCACTGGGGAGCGGTCCAGCAACCCTGTGACGCTCAGGAGCCGCTTCCAGTCCCACATTGAACTGCGGTCGCAGCAAGCCTGTGACGCTCAGGAGCCGCCCCCAGTCTTCTGCTGGCGCGCGGTCCAGCAACCCTGTGACGCTCAGGCGGATTCTAGCGTGGGATGCGCGAATGCTCCTTCGCATGGGCCAAAATGGCCACAGTGACCAAAAATAGCTCCCGCCTTGTTCTGGTCCTGTGGCGGCGGAGGCAAGTCTGGAGGGGCGCTGGATTCCCGCCTCCCCATGACGCTCCCCGTAGGCCTGGGTGCTCCTCTCAGGCCACGGGGAGGGATAGGGAGCGGGTCGTTGCCACGGCCGGATCCTTGTCGCCACGGCCCCTCCGACCCACGTGCCCTCCCCCCGTCTCCCGTTGCAGGGGGCACTGGGAGGATTGCATTCGACACCGGCTGCCCCCCTGCCCGCGTGAAACGCCGATGGGGAGCAGCACTTGGTTTCGGCAGGAGGCGGAGGAGGAGTCCTCATCCCGCTAACTTTCCCTTCCGCAGAACGGTGGTCCTCGAGTGATGGCATGCGTCCTTCTCGCTTGCGTATGGTGAGGAATCACCGTTAAGTGACAGTGATGGCATTCTTCCGAGGCTGGGCGGTGCGCAAGCAACCCCCAGACCTAGGTTGCTTGTAGTAGACGCTTCCACTGTCAGCAGTCTGGCTCTGTAGACATTTGTGCCCAAGCAAGGCGGCATAATGGAAGAGCGTCTCGAGAACCTGCGGTCTTTGATTCGCCAGGACAAATGACACGATGGGTGGTGGCAAGGCGTGCGCGGTTTGACTTGCGTTTTCGAGTTCTGAAACATATGGGCGCCGCTCCAGAGGTTTTTACAAAAAATGGCGGAATTGGATTCTGTCTTCGGTGCCGCTGCGCCTCCGCCAGCCAACATTCCCAATCGCCCTTCAGTTGCCCAACAACGCTCGTGGGCGGAATGCCGGTGGAGCAGAGCTATTTTTTATTTTTTTTCTTTTAATTTTTTCTTTTTTTAGCTTTTTTTACAGTTCCTGCTTTCTTATTTTTTTTTAGTTTTTTGTTTTTTTTCTTCTTTGTTTTTTTTTATTTTAGAGGCACTGGGAAAGGTTCGGTTCTTCAGCTCAAAGCCGCCGACTCTCCATGTCAACCCATGTGCTTTGCTGTTGAAACCAAGGGAAGGCGTGGACGCCACTGCTGCGGAGCAAGAGCGCTTCAAAGCACGGCTGATTTTGACTTCAGACGGGGCAGAGTGAACGAGCGAATGCCTCAGGTGTCTGTATCATATGGCACAGTGGACCACGCAGTGTCCATGCTGCAGTCTGGTTCTTTCATGTTCGTCATAGATTTGCAGGATTGTTTTTTCAATTGGCGCGTGTCCACAGCTGATGCCAACCTCCTGGGTTTCTTTTGTCCTGCCAGGCAACTACACGGTCGATGCGAATATCTTCCTTTCGGCCTTCTTGTATTTTGTGTTTTATTCTTTTTTTT
This sequence comes from Prorocentrum cordatum, assembly GCA_963575745.1. Classification (NCBI taxonomy): domain Eukaryota; class Dinophyceae; order Prorocentrales; family Prorocentraceae; genus Prorocentrum; species Prorocentrum cordatum. The sequence continues at coordinate 18,650 of CAUYUJ010001653.1, forward strand.
TTTTCTTTTTTTTTTATTTTTATTGTTTTTATTTTAGTTGTCTATCTTTGTACTTTTTTTTTTTTTTTTTTTTGTGTTTGCTTATTTAATTTGTTTGTTGTTCCAGCGCCCGGCCTCAATGATAGTTCCATGAAGGAATTGTTGCGCTTGTTGGGGATTACAGCGGGCGTACACCTGCTCGATTTCGTGGACGACATGTTCGGGGAAGGAAGCACCGAAGAAGAAGCCTGGATGCGCTTCGAAAAATCAGTGCAATTTTTCCTGTCAGCTGGTGTGCCTGTTAGTGGGAAGCCCACTGGCGTTCGGCCCCCAAGCACGCGGCAGCGTTGGATCGGTTGGGTTTTCGATTCCGTTGAAATGGTGGTGACTGTTGAGCAAGACAAGTGTGATAAGGTGTGCCTCTCAATTGCACAGACTTTGTCGGCAGACGACGCCCGGACTCTTCGCGCGAAGGATCTGGCGACCACGGCGGGTTTGGCCAGCCACCTGGGCGAGATTTATCCACAAGCACGGCGGCGGTTGCATCCCATTTGGGCGGATATGAATGCAGCTGGTGTGTATGCGATGTGGGCACGGAGCCCTGTAGCGAACCCGCCTGTGCAGCTATCCGAACTCAGCAGGAAGAACCTTGCATGGGCCTTGCGATCGCTGGCGTCGCCGCCTGTTCGCTCTCTGCATTGCCACGCGGGTGCTCTGAGCAAGTGGGGCCACAAGTCTCCAGAGTTTTCTCGGTGGCAGGAATTGGCAGAAGCAGGCGCCATTCGGGTAATAGAGACAGACGCGTCTTCCCAACATGGCTGGTCATATCACATTTGCCACTTGGGAAAAGTAGTTTCAGGAACATGGCCGTCCGATTTCGCCGCGTCACAGAACTTGTCACCCGGTGAAGATGAGATCAATTACAAAGAGCTCTGGGTTGTCGTAAAATGTTTGGAGGATTACGGGGAAGAGTTAAGTGGCTGGCGCTTACTATTTCGAGTGGACAACACTTGCGCTGTTCATTACGTGAATGTGCGATACGGCAACATTCCTCGAATGGAGACCCTGGCCGAAAAACTGGAAGCAGCAGAAAGACGGGTCTCCTGTTGGGCATTGGCGGTGCATTTGAAAGGCATCGCAAATAGAATTGCTGACTTGGGATCGCGAAATTCGGAATTTGCGTTCCAATGGAATTCCGATCAATTCCAGCATGCTTCCATCAAGGATAACATCTTTCGCGACATCTTCGCCAGGACAGGTGCCGAATTCCCCCTCGACCTTTTCGCGGACAGGGAAGGAATGACAGCCAGGGCCCCAACGTGGCGTTCGCCCGAGCGCACAGCATTCGAGGCGTGCTTGCTCAATGAAGTGGTGTGGGCTCATCCACCGCGCGCCTTGCTCCGGCCTGCGTTGGAATTCCTGAGCGCCGCACTTGCACAGGAAAGCCCACCGAAGATCGTGCTGTTGTGCCCGGAAGATGTTGGGGCTCCGTGGTTCCGGCCGCTTTTCCTGCAGCACTGGCACCGTGTCCGGTCGTGGCCCAAAGGCTCAGATTTGTTCAGGATTCGTGAAGGCATGGCCTGGCGGTCTGGCCCAAAAACTGATGTTCCTTACCTTTTGCAGAGCTGGCAGCCAAACAGACGCAAGCGCAAGCTCGGGCGAGCCTGAAAAAAGGAAACATCATCTTTATCTGCTCATCCTTTTCTTTCTTGTGTGTCCAGGTTGCCATTGCGGGTTCGCTGTGGTCTTGTCGAACATCTATTCTCGCAGCCGCGTCCAGCTCGCGAAGCGACTTGCCACAAACATCCGACCGTGCCCCCGTCTCGTGTTTCGCTTGCACTTACCAGGGATGGCGGAAGCAGCGATCCGGGCGGCGCTCGAGCAGGGCGGCGCCATCCGCACCGCCATCGTCGAGGAGATTGCCAAAACCTTCCAGCCAGGGGAACCAGGCTTGCGTGCCATTGAGAAAGCAGCGGGTGAGGTCGTGCGCGACAAGGCCATTGAGGCAGTGACTGCGGTGTTGAAAGATCCTACGTCAGGTTTGTCGACGCTCATCAAGGACGAATACAACAGGCGCGCAGACACTGAGTTTCCGTACAGGGCAAAGCTCCGCGCACTTAGCATGGACGAGTGGGTGTCGGCCTGGCGCGATTTGGTCGTAGACCAGGACCAGGTATCGTGGACGCTCCAAGCCGTCGAGCAGAACAGTTCCCCGGCCACAATCCTGGCGCTGCAGGCGGCGCACCCCGAGAACGCCGACTTGCAGCAGCTTCGCCGCGCGTCTACAGCGCGCTATGCGGCAAAATTGTCATGGAAGCAGCTGTGCCTCCCCAGCCATGGCGGCTCGTGGGACAAGCTCGAGAACTTCCTTATGGAGAAGGCAGATTCACCATTGGACAATGTCAAGGCCCTGGCGCGATCGTTGCTGGTCTTGTTGAACCTCTTGGACCGCCGCTGCACTGTCGTGCAGTCCGCCAAGAAAACGGGGCCAGAGAAAGCTGCAGCGCAGAGGGAACACCTCCTCGAGTTCATTCACCTGGCCATCAAGCAATGCAAGCGGCGGACCACGAAAGCGAGTGCGTCTATCCCGCTTGGGCACGAGCTCTTGTTGCGCGACTTCGCCCAGGACCTCATTTTGGCGGAGGCCGCGCTGGCGGCCAAGGGGCTCGGAAAAAGGCTGGCTGCGTCTGATGTGTCAGGGGCGCCGTCGGCGAAGGCACCTCGCTACGGCGAGGGGTCTGCGGGCGCTTCCCCCCAGGTTTCGGCGCGCTCCAGTGGTTCAGCCAACCAGGGCTTCACCGCGAAGAAGGAGCCCGGCGACAAGCCCGACCGCGAGGCCTTGTTGGACACGCTGCTGCGCGAGCTGGAGCACGTGGTCCGGACCGGCAGCACCAAGAAGATCCAGTCTTGGGTTGACAAGCAATACCTCTGTTTTTTTTTTGTTTTTTTTTCCGTATTTTTTGTTTTTCTTTTGTTTCGTTTGCTTTTGTGCTGTCGTTGTTTGTTGTGTTGGTTTTTTCTTGTTTTTCTGTTCTTTCTTTTTTTCTTTCTCTTGATATATCTTTGTTTTTTTTTTTTTTTTGGTTTTTTTTGCATTTTTTTTTTTGCCTTTTTTGTTTTTTTTTTTTTTTTTCGTGCTTTTTGTGAGTGAGCAGCACAAGAGCACGATGACGTGCCTCTTCAGGGAGCACGTGTGCAAGAATTGCTTGTTCAGCGGCAAGGGCATCGTCAAACGCACGCTGAAGCACTGCAAGGAACAGGGAAACGATTGCATGCTCCCGTGTTCTAAATGCACGAAGGCGGGACGGACAAGCCATCTCCTGCACTGGATGTCGGAGTGCAAGAACTAGGCATCCCCAGCCGCGCGCCAGAGCCATTCGATTTTCCATGGCGTTTAGCCGCCTGCTGCTGTTCCCGACATGCAGGCCGCTTTTAAGAGATCCTTGAAAAATCAAAAATAACAGGCCTCAATGGGGTGTCCGCCACGGCTGGTTTCAGAGGCTCCGTATTGAGTGGGCCTTCCGTCTTTCATGCGCCACCTGTGTCTTCCCACTGCCGTTCCGTAGCCTCGGGTCCAAGACAATGGATGATTTCGTGCACAGAAGTGATTTCAATTCGCCCCCTTCCAAAGCAGCGCGCGCTGGATCGCGGCGGCCGCCCCTTCCGCTGGAACCGGCAGCTGCGCGTGCTGGTGCTGGCGGAGATGGCGCAGTGTCGGCGGTGGCGGTCCCCTCGCAGGATGCAGCGGTTCCTGGGCGCTCGGGCATTGTGTGAGTTGAGGGTGGCGGAAGGCACGTCGTTCTTGAGTCGCGCTCGAAATTCAGCCGACGCTGCCCTGAGGGCTGCTTGCGGGAGTATTCTGGCGCAGTTACGCTGGACACGGCGTGTTTCAGTCTCTTGTCGACCGGACGGTGCTTTTTTGTCTTTTGGTTTTTTTTTTTTTTTTTGTGTTTTTTTGATTTTTATGGTTTTTTTTGTTTTTTTTTTTTGTTTTTTTCTTTGTTTTTGTTCTTTTATCTGTTTTTTTTTTTGTTTTTTTTTTCTTTTTTTTCCATTATTTTTTTTGTTCTTTTTTTTTTGTTTCTGCGACTTCCACAGGTAGCAGCGGCTCTCGGGGCAGCCGCCCGTGCGGCGGTACCTGTTGCAGAAGTTTCTAGCGGGTATCCCAGGCTGACGGTGGCGGCCGCCGCGGACACGCCGAGTGCGATTCACGCAGACGGCCCTGGGGCTCGCAGCCTCGGTGCTCCCAGGGCCCCGCTTGCACTGGTTGCCGGCGAGAGTGCGCCGGTGCAGTTGGCCACGCGTCGGAAGGCTGCCGTGACATCGATCGCTTGTTTGGCGGCGTGCCTGGGAGGCCCGTCCACGCGCAGTCGACTACGACGCCACTGCGCAGCTGGTGGAGACAGTCGAATTCTGAGCAGCTTGGCACCACGCAATGGCTGCACTGCGACACGGAGCGACAAAGGTCATGGTGTTGTTCGAGGGATGATCGGCCAGCCTTGGGGGCACTGTGGGCGCGAGCAACGGCTTGCCTCAGGCCTGGATGGAGAGCGTGATGTACTCTGATGCTTTTTTTTTTTTTTTTTTTTTTTTCTTTTTTGTTTTTTTTGTTTTTTTTTTTTTTTTTTTTTTTTTTTTTTTTTTATTTTTTTTTTTTTTTTTTTTTTTTTTTTTTTTTTTCTTTTTTTTTTTTTTTTTTTTTTTTTTATTTTTTCGATTTGGCTTGGACTCCTCGAGCTTGGCATTTCTGGCGAGGTCTCAAAAAACTCGCTGACCATTCGCTGCGGCACGCCAAGCGGCCACTTTCGTTCGACGAGGCGCGTGTTGTCCAGCGTTGTCGCCTTGCCCAAGCCTCAGACGCTGGTTTGCGCGATGCTGCAATGGTTGCGACAGCATTCTTCGGGATCCGGCGCTTTGCAGAAGTACAAGGGCTTCTCACAGAGGATGTTGTTTTCCAGGAAGATGCTGTTGAGTGCCGTATCCGCCGGCAGAAGAACGATCCTGGCGGCGTGGGAATGCTCATCTGGCTCCCGCGGCTGCCAGAGTTGGGGCCGCTCTGCCCTCTGAAACTTATGCAGTCGTGGGCGGCTCGCAGAGCAGCTTTGTGGCCAGCTTCCACTGGTTATTTCTTTTGCGTGACCGGCGCCGCCTCCCCGAGAGCAGCGTCCGCGGATACTTTCCGCAGAATGCTATCCCGACATGTGAAGGACCCCGCCTCGGTGGGGAGTCACTCACTGAGAAAAGGCGGCGCCTTGTGGTAGAAACATGCCGCGGCGCTCCCGGAAACCCTTGTGCAAGCGCAGGGCGGGTGGTCGTCTCTCGATGTCATGAGAGCGTTTTACACGAAGCACCCAGACTCCGATCGCCGTCATTTGTTGTTGGGTGCTGCGGCGGCCGCTAACCCAAAGCAGGCTGCGCCCTCTGCAACTGCGCAGCGGCCGCTGCTGGCCTTACCTGTTTGGAAGCAGCCTCTGTAATTAATTTAGGCCCCGGTGGGGTAAGGGCCCTCCTGAAGGGACGCGCCCTGTGGCCTGCGGCTGAAGCAGCACTCCCGCCGAGCCACGGCTGTGGCATGAAGAAAATATTGCTACACGCTTCGCGTGCGCACTGCCTCTCCCGCGCCGTTCTTCGCCCCGGAGGCCTCCTTGGTGCTCCTGCTCGGCGGTGGTAGGCGGAAAGCGCAGTTTCTGAGGAGGCTGTGCATTCGGGAAACGAGGTTTTCGCGGACACCCCAAAACAAGTTTATTCTTCGTATCAAATCATTGCAGGTTGCTCCCCTTATATTGCAATATCGATGGGCTTCGCCTTCATGTGGGGTCTTTCACCGTCGGTATTGTTTTCTCGAGCGCAGGCCCAGGGGGTAGTTCCGCGCGCTTTTCGCGGACCCGCCCGCCCGCCCTGGGTTCGCACCTCGTGCTGGTCGCAATCCGCCCTTCCCTGGAGGGGTAAGGGCCCTCCCTGAAGGGATGCGCCCTGTGGCCTGCGGCTGAAGCAGCACTCCCGCCGAGCCACGGCTGTGGCATGAAGAAAATATTGCTACACGCTTCGCGTGCGCACTGCCTCTCCCGCGCCGTTCTTCGCCCCGGAGGCCTCCTTGGTGCTCCTGCTCGGCGGTGGTAGGCGGAAATCCGCAGCTCCGCTTTGGGAGCGCCCACGGGCGTGACAGCAAGAAGGCTAGAAGGCAATGAGGCAACAAGTGGCAAATGCACAACATCCCCGCTCCTCAAATTTCCCTGCCCCCCGAATTGCTGCGCAATCTAGGGGCGACGGAAATTTACCGTCGCAGAGCATGAAGCTGCCCTGATCGGCTGTCGCGCGGATTTTGACACGACGAATTGCTCTTCCAGATTTCTCTGCTCCACGTACCAACACGTCCTGTGTCAAGCAGCGCCTCGACAGGTGTCCGCGTCCACTGCAGGATAGTCCTCAAATGGGACAGATACTTGCCGAGAGAAGAAGCACTGCGAAAAAGGACCACGAACGCGTCCACCTTTGCCTCCGACGGCGGCCAAGGATCGAATCCGTGCAGAGAGCAGCTTTGGCCATACAAGCGAAGCGCCGAGGCGCAACCCCTAGCACTGGCTTTCCAGCCACAGAATTCGATCCACATAGCTTCTCTTCGAAATCCATCTCCGCAGTGCTCCGCGAGCGCCGTGTCACTTCTGCCCGGGGCATCTGCTCTGGAGGTGCCATCATCAACGTATCGACAGCGGCCATTGCGACAATCGCGTCGGCCAGTATGTCTGGCGAAGGCAATTGCGCAGACAGACGTATCATGGCACAAACTCCCAGCGCAGCCATTGCGCGTTTCTGCTTCGCAGCATCATGAGCAACACATGCACCTGCAATCTTTGGAACAGCAGCCGGAAGTGGTGCTTTAGCTTGCACGGGTCTCCAAGGTCTGGCATTACAAGTGCAGGTCTGCGCGCAGATGTCTAGAAATTGCTTCACACATGACACTGGCCAACGCTGAAGAGGAACCCAAATCATGCAAGCCTCTTCCGCCGAGATGCCTTTGAAGTCGGAAGGACCCGTGGCGCCTTCGTTGAGCAATTCCCGTTCAAGAATATCGATCTCGGCCGACTCGCCAGAAACAGCACTGGCGCGGCGCAACAGAGGTGCAAGCCATGATTCCGTACGTGGACGAACATTTCTGCTCCGTTCAGTTGTGCCGCTGAAAGCGGCAGCCCGGCTAGAATCCAGAAAATTAAGCAAACCTCGATTCATCGCGGACTGAAAAGAGGCAGCTGAGCCGGCGGCTACGGAAACGAAAACACGATGTATTCCTGTGTCATTCGCAAGGAGGAAGAACTCACAAGTTTTCGCTTGAGACGCAATCGTGCTCCTTTCCGCTCTGCACCGACACTGCCGACCAAAGCCGTTCTCCGAAACTATGGCCTGGAGGCGTCTGCCCCGGCCACACCGACAGGTGATGGAGATGATTTCATTATCCACTGCGTCCTTGCTGCATTCTGTCAGTCTCCCTTCCATGGCACGGCAGCTGGCCGCTGCCACGGGATCTGCCGCAATCCGCGCTCTGCGAGTTCAGTGGCGGACGTTGCAAGAGACTCGTCCCTCGTAGGGCCGTCTGCCAAATTCAATTTGGACGGCACACGCACCGTATGCAGCAGGAGGCCTGCAGCAGCTACAGTGAATCAAAAATCATTGACAACCTCATTGTAATCATCCTGCTGGCTCGCGCCCCGGATGGGAGTATGAAGCGCGACGTTGCTATCAATGAATGAGACGGTTTCGCAATCCTTGAGCGCTCAATTAGGACTTGCACACTGCAGATGGCGGCCACAAGCTCCCATAGAGAGATCTGCGCACGGCGCCGCTGAGCCCAGCGCTTCGCCGCCGGAGGCACTGACGCAGCGGACCACAAACGCATAGTAGGATGGGAAAGTGCAGACGCAATCTTCCCATCGCCGGCTGCGTCTGTGTAGGCGAAACAGCCTCGAGTTGGACAGGAGCCAAGAAAACGTCGCCACCACAGAGCGCGTTCCGCACGCGCCTCGGAATTCCTGCGCTCCTGCTGTTGGCTTGCCAGTGCAAAGCAGCCAGATCCGCTCTGGCCCCACGACCGAAAACTACGGAACCGCCCCAGCTGAGCCGACCTGCCAAACGTTTAGCTTCAGCTGGCTCTAAGGGCGGATCTAGTTCACAGAAAAAGATGGTCGTTTAGACCTGGCCACCTCTCCCACATAGAAGCAAACACTTTAAAGGTTTTTGGCCCCGTCTAAAGTACTTTGGTGGACACCTCCACAGTGTGTAAGGAACGAACCGCGCAGGCGCGCCCAAAATACCAATCGGCACTTGTTTTCGCGCTATCCCGAGCGAGCGCGCTCAGAATTGCAGCCTAAATATGATTTCGTGCTTTCCCAGCAGCCGCGCCCAGAATTGCAATCTGAGCTCGATTTCGCGCTCTCCCAGGCAGGCGCGCCCAGAATTGCAATCTGAACTTGTTTTCGTGCTTTCCAAGCGGCGCGCCCATAATTGCAATCTGAGCTCGGTTGCGCGCTCTCCCAGGCAGGCGCGCCCGGAATTCCAATCCGAACTCGTTGTCGCCGTTTCCGAAGCGATCGCGCCCAGAATTGCAATCTGAGCTCGATTCTGCGCTCTTTCTTTGGCAGGCGCGCCCAGAATTGCGATTTCAGCTCGATGTCGCGCTTTCCCAGGCAGGCGCGCACAGAATTCCATCTGAATTCGATTTCGCGCTCTCCCAAGGGGGCGCGCTCGGAATTGCTATCTGAGCTAGTTTTCGTGCTTCCCGAGCGGGCGCGCCCAGAATTGCAATCTGACCTCGATTTCGCACTCTCTCAGGCAGGCGCGCCCAGGATCTGAACTCGTCCTTGCGCTCTCGCAAGCAAGCGCGCTCAGAACTGCAATCTGAGCTCGGTTTCGTGCTCTCCCGAAGGAGCGCGCTCAGAATTGCTATCTGAACTCGTTTTCGTGTTTTCAAAGCGGGCGCGCCCAGAATTGCAATCTGAGCTTTCTTGCTGTCTTGTTTACCATTTTATATGTTTTTTTTTTTATTTTTGCTTTACTTTTTGTCATAAATTCCTGTTTTGTCGTCCCGCGCTTTTTTTTTCATTTTTTTTTCTTTTTTTTTTTTTTTTCTTTTTTTTTTTTTCTTTTTGTTATTTCCTTTTTCTTGTCTATTTTTTTTCTTCTCTCACGCAGGCGCGCCCAGAATTCCGATCTGAACTCGTTTTCGCCGTCTCCGAAGCGATCGCGCCCAGAATTACAATCTGAGCTCGATTCTGCGCTCTTTCTTTGGCAGGCGCGCCTAGAATTGCGATTCCAGCTCGATCCCGCGCTTTCCCAGGCAGGCGCGCACAGAATTCCAATCTGAACTCGATTTCGCGCTCTCCCAAGGGGCGCGCTCGGAATTGCTATCTGAGCTAGTTTTCGTGCTTCCCGAGCGGGCGCGCCCAGAATTGCAATCTGACCTCGATTTCGCACTCTCCCAGGCAGGCGCGCCCAGAATCTGAACTCGTCCTTGCGCTCTTCCAAGCAAGCGCGCTCAGAACTGCAATCTGAGCTCGGTTTCGCGTTCTCCCGAAGGAGCGCGCTCAGAATTGCTATCTGAACTCGTTTTCGTGTTTTTTCAAAGCGGGCGCGCCCAGAATTGCAATCTGAGCTCGGTTGCGCGCTCTCTCAGGCAGGCGCGCCCAGAATTCCAATCTGAACTCGTTCTCTCCCGAGCGAGCGCGCTCAGAATTGCAATCTGAGCTCGGGGTCGCGCTTTCCCAGAGGACGCGCCCAGATTTGCAATCAGCCGCCCGGGTGGCAATCTGCGCCGTGATACGCCCGAAACGGCAATCTGAATACGGAAACGCTTCAATCCGCAACCTCAGCACCGCAACGCCGGAATCGGCAATCTTAGCCCTGAAAGGCACGAGCCCGCAATCTGAACACAACACCGCCCAGAACGGCAATCTGAGCAACGAAAGCCCCGAGTAGGCAATCTGAGTACGGAAACGCCCGAATCCGCAATCTGAGCGCTGAAACGCTCGAATCCGCAATCTGAGCAAACACCCGAATCGGCAATCTGTGCACGGAAACGCCTGAATTGGCAAGCTGAACACCGACACGCTCGCATGTGCAATCTGAGCCCTGAAACGCACGAACCCGCAATCTGAGCACTGCAACGCTCGAATCGGGCATCTGAGCACCCAAACGCCCGAATTGGCAATTTAAGCCGAGACGCGCGAATCGGCAATCTGAGCACGGAAACGTCTCAATCGGCAATCTGGGCACGGCAACGCCTCAATCGGCAACCGGAGCATGCAAACGTCTGGCGCAGTTGATCGAAGATGCGATGTGATGATCTTTGTTCTCACGCCAGTTGCGCGGAATCATTCCCAAAGGCATTCTGTGTGAAACGGATGTGAAACTATAGATCACTCTAGCTCAATCACAGATTCCTTCAATTTTTTGGGATCCTTTGAGCTAAAAAGCCTGTCAATCCAAGAGATTGTGAAGCACTGGACGCACCTGTTGGCACTTCCTTGGGTGGCGTCCGTGGGAGCGTCCCATAGTAATGACTCGCTCTGTTGTAGGCGAGCCAAAAGGGTGTGTCGGGCACTGCGCCGTCGATGTCCACACCAATGCTGGCAAACGTGCGAATGCTGTCGGTATTCTAGATCCTCGCCAAAGTGCCCAACACAAGGTCGTCTGCGTAGTCGCCCCGCAACTGCTTAGCCTTATACTGCTGCACAGTACGACCAAGATTGGCAGCTGCCGCTGCTAGGGCTGCTGGGTCTGCCTCTTCCGTCACACGAGCCCTCATGCGTGAGATGCTGTCGTCTGTCATCCCAAGTTTTCGGAGGGCGTGGAACAGGCAGTGCCCGTCCTTCGGTGTAGACGGATCGCAGCGCTTGCCGTGGGGAGCCAGAGCCTCGTCCAGCTCCTCAATGCTGATCTCTACATCTTTATCTTTTTCTGGCACGTCTGCCGCGGGCCTCTTTCGCGTGCTTCGTCGAGAGCTCGCCTTGTGGACCAGCGGCGCGTCATCTGAGTCGACGATGGTGCGCATGAGCTCTCCTGGTCTTCGCTCGGGTCGGAGCCATCTTTCTATGCGTCCTCGGGGCGCCTCTCCTCAGTCTGGAGCTGACGACGATATACTTTTGAGGCTCTCTTGAGATGCAAGACTCTATTGCTTTCAGGGCCTGTGGAGGTGTGGCTGATGCCAATCCAGCACTCACACCACTTGTGGCAGTAGAAACGCTCTTGCCTCGAGAGCCCCTCCAATTCCAAAGTATCGGCATCCCCCCGTAACCACTCCCGTAGTCTGCGCCAGTACGCCTTAAGCAGCTCGGACCTTTCCGCTGGAAATCGCCTCACTCTGCGTTCCCCCGTCTGGATAGGTATTCGAGACATTTCCGGCGCTCGTCGCGCTTCAGGAACCACTGCTGGTAGTCTCCCCTGCGTGCTCGCTTGGTATTCTGCCAAAACTGCCACATATTTGACCAATTTCGCGCCAGCAGAGATAACGCTGTGTTTAGTTCTGAATTGATTCTCCAAGCCAATTCCTGCCATCGGACTTCAAGTTCTGAGTCAGCAACCTGGCCTTTCCACATACTCAGCTGGCTACCCATTTTCTTCAATAATCCATCGAAGGATTCGCCCGAATTTGTTGTTGTACCATCGGCCGAAACCCATTCTTTTGAATCGTTGACTGTTGAGGCTCGGGCAAAGAAATGCGGCAGGCGTGCCCAGGAAGGGTCCAACATTGTCAACAATACGTTTTTGTTGTACGTGGCATCGTTGCTGAGGACGTGTTGCACGCGAAGAGTTCCAGGTAGGAATCGCAGGACGCCTTGGAAGACCCTGAATGCCACTGCTACTTGAAAGATGTAGCTCTCGAACTTGAGAGGACGCGCCGGCGCGCCATGCCGAACCTGTCTCCGATGCCGACCCCACGTGATATCCACGATGCGCTCTGAGTCGGCAATCCTGGGTAAGTTCTGCTGCCACGCCACTGGGAGCCTCAGCTTGCTCCACATTGCAGATACCGTGCTGTCACATATCTTCAATGCCCGAGCGGTTTTCCCGACGCCAGTCCCGTCCAACCAGTGTGCAGCCAGTTTGAACCTTGTAACCAAGCCAAGTTTATTTCGGCTTCCCTCAAACGGAGTTCCACTGAAATTGACAGAGTGGTGCGCTTGACAACGAGTGCATCTGGCTGAGGCTATAGGGCCATGGCCTCTGCCTTTGACTGCCTGGCTGGCTCTTTGACTTGGTCTCGGCCGAGAAGCGTTGCAGCCACAGTGCCCAAGCGGGCGGACAACACCTTCAGAAAGAAGGTCCTGAAGGATTCCAGCCTTTTTCCGATTGTCCAGGTGTTGCAGAAGTTCGGGGAGCTGCATGCTTGAACATCGGTGGAAACCTACCGATCGCGGCGCATCATGCAAAAGAATTGGCGGCGGTTGTGCTGGCGCAACTGGCTCGGCTGCAGGTGGAACGAGTCGACGTGCAGGTGACTCTGGCCCTGATTGGGGCACTGCTGGCACCAGGGCAGATTGCGACTGCGAAGAGCCACCTCGTCCAAAAAATGCATTCACGTATCTTTCATGAGTCGCGAGGTGAGCGAACAACAATTCTGAAGGTATGGGTGAAGCACAGTAAGGACACGAAGTCAATTTCGGAGATTGAGCCATCGTGCTCTGGGTACGTCATGCGAAAATCGGTCCGGGATCGCTTTGGGATCGTTCCGGTATCGTCTCAGAATCCTTTCAGAATGCAATCAGAATCCTCGCAGAATGCTTTCAGAATCCTTTCAGAATCCTCTCAGAATCCCCTCAGAATCCTCTCAGAGTGCTTCCAGAATCCTCGCAGAATGCTTTCAGAATCCTTTCAGAATCCCCTCGGAATCTTCTCAGAGTGCTTTCAGAGTGCTTTCAGAATTCTCTCAGAATCCTCTTAGAATCCTCTCAGAATCCTCGCAGAATGCTTTCAGAATCCTCGCAGAATGCTTTCAGAATACTCGCAGAATGCTTTCAGAATCCTTTCAGAATCCTCTCAGAATCCCCTCAGGATCTTTCAGAGTGCTTTCAGAATCCTCGCAGAATGCTTTCAGAATCCTCTCAGAATCCCCTCGGGATCCTCTCAGAGTGGTTGCAGAGTGCTTGCAGAATCCTCTCAGAATCCTCTCAGAATCCTCTCAGAATCCTCGCGGAGTGCTTTCAGAATCCTTGCAGAATGCTTTCAGAGTTCCCTCAGAATGAATGCTCTCAGAATCCTGTCAGAATTCTGGCAGAATCCTCTTGGGAGTGCTCGTAGAACCCCCGGCCAACCTCTTTAGACAGGGCCACTGTGACATTTTAGACGCGGGCAAAAACTTTTAGAGGTGGCATTCCTCTGTTGAGGGGTGCACCAGTCTAAACGACCAAAAATTTCTGTAGACAGTTTTGCATCTCTAAAGCTCGTCACACGATCCCGCTCGCGCCAAAATTCTAGCTTCTCTGCCCGAAACGCACACAATTGAGCAGCGCTCATTGCCGTGGAGCGCTCCACTGCGCGCGCCAGAAGCGGCGGCAGAGGTACAAAGCCAGAGGCGCGAGGCAGAGAGTGGGCCCATTCCAGATGGGTCCAGGGAGCCATAGCTCCCACGCTGGACGCATCGAGCAACAATGCATCCACGGCGTCCTTGCGAAAGGCAAAACTGCAGAAGCCAGCGCTCCCTACTGCTTGACCGGGTACCTAAATCCGAATCACTGTCGGGGCCGTCATCGCCACCTCAGCGGCGATCCTTCCAGCCGCCCCAGTCGGACTTGCTGGTCCAGCTGGAGCGGTGCTCGCCTTTGCCGGTCTTGCCCTTGCCGCCGCCCCTGCCGGTCTGAGCTGGCGTCCTCGAACGGTGGCGGCTGGGAGAAATGACCTGGCGGTTGTCGGCAGCACCTCCCTTGGGGAACGTCTTGCCGCCCCGAGACTGCCCTGCAACTGTGGGCGCGGACGCGGCAGACCCTGCCCCGCGGCCACCTCCTTTCTTGCTGGCGCGGGCGAGGGCATCGCCAGCCTTGTCCCTGGCCTCCCGGACCATGTCCCGGTCCAAGTTCGTGAAATACCACTTGGCTGTGGCGTCCTCGCCGTTCTCGAAGGCACGAGCCATCTCTCTCCGCGCCAGCAGATCATATTGATATGCGGCGTTGACGCCTCCGGATTCCTCGGCCACTTTTGCGACGAGGAAGATGTACGCCAGCAGCTCAGTGGCCGTGCAGACTTGGGCGAAGCAGAGTTTCATGTCCCACGAATACAAATGACCGATGAAAGTCGCAAATCCGTGGAACGTTGTCTTCTCCTCTGCAGCTCTGGCCTTGCGGACCTCGAAGCTCGCCTTGAGCCGATCTTCCCAAGAGCCCTCGGCGGGCATCGCCTCGATGACGGGGGTCCGGGACCAGGCGGGCCGGTGGGGGACCTGGAGATCGCCTCCATCCGTGCTGCCCAGGAAGGGGCGCCCGTTCTCGGCAGCCACCTTGCCGGCAGCTTCCCATTTGATCAACTGATCTACGTTGGGAAGGGCGTCCTTGGGAAAGAACGCGAGGCCGATCTCCTGGGCGCGTGTGGCGCTCGTAGGAGAGGCTATTCTTGCCCGGCGCTCTGGCCTCGCTCTGGCTCTTCACAAACTCGTTCATAGCCTTGGTGAAGCCCTCGGCTGCGCTCGAGGCAGTGCCGCCAGCGGCCTCCAGGGAAGGCTTCGTCTCCTTGCAGCACTTGTCGTGGACGCGGAGGGCGTGCACAGGCGTCGCGGGCGTCATTTTCACGGCCTGCCAGCTCGAATGATTGCCCTCTCCTGTGAAGGGCGTGTCATTGACCGTGATGGCCGATTTCAGCAGATCACGGATGACTTCATCTGCGTAATCGCCTGGGTAGACGCTGCTCACAGCTTCGCTCATCATGCGGGCCACTGCCGTGTACCAGCGCAGATCGTGTCTGGCCTTGGGCTCTGCCTCCAGGCTGAGCACGAATTAACCCACTTCTCGCGTTGCTCTGCAGAAGCGCCGTTGAAAGCACTCCCCGGCATCCCCTCGAGATCAGCCTGGATCTCTTCACGAGAGGAAGACATGCGATACGTGGCGAACAACTGTTGAGAGCGGGATGATTCCAGAAGCAGCAGTAAGCAGAAGAGGACTTCGAAAGCACTCTCAGCCGGCGGCTACGGACATGGAGCGAGAAACAGAAACTTGGAATCACTCCTTTGAATCGCCGCCTGTCGCCCCAGCCGATACACAATGTGGAAGCACCGCGGAATGCCTTCATCCACGATCGCCTGGCGCAAAAATTGGAGCAGCGGCCGCCGCCCCAGCAGTCCCTGACTGCAGCGCACCAGAGCCCACAGCGAATGATGATGGGAGAAGAAATGGGACAGAGTTCGATTGTTTTTAAAGCAATTCTCGCAGTGCGCCCACCTGGACACGTTCGAGGGACACGGCCGAGCTTTCTCTCCAGTTTGTCCCCCAGGCCCACTTCCATGCCTCGGCGCCGCGTCGGCGCAGTCTCCGACTTGCCAGCGCTGTCCTCGCCGCCGCTGCCAGAGGAGGAGGGAAAAGCAATAGATGGTGCAATGAAAAGAGCACCCACTTTCGGGCGCCCAAGGAGGCGAAAATAAGCAGAAACTGTAGTTTTTTGGGGGCGCGCGGGCGCCCAGGAGCAATGTCGTGCTTAGATGTCGAACTTGGGCTGCGTGGGCCCGAGAGACGCGCAATCGAGCGCAGAAGCCAATTCTGGGCTCCGATTGCAAATCTGGACGCGCCTGCGCGCCAGACCGCGGATAGGAGCCCAGAATGCAATGCGCGCGGACGCCCAGGAGCGCGAATTAGCGCTCAGATTGCGACACCGCCAGCCTCCGGGCGCCAGAAAGGGGAAAGGGGCCCAGAATGCAATTCTGGGCGCGGACGCCACGGAGCGCGAACTTGGCACTCAGATTGCCAATCTGGACGCGCCTGGGCGCCAGACCGCGGAAAAGAGCCCAGAATGCAATTCTGGGCGCGCGGGCGCCCAGGAGCGCGAATTGGCGCCCGCATTGCCAATCTGGACGCGCCTGGGCGCCAAACCGCGGACAGGAGCCCGGAATGTGCACTTTCGCCATGGGCGTCGTTTGCGATCTTTTCGCAGATCCGCAGTCGTCCGGGAGCCTGGCTCCGACGCAAACGCAACTCAATATAGCCGCATGGAATGTGAGAGGCTTTACGCACCTGAAGCCGGCGGAGTTGACGCACATCACGCAGGCATACAGCATGTTAGTGCGTGCACGGGAATGATGAGAAAGGTTTTTCGGGCGTCGTGTCCAGGCTTTGCCCCTCGCGTTGCTCATCGCAACCGCTCGGGCTCAAGCATCAAAGGCACGGGGTTTTCGCTCGATGGCCGTCACACCATCCCAGGTAGCACTCTTTGTCTGGACTGCCGTGATTGCCCCCTCGCTCTCCGATTGGCTGGCCGGTTCCGCTGGTGTGCGCTCCGCGCCGACGGCCCCCAGCCGCGCGGCGGCCGTCGACTGGTGCTGGGAGCCTCTGCCGTCGGGCTGCTCCTGCGTGCTCCCGCCCGTCGCCGGCGGCGCCCGAGCCGCCGGGCTCGCCCTCGCGGGGTGCCGCAGTGCGACTCGCGCCCGACGGAGCCGTGGCGATCGAGGTCGTCTGGCCGTGGGTGGGGGGCCTCGCGTACTCGCCCGGCCTCGCCCTCGCCGGCTGCCTGTGGTCGGTGATCCTGGAGGTGCTCTTCGTGCTGAATTGGTGCCGCCGTGCTGTGTGGCTCGACTCGACGCAGCTTCGTGTGATCCGCAGTGGAGCAAGACTGACTGCCGTAGGCGCAGCTGCTCGTGCCGCTTGGCTTTGACCCTGGTTTCAGGCACGCACGCGTCATCTTGCGGCCGTGTCACGAGTGGTCTTGGATCGTATACACGGGCGGCGGCGGCCGGCAGGTGGAAAAAGGAGAAGGACGGGAACAAGGTGTACCTCATGAGGGCGGGTCACCCGCCAAGGTCTCTGCCGGACAAGGATGTGGAGGTCGTGCTGTTCGTAATGTTCCTCACGGACGACGAACTACGTGGGCTGTTCGTGAAGGCCCGCGCCGAGGTGGCGCCCTGGCAGGAGTCTGTGCCCGATCTCCACGTGCCAGCGGGCCCGACCTACCTCTTGTCGGAGGATGGGGGCCAGCGCCCGCTCCTTCGCCGCCGTGTCCAGGACATGCAGGTGAGGCGCACCGGCAGGGAGGGCAATCCACCTGTCGCACATGCGGGCGCTGGAGCCGCCGAGTCACTCGGCGGCGCTGGGGATGCAGGCGACGGCGAGCCGACCGCCGACGGCGTGCGTCACCGCTGGCAGGTCAGCAAGCCTGGTCTGGTCGGGGAGCTGGATATCCTTGTGCTACACGCATGCGTCATGATCAAGCTGGGTGACCGCGGCGCCGCCGACATGGACGGCGAGATGGTGTCAGTGCAGAGCGTTCCTGAGGCCGACGTGGGCGACTGCGCGTTCGTGAAGACCTCGGCCTACGAGGTAGCGGTCCGCTGCGTCGACGGCGCGGCCCTTTGTTTCGGGTGGCGTAACAGGATCCTGCCGAGCCACGCGTTTTCTCACGGTGAAGGAGCCACGCCGGCTGTCCATGCAGATGCCACCGAGCCGTACGATGTTCGCACTGTGTGGGCGGACACCGACGCCATGAACGACGGATTCAAGACTTGGCGTCATGTGGTCATGGAGAGCTACCCCACGGTGTGGAGCGACAGCCCTGTGGAGGGGCGGTCTAGCCTGATGGTCATCCCCAGGTATTCTGATCGGCACGGCGGCAGCGTCAGGATGTGGCTCGACCTCTGCTCTCGCTCGCAGAACCTCAGGCCGGGCGAGCGGGTCATGGGCGAGCTCTCCGTTCTCTGCGAGCTCATCTACGGGGGGGACATGTACGACCAGCTAAATATGCCGTCGCTGGCCAGCTTCGAGATCATAGCGTTCCGTCCCCAGGGTATCGCGGACGTGTACTCGGGCGACCCCTCTTGGCCGCAGTGGGCCAACGCGTGGCTCTACTCCGGCGTGGACTCTGCGGTGCACATGGTCGCGCCCGAGCTGGAGCACTACGTGGCCAAGACGGCCAAGGACGAGGCCAAGGTCGAGTCCATGCGGGTGCGGGCCCGCAAACCTCCCGTCGCTGCCGACGCCGTCGTTGCTAGCGGACACCCTGTCGCTGGACGCAGTACACCTGTCGCCGCCATGGCGGGCCAGCCTTCCAAAGGATCGGGCCGCGGAGCCCTGGGGGGAGGCGATGGCGCCGCTGCCGCGGCGGAGGCTCAATGAGTGATACGACCCTCGGCGGTGGGACTGGCCCAACCCCCGCCGTTCGCCTTCCTGGGCTTGCACGCGGATCCGCGGAGATCTTCCCGCTGCCCGACGACTCCAGCATCGTCGCGGAATTCTGGATCCACCTTCAGGGGCGTGCCCAGCGCCGGTTCGTGAGGGATTGGCGGGAGTGTGTGCGCTCATTAAATTGGTTGTGGGGTGCTGGTCATCGTGAGGCCGCCCGACGTGCTCGAGGCGACGTCCACCCATACCGTTTTCAACTTCAACGTGAGGTGCTGGTGCGAGTCGCCCAGGGGGTTCAGACATATCTGGACCCACCCTCCGACCTTTCTCCGAAGGAGGCCTTTCAGGGGCTACTTCGAGGCCGCGGGGTCTACGACACCGAGACGGCCTACACTACCCTGGCACCCTACCAACGGGGCGCTGTTTCTCTTCCTGGTGACGTCTCGACGGCCCCGGCCGTGGGAACCTTGGTCACGGGGCGCGCCCTCGAGTATCTGGTAGCGGCAGAGGAGCAGATGATCAGGACCGATGCTGAGGTCCAGCTTGACCGTGAGACGAATGGCGAAATCAAGATCTACACCGACCCCCTGCTCGCCAATAGTCGCCGACGGTACTCCACCTTTGTGAAGGACCTGAAGCGGAAAGGCTTGGTGGGCTTCACCCGCGATCCCAAGGAGTTCGTGGGTGTTTTCTTCGTCTGGAAGAAGGAGCGCGCGTCCATGAGGATGGTGCTCGACTGTCGCCGCTCCAATCAACGTTTCGTGACCCCTCCCGGGGTCGAGCTGTTGTCGACCGAAGGGCTTGGTCGGATCGAGTGCGACACGGAGCAGACCGGCACACTGCCCATCTTCCTGGGCAAAGCGGATGTGAAGGATTGTTTCCACCGCATGATGTTCGGCAACCATCTCTCCAAGTACTTTTGCTACCCGGGTGGCATGGCCAAGGAGTTTGGCATCGTCGGGCAGCTGGTGGAGGGGGTGCCTGCTCGCGCTGACGATTACCTCTGGCCATGCGCCCTCGCGTTACCCATGGGCTGGACGTGGTCGCTCTATTTCGCTCAGGTGGCCAACCTCGGGCTGGTGGAACGGGTCCCCGCGGTGGCGTCGAGTTGCGCGGCCACCGATCGAGGGCCCCCCATCGTGCTGTCCCCGACCTCCTCCTGGCACTACGTGTACGTCGACAACGTTGGGCTCATCTCGCTCGATGCCTCGTACGTCAAGGGGGCTCTGGCGGACACCATCGCGGCCTTCGACGCCGCGGGCCTCGTCATGCATGACATCTCGGTGGACTCCGACACGGCCGAGGCTTTGGGGGTGACGCTTGATGGCCAGAGACACCAGACCCTCGTCAACCACCGGCGCTACTGGAAGGTGAGACTCGGGCTCCGGTGGGCCCTCTCGTTGCGACGCCTGGCAGGGCGAGAGCTCGAAGTATTGCTTGGCCATTGTACATTCGTTGGTTTGATGTGTCGGGAGACCCTGTCCGTGTGGCACACCGTCTACACCTTCGTCCGTGAGCGGTACTGGGCCAAAAGCGACGTGTGGGAGTCCGCACGTCAGGAGCTCGAGTGCTTCCTCGGGCTGATGCCGCTCCTTCGGTCTGAGTGGGATCGGCCGTGGCTCGCGCAGGTACTGTCCGTGGACGCCAGCCCGTACGGCTGGGGGATAGCCAGCTCCGAGTTCGGAGTGTCGATGGTGAAAAAGCAGGGCAGGATTCTTGAGCGATCTCGTTTCCGTCGACTCGGAGGGTTGCCGGCTCGGGCCAGTGCCCTTGCCGCCGCGGGGTTCGTCTATTCACCCACCACTGATCGCTGGCAGGTCGACGATGAGAAAGTGCGGGACCCTTCGGACGTTCGGGAGGCTGGAGCTTGGGAGATGCGCGAGGATTTCCCTGAGATTCCTGGGGCCCTCCTCCACGGGGATCGGTGGCGCTTGATTTTGCATGGCAAGTGGGCCTACTCTGAGGATATCCTGATTCTCGAGGCCCGCGTCCTGGTCAAAGCTGTCGCAAGAGTTTGTAATTGCGTTCCAGGTGGATTCTGCAGAGTATTGTTATTGGGAGATAATATGTCAGTTATATTAGCTTGTGAAAGATTTGGGGCCCGCAGCTTCGGGCTCTTGGTGCAGATCAGACGAATCGCGGCCTACGCTTTGGGCCGAGGGGTTCGATTTGGGTTCAGGTGGCATCCCTCAGAGCTCAACAGTAGCGACGCTGGGTCCCGTATCTACGACCCCAACTACGACTCCACGAAGGATCTCACCCGCCTGGTGGCTGACGGACACGGACCCGGAGACGTCCTGCCTCAGCCTGCGGATCCACCTCGGTCCGTCGACGTGCCGGCTCAAATTCCCGAATCGCCCGAGGACCCAGATTCTCTTGCCTGCACCGTATTCCACGACTGCCATGATGCGGACCCGCAGCCTGGAGGCGCCGAGCCGAACCATCGCTGGCCAGAGGAGCTTACTCACGACGTTCGGAGCGCGTCCGATGACGACTTCCTGTCCGCCTTCAGCGACCACGGGGCTAACGACGACGCCTACCTGGCTGCGACCGGGGACACCCTTGATGCTGGACACTGGAAGGGTGCCTCCAACCAGAAGGTCCCTGATGACTCTGGCAGTCAGAAGGCCCGCCTGGGCTACAGCAGCAGCCACGGCCGCTGCCACCGCCGCGGCCGTCGACGTGGACAGCGATGGCACTACTACGGCCGACGAGATGGTGAAGATTCTCGGCGACAGGGCGCCCGCAGCCCTGCTGGTTCGGTGGACCGTCGCGGTGGAGTTCGCGAGGCGGGACGAGCCTGTCATGGGTGTCGCCGTGACGAACGGAGTCAGCAGCTACCTCAGGCCAGAGCTCCTCAGCCTTACCTCGACCAGCCTGGTGGCCCCGGGTTCGCTGGTGTCGCAGCACTGGAGCCTCCCTTTGCATCCTTCAGAGAGGAAAAAGAGGAGCTGGGCCAGCAAAGCGGACGATTCGCTGATCACCGTCTCGGCCCACAAGCTGCCGTGGGGTCGCGTTTCCCTCCAGGCCTTGAAGGAGATGGGCGGCCGGCTGTGGCCCTTCGTTTGTTTCACCTTCTGGGCGAGGTTGAAGAATGTCGCCAAGATGCTGGGCTTGTTGCACTTTGTACCGTGCCTGATGAGACACTCGTGGACGTGGATAGATCGCCTCAGGCCGGGTCGCAGCCAGGAGGAGAGTCAGAGGCTCGGAAGGTGGAAGTGCTGGATGAGTCTCATACGCTGCAAGAGCGCCCGCCTCGGATACCTCTGGAAAGAGCTCGCTGCCGGGATGCCAGCACGCGTGTATTTGTGCAAGGGCCAGCTCGTCGAGTTCCTCTGGTCGCCCAACCTTGTTCTAAGGCCACTGCCTGTCCGCGGCTAAGTAAGGACGGCACCTACATGGCCGACCTGTTTTCTGGCTCGGGCAAGGTTGCTCGGGCGGTCAACCAGCTAGGGTTCTCAGCCAAGGCCTGGGACATCATCCACGGGGCTAACCATGACCTCACAGACCCAGCGGTGCTCCGCCTGTTGTTCTCGGACATCCGTGACGGGAAGGTCTTCGCTGCCATGATCGCCCTCCCCTGCACCTCGCTGACCATCGCTCGAGACAGGACTTTTCAGATACGCTCACGCACTCAACCATGGGGGACGGACCTGACTGGGGCCTCAGATCGGGACCGAGCCTCACTCGAGACTGGTAACAAGATAATTCGGGCCGTGATTCGCATTCTCAGACACCTCAATCGCCACAAAATTCCGTGGATACTTGAAAATCCGTCTACTTCCCGTCTATGGTTCATTCCAGAGATATTGGCTATGTGCAGTCGGGCGCATGCTGAATGGCGACTTACAGATTTCTGCCAGTGGGGTACGCCGTGGCGCAAGAGGACATGGCTTGTTTGTGGCAATATGTATCCTGAGGACAGTTGCTCACTGGACAGGGTGTGCACTGGAAAAGCAGGTAGGCGCTCTCGCACTTTCCGCCGACACATCGAGCTGAGTGGCCGCAATGATCAGAATATTTTGTGGACCTCAATTGCTCAGCCCTACCCCTCTCGCCTTGCCACTGCTCTGGCTAGATCTCTTGCCGCTAAGAAGCACGCTTCCTGCTCGTACAACTCAGGCGGCCCCGTTCGTACCAAGGCCCAATGAGGCCCATGCCTGGCTTTGTTTTCGGTTTTTCCCCTCCTCTCTTCCCCTCCTTCGCCCCTGTCAACCCTTTTTCTATTCGGGATGTTTGGAATGCCTTGGACGTGTGATTCTAACGATCTCACGTCGTCCCAGCTGTGTGTTATAACCCTGTCAGATAGTAGCAGACGTTCTCCGCTGGAAAAATACGGTCTCATTATGTTAGTGCGTGCACGGGAATGATGAGAAAGGTTTTTCGGGTGTCGTGTCCAGGCTTTGCCCCTCGCGTTGCTCATCGCAACCGCTCGGGCTCAAGCATCAAAGGCACCCACCCTTTCGAACAATGTTCTCCCATCCCTTACTTCCATTATACTTTGCAGAATGCCTTGGACGTGTGATTCTAACGATCTCACGTCGTCCCAGCTGTGTGTTATAACCCTGTCAGATAGTAGCAGACGTTCTCCGCTGGAAAAATACGGTCTCATTATGTTTATGTGACTTTTTGTTGCCCTATTTCCCCCCTTCGTCCCGTGCTGTCTGTCACCCTGACTTGCTGCATGTCGTCCACGTCAGCCAGCGACCCCTGGAGCGGTGCTCCAGGGGGTCGTGTGGTTTTTCTGGTCACCCCTCCCAGGGCCGAGTGGCCCTGGTGGTGGGGGGGCGTCGTCAAGACGACGATGCAGCCATCAGGTGTCAGAAAGAGGAAAAGGAGGAGGAGGAGGAGGAGGAGGAGGAGGAGGAGGAGGACAATATTCGTCAACGATATTGGAATAAGCCCTCCCTCCAAGCTCCCTCGTTCGTAGGCCCCTGGAGGGAAGTGCCCCTTTGGGAGACCGCCGTTTGAAGATCCGGAAGCGTGCCGAAACATCATCATCAGGGTTCCAACGCCGCGAGTAATTCTGACTGCTACGTCTTGGCGATGCCGAATCGTGCCAGCACGCTGCTCCTGGGATGTCAGCTACGGGAAGCAACGAAACGGTTGCGCCCTGGCAATCACGAATCGCTCCAAAGCGCAATTTCTGGTACGTTCACGATGGGCATCCGTGAAACTCTGGCACATGTTTACAACGAAGGTGCGCGACGCTCAGGTGACCACCTTTTGAAAACGAGCCGCCTTCCATCCGTGAAGCCTTTGCATTTTTGTAATGCGAATGCGCGCGGCGCTAGGGCGAGAGACACATTCTGAAGCCCGCCCGCCCTCCATCCGTGAAGCTCTTGCAAAGGTCTAAGCTTCACGATCATAGCTGGGGAGGAAGTCTTAGACGAAACGCCCGGCCCGCCCTGTCGACCAGCCTCGGGGTGCGACAGGGAGGAGTTATTCATGTGGAAACGGAATGTAGGAGGAGGAGGAGGAGGAGGAGGAGGAACTGCCCATCCTCCCTTCTCCCCCGTACTACCCATGGTAGTGGCGGTGGAAACTGGCCCATCACAGAAGGGGTGCGAATCTTGGAGCGGCCCAGAGAGGGCCTCGGCTTCGGCGCACCCCACCCTGGGCGGATGGCCGGCGGGAGAGCCCGCGCGCAGGCGGAGCGGCAGAAATCGGCGGAGGGCCGCCGGAGGCGAGAGCGAGGCGCGCCACCACTTTTCGAGGCCCGTGCAGTCGGGGCCAGACTCGGGGGCAGAGAGGGGCGAGGGAGGTGAAGAGCTGGAGGAGGAGGAGAAGGAGGAGGAGGAGGAGGAGGAGGAGCAGGAGGAGGAGGAGGAGGAGGAGGAGGAGGCCTCGAGGCATGAACGATTCACGACGGGAGGTTCTGAATGGTTTTCGGCCTCCAGGCGGCCTCGGGGCCGGGTCGAGACCTCTCGGGGTCGACGCTGCGCCCACAAAAGTCACATGACCTCGGGGGCTTGGGGACTCCCTACAGGCACTCCGCCGTCGGGCCGGGGCAAGATGTACTTCCACTACATCTCGGAGGAGGGCCAGCCAGGGCCGCTTGCGCTCCGATCCGATGCGACAGCATGCGCCGGCCGGGGCCGCGGTTCCGATTCGGCTCGGTGCGGCTCGATCTGTGCGGGCATCGGCCAAGGGGGCAGCCGGGGCCGAAGCGCGGCGATCCGATCTCGATTCGATGCGGAACGATTCGTTGGCGATCCGACCCATATGTCCGCTCCGATCCGATGTCGCGGCTCGGACCGGCCGGCCAAGATGGGCGGGGTATTTGTTCAGTCTTAGTTTGACTTGCAAGTCCTTGCCGAGTCGTTCGATTAGCTTCCCGCCCCTGGGCGAAAGCGCACCATCCCAGCGGAGGCTGTTCCGACAGGGATCGGCTACACGTCAGAGTGACCTTTCGCCGGAGTGACCTTTGGTGCGGGCCCAATGGGATCCCCCGATCGCCGAACGCGATGCGGTAGTGGCGTCTTGCGCGCTCGTGTTTGACCCCCTCGCGCCCCCCAAAAGCCGCGCACCAAAGGTCACTCTTACCCAGGGTCACTCTTGCGTGCAGCCGACAGGGAGTGCACCATCCCGACCAACAAAACGCACCGCTACTCGATTGGCACGCTTGCAGGCGTGCCAGTCGCCCCCCGCCCGGCCCGAGTCCGCTCCAAAGCGGTCCCCGGACCCCTCCCGGGGTATGGCGCGCCAGTTCTCCGAGCGGGGTCCAGACGTGGCGGCGAGGCGCCCCCCAGCAGGCCGGCAGCGGGGAGTCGAGGAGGGCCTCCCGAGGCCTCAACAGGGAAGAGGAGGAGGAGGAGGAGGAGGAGGAGGAGGGAGGAGGAGGAGGAGGCGGAGGAGGAGGCGGAGAGGAGGAGGAGGGGGAGGAGGAGGGAAGGGAGGATGGGAGGAGGGAGGAGGCGGAGGAGGAGGATGCGGAGGAGGAGGAGGAGGAAGGCTAGGAGGAGGAGGGGAGGCGAGGAGGAGGAGGAGTGAGGAGGAGGAGGAGGAGGAGAGGAGCGGGGAGGAGGGAGGAGGAGGAGGAGGAGGCGGAGGAAGAGGAGGAGGAGGAGGCGGAGCAGGAGGAGGAGGAGGAGGAGGAGGAGGAGGAGGAGGAGGAGGAGGAGGCCGAGGAGTTCCGCTTTTTCGGCGAGGGGGCCCCCCGAAGGCCGCCGATGTGATCTGCTCCGCCCGCGGCCCCTGGGGTCTTCGACCCCTTCCCCAGGGCTGCGGCCCGCGTTCCGGGTCCATTTTTGATGGCCTCGCGCCCCGAAGGCGCCCCCCCCGGGGCCGGAATCGACGAAGAAACGCCACATATCATCGCCGGAGGTCTGGGCCTCCATGGCTCCGGCTCTGCCGTGCTTCGGCAGATGCTCCTAGATCTGACGTTGCGCCGGAGCGAGCGATGCGAGAAAGTGGGGCGGTCATGTGAGCGTTTCTTGTTCCTCCCCAGGGGGTACGTCACGCTCGTTACCCGGGCCAAACCCCCCCTCCCCCCCACCCCCACCCCTAAGTCGGGCGGAGGAATATTCCAAATTCGTCAAGCAATAGTAGGCGATGTTTTAAGCATTGTTGAACATTATGTTTTAATAGTTTTTTTTTTGTTGTTTGATGTTTTTGATTTTTCGCCCAAAATCCCCACCCTGTAGGAGGACATGCCCGACCTAGCCCCACCCCTACATGCTGTGGCGCACACAGGCGATCGATGCGCCGGTGGGGTGGCGCGGGCGCACCCTGGCAGGCGCATGCCGCGGCCACCATTACCGCTACCCTCCCGCCCAATCCCCCCCCCCTCCAGCCCGAGCAGGGCGCGCCCCGGCGCGCGCCAGCCTTCGACCGACCCACTCCCCCCCCCCCGTGGCACTGGAGGGTTGCTCCGAAGGGCTTAGGCGACCCGTCCTCCTCCTCCTCCTCCTCCTCCTCCTCCTCCTCCGCCTCCGCCTCCGTCTCCTCCTCCTCCTCCATCTCCTCCTCGCCCTCCCCCTCCTCCACCTCCTCCTCCTCCTGCTCCTCCTCCGCCTCCTCCGCCTCCTTCTCCTCCTCCTCCTCCTCGTCCTCGGGTCGCCTACGGCCCCGGGGGAAACCGTGCACCCCTGCCCCCGGGTAACGACCGTTACCCAGGAACTAATATCAAATTCTATCAGCAGTCCCGCCTCAGAGAGGTAGGGTGGACAGTTCCGCAAAGGTGTGGCGGAAGCAGCGGCGGCAAAGTAGGGCGGACACTGACATAAGAGGAGCTTCAAGAGTAGGGCGGGAATTTCCACCCTATTCGCGAAACCGCCCAGGAAGTAGCGCGGAGACTTGGGCTTCGGGCCATACCCCGACCCCCGACGTTATATTTTTCCGTAACCCCAGAGGATCGAAATCTCAAACTTTCGTCGATCACAAACTTTTTGAGATTTCGCAAACTTTTTGAGATTTCGCGAAAAGTTTGCGAAAAGTTTTCCGCGGTGTTGGGAAGTTTGAGATTTCCAAAAACTTTGAGATGCCACCGCTAATTCAAGAAATGGCGGTGGCCTCCTGATCTTTCGCGGCGAGGTAAGCAACCTGCCGTCGGCGCAGAAATGCCCGAGGGGTTTAAAGACGGCCCACGAGGGCCCCAAGCGGGCCCCGCAGACGGCCCAGGAAACCCTGAGAGGGGCCCAAGAAAGGGAATGCAAACTCACATTTCGAGCCCTCCTCCCCAAGGTGGCGTTCAGAGCCCCGAGAGGCATTCGAGGCGCCCCGAACACCCACCCAGGATGCCTCCCCCAAACAACAGGATATGGCCACCTGAGTCCCTGAGAGGCCTCCCATGAGACCCGCGAGTGCATCCGAGCAGCCCCTGATCCACGGCCCAGGCACGATGACACGTTGGGCCGATAGCCACTAGAGCGTCGCAAGCTCTCGCTCCTTCTGGGGGTCGGCGGAAAGGCTTAAGCCAATTGAATATTGGGGAGGGGGGAGGGGAGGCTGAAGGGGGGAAGCGAAGGGATACGTCAATATTTACAGTGTCATGCTGACATGCGAGCGTTCAGGCGAGGGCGAGGATCAGAAAGAGGAATACGGAGGGGATGAACATGAGGAGAAGGAGGATGGCGCACCGCCGTCCACATGACGGTAGCACGCGACGTCTGCCGCGCTGCAGTCGCTTTCTTTGACTCCGAATCCAGCCTGCAGCCGTTTTGGCCCAATGGCAGGGCGGAGCCCTCGGCCGAGCCCGAGCCCGAGCCCGAGCCCGAGCCCAAACTCGGCAGCGGCTCGGCGAAAGTACCACCTCGGCAGTATCGAACCAACAGACCCTACATGTTTCGTGAGAGAGATGAGCACCTTTGCTGCTCGTAATAGAGACGAGAACGCTTTCGATTTTGGCGAATACAACGCACTCATCAGGGGCAAGGCCCTCAAGCCGAAACCGTCGTTCCAGATCGTTGAATTCATCGAGGTGCTCGCGGCGATATTCCCCAGTGGCAGAGCCGGCCATTCTTTTCTCAATGACCAGATTACCGAGTTCGTGACGAAGGCCGCCGCTGGCGACCACAACGGCCGGAAACGAGACTTCTGCGGCAAGCACACACCGGAGGCGTTCGCCATCTGGTTCTGCAAGCGGGTGCAAACCATCCTGGGCCACTGCCACCAGATTGCTAGGGAGGGCTTGTCGAAGCATCAAGCTAAGGCTATATGCAGCGAGGACGGCGACGAGCTCGTGCGAGTCTGCAAGATGTTTTCATGCACGTCTTCCGCAAGCACTGGCGCTGGCGCTCCAGGCCCCGCCAGCGAGGGCGAGGCGGCTGACCCCGACGCAGCCCTCAAGCTCGCCCTGGCAGGACTCAGGGTCGGAACGGGGTAAAGCCAAAAGGAAGCCGCACCGGGCGACATCTAGCGGTTTATGATCCCCCCCGTTTCTACCCTCGCCCCCTGGCAAGTCCCATTTCTTCTAGGCGTTTGGGGGGTATTTGTGCGGGCGGTGTTTTTTTCAAGCAGGCTGCGTGCAGCGCGGGGCGCGGTCTGCTGGGCCCAACAGACGCTCGGCCATTTGGCAAGGCAGCGACCTAGGCGACGGGAGAAAGAAAGGGGGCAAGGGCGAAGGGCAACTGCGGGGCTGGCGGGAGGGGCGGGGGGGCCGCATTACAGGGGAAGACGCGTTGCCTCGAGGATTGGAGGCCCCGGGGGACGAGAGCGACAACGACGTGAACCAGGACGAGCCGAGCGCGGGCGGCGCGTCGGGCCCCGAGGGCGCGGCTCTTGCTGCGCCGCCAGTTCCTGGACCACTCCCCCAGGGCTCCAAGCGTCGCAAGGTCAAAGGCCCTGACGATGATTTGTTTCGGAAGGCAGCAGAGGAAGCAGAGAGGCGCCCATTGAACGGCGGCGTTTTTGTCGCAGCCGCAGTGAGAGGGATGAGGAGGCCGGCGTGCGCGCAAGTCGCGAAGCGACCTGCCGCGGCCAGCGGCTCGGCAGCGGGCGGCCCAACTTCCAGCAATTCAGGCAGCACCCGGATCTCGCCGACGACAGTGTTCGGCAAACTCAGGGTCAGCCATTTTACGAACACGTCCTATATACAGTTCTTCAACGAGGATGAGGAAGCATGGCGCTCGCTGGCCAACTTTTCCGCCTCCGTCCAGAACAGGGTCTCAATCGGAGACGCTCTGTTCGATTGGTTGTGCTCACTGGAAGAGCGCGTTTCAAAGGATGAGGTTTTGACTAAGCGAGCCATGCTCCTCGGAGTTGCCAGCGATACGGACGGCAGCGGCAGCGGTTGAATCAGGGCCAGCCGCCCCGTCGACCGTTTCGAGGGCGTGGCGGTGGCACCGGGCATGTAAGGGAAGTCTTATAGGATCTTGGAGGTGCCCTGGGACTCTGCTAAGGCACTCTGCGCTCGGCGCGGCAACGTCGAGCCCCTGCATTGCGAGCTTGCTTAGGCTTGCAATCACTACGTGTTCAGCATGCGTGCGCAGCAAAAGACGGGCCGAGATGGATATGGAGAGGCGCGGAGAGGAGGTAGAGGGGGGGCGGGAGGAAGGGGGCAACGAGGAGGAGGTTTAAGGGGTGGAGGGCAGGGAAGGGAGGATGGGGGCGGGGAGGGAGGGGGAGGTGGAGGAGGATGGGGGAGGAGGAGGAGGAGGAGGAGGTGGAGGAGGAGGAGGAGGAGGAGGAGGAGGAGTTTGAGGAGGAGGCGACTGAGGTTTCAGGCTTCTGAAATCCCCAGGCGCCTCTGGAGGCCGCCGCGAGGGCCCTCGAAGCCTCCAGTGTCCCCGCGCCCCGCGAAACCTGCGAGATGGCCGTTCGACGTCCCCCCAATTTGAATGGGCCCGAGTTTCCAGGGCGCCCTCGCGGTCTGAAAGTAGCGGAAAGTTGCTTGCGCCCCCCCCCCCCCCCTCCGCGACGGCGGCTAACGTTGCGGGCGCGGGCAAAGGGGGGGGGGGGGGGGCGCGAGCAAATTTGGGCGAATATTCTGTCCCCGAACCATGCAAACGGGAAACTCGGTATACGTTGCGCCGCCGGGCCTCGCACTATGAAGCTGTCTTTTGTTTCGGGCAGCCCGCGGTCTGCACCCACTTGGCAGAGACGAGGAGGGGCGCTGGGCGCCGCTCCAAAACGGCACGCAGGGGGGGGGCCGACAAGGACCGGCAGCGGCAGTTCGAATTCGCGGGGCGGGCGAGCGTCTCACGCCACTGCGGCTTCGACAAAACGCTACTCAACGTGCGAAGGTAATTATCCACGATCTTCCCTGGGACTAAGGACTGCTGGGTCCCTGGCAAGCATGCCTCGGCAACGTCCCGCAAAAACCGCGCGAAGTTTTCATGGCAGTAGCACCGCGACAGCTTGGGCCCCTGCCATCGGGCATGCCGTGCAAGATGCTTCAGCCAGTGGAATGTATATGTCAAGTTGCAATGTCCACGGCCGTCGGCCAACGAGGTCTGAACCAGCAGGTTATAATGTAGCAAAAATTAGCCCCCGAGCTCCTCCAAGCGACTGGCCTGTTCTTCTGTGAGAAACTGCCCCCTCTGTCTACAAGATCGTGAATTTCGGCCACGCGTTCATACGAGCGCAAACGCGCCTTCTCGTAGTCCGTCCTCAAAGGAAGCTGCGCGAGCACCCTAGCCATGACAGGGGCGAGGTGTCTCGACGCACTGGCTTTGGCACATAGCATGCCGAAGCACGCGCTGCCAACCATGCCTGGCGTCAGGCGCGGCAACCTACTCGCGGAACCCAGGTCGTCGTAATAAGTGCTGATCAGTCCCCATAGCGCCTTCCACCGCGCACTCGCGCCGCCTGGAAAAGGACCGCCCGCCGACGCCAAATCCTTGATGCAGCCGCCGTGTAAGTAGAGATCAGTTCCCAGATGGCACGCGCGCATCCAGTTGCCGAGGTAGCGAAACCTAGTCACGCCCGGGATCGTCCAGACAGGGTGGGCAGGCAGGGCGGGCCCCGCATCTATCGTGTAGACGCGCGGCAGCCAAGGGGCATTGTCCGAGACATCCTTGAGATTCAAATGGCCGTCGTCGGCAGGGCGCCAATGACATTTCATGCGGGAACTGTGGTGTTGAACCTTGCGCTCGTTGCAAGCGTACTCGACGTCCATAGGGAGCGCCGCACAACGCCGAAGTAGCCCCCATTTGCGATGGGCTTTCCTGCGGGGCGCAGAAGTGCCGCTGTGCGGAATCTATTCACCCCGCCTTACTGCTTAGGCGCGCGGAATTGCAACGCCCGCTGGCGCCAACCATCTGCTTGGGAGAAATGCAGATAAACAAAAAAGTGCCCATCCAGGTACTGCAAAGTTGCAGTAGTTTGCGACGGCGCTTGCGGCTTCTGCGCGGGATTGCATTTCTTTCGCCCGTCGAGCTTTCGGGCCCTTGCCCCCCAGGGGCGCTTGCGGTTTCTCCGCCCCCCCCTTATACTCTTCCTCGTTGAGTGTGATGTGTTGATTATGACCCGCTAGTATGTTTGTTCATGCCCCCGCGTCGCCATAGCTGGACCTGCACCAAACAAAGAAAACGCCACGCCGATAACTCGAACATATAGGGCCCGAAAGGACCGCCATATTCAAAAATAGCTCGAAGCTGGGCGCGCCATACAGGAAACCACCCCGCCCATGCTCAAAGTAAGGTATGCAATGTCAGAAGATTGCGCGCCTCTATATTTGACTTAGGCATGCCATGTAGATATGTTGCAACCCCATGCTCAAACCAGTGCGCGCCATAGATGGGCAACTTGCAACCCCGCGCGCCCATACTCAGCAACGCACGACAGCCATAGCTCAACAGAAGACAACGGCCCAGCACCAATAGCTTAAGCAGCCACTCAGCCAACAATCCCACAACCGCACATCCACACACACACACACACACGCGCGCACACGCACCGCAACCCATAAGCACATGCCATCACGTTACAACCACGCACATACCACAACACACACACACAACACGCACGATCACCAACCACCAGCCACCAATTTCACGCCAGCAACCGCGCGTGGGGAGTTCTGAATTGTCCACAGTGGAAAAGTCGCTCTGTTGGCTTAGAAACTATAGTGAACCCCTGACGGTGACCGATTCGATTTTGAAGTCCACATGAGTTATTGTGTGTGTTCGCTACCACGTTCAACACAGAACTCCCCACGCTCGCGCGTGCGCGTGGACATTTCTGTGTTTTTCACAATAGAAAGTCGCCATGTTGGCTTGGACATTTAAGTTTGCTTTAACGGTGACCGATTGGATATTGAAGGTAGCATTGGTCCTGGTGTTTGTTTTCCTATCGTGGCCAATGCAGGACTGAGCGCGCGCGGGCGCGCGGTGAGTTCTGCATTGTCAGCAAAAGAAAAGTCGTCACGTTGGTTTGGAAACCGAAATGGGCCCTGAACGGTAACCGATTGGGCTTCGAAGCTAACGTGGGTTCCGGTGCACGTCTCCTACCAAGATCAACGCAGAGTCTCCCCCGCGCGCGCGCGCTCTGTATTGTCAACAATAGAAAAGTCGACATGTAATTCGACAAACTGAATTTAAAAGATCCAGTGAACCTTTAGGGATGCCGACAGACGCGCCGACTTTTCAATTGTGGACAACGCAAAACTCCCCACGCGCGCGGGCGCGCGCTCGCGGATTTCTGAAATGTCCACAACAGAAGAGTCGACATGTATTACAAAAAAAATCAAAATTCCTGTGGACCTTTAAGGAAGCCCACGGGCGACGGACGCGCCGATTTTCCTATTGTGGACATTACTGAACTCCCCGCGCGCGCGTGCGGAGTTCTGTATGGTCCACAATAGAAAAGTCAACATGTAATTCCAAAAACTGAATGCACAAATTCTGCGAAGCCTTGAGGAGGCAAACGGACGCGCGGACTTTTCCACTTTGGACAATACAGAGCTCCCCGCGCGCGCGCGGGGAGCTCTGTATTGTCTACAATAGAAAAAGTCGATATGTCATGGAAAAAAGCATAATCCAAAATTTCTGTTAACTTTAAGGAGGCCGACGGACGCGCCGACTTTTCTGTTGTTGACTGCAGAAGTCTTCGCGCGCGCGTGCGGAGCTTTGTATGTTTACAACAGGATAGTCGACATGTAATTCTAAAAAACTGAACTCACAGTTTCTGTGACCCTTAAGAAGGCCGACGGGCGCGCCCACTTTTCTTTTGTGGACAACGCAGAACTCACCGCGCGCGGAGTGTTCGGTATTATCCACAATAGAAAAGTCGACGTGTAATTCCAAAGGCTGAGCTCAGAAACCCTGTGAACCTATAAGGAGGCCGACGGGCGCGCCGACTTTTCAATTGTGGACAATACAGAACTCCCCGCGCGCGCGCAGGGAGTTCTGCATTGTCCACATTAGAAAAGCCGACATGTAATTCCAAAAACTGGTTTCAACATTTCTGCCACCCTCCAAGGAGGCCGACGGGCGCGCCGACTTTTCTGTAGTGGGCAATACAGAAGTCCCCGCGTGCGCGCGCGTGCCCGCGCGGGGAGTTCTGTATGGTCCACCACAGAGAAGTCGACATGTAATTGCAAAAACTGAATTCCAAATTTCTGTGACACTGTAAGGAGGCCGACGGACGCGCCGATTTTTCTATGTTGCACAATACAGAACTCAGCGCGCCATGAGTTGTGCATGGATCACCGTGGAAAGAATACTCCAGAACCAATGTGAACTTCAAAACCGCGCGCGCGTGGGTAGTTCTGTATTGCCCACAATAGACATGTAGCCATGTTGGCTTGGAAGCCAAAGTGAACCCTTAACAGTAACCAGTTTGCTTTTGAAGTTCGCATGAATTCTGGTGAATGTTTCCTACCCATACAGAACTCCCCACGCGTGCGCGAGCGGTGGGAGTTCTGTATTGTCCACAATAGAAACATCGCAATGTTGGCTTGGAAACTACAGTGGGCCTTCAT
The DNA here is from genome assembly GCA_963575745.1 of Prorocentrum cordatum. Classification (NCBI taxonomy): domain Eukaryota; class Dinophyceae; order Prorocentrales; family Prorocentraceae; genus Prorocentrum; species Prorocentrum cordatum. The sequence goes on from CAUYUJ010001653.1 coordinate 52,289, forward strand.
GGTGGCCGATTGCATTTTGAACTGATCATGGTTTCTGGTATGTTTACGATTATGAGCAATACAGAACTCACCGCTCGCGCGACGGTGGGTAGTTGTGTATTGTCCACAATAGAAAAGTCGCCATGTTGGCTTGGAAACCAGAACAAAACTCTTAACGGTGGACGGTTTGATTTTCGTGTTAACATGGGTTCTGGTGTATGTGCCCTCCCATGGTCAACGCAGAACTCTCCACGCGCGTGCGCGCGGTTGGCCTGGAAACTGAAATCAACCCTTAAAGGTGACCGATTGGAGTCTGAAGTCACATTGGTTCTGGTGTATTTTTCATATCATGATCAATACAGAACTATCCACGCGCGCGCGTGGGTAGTTTTGTCCTGTCCACAATAGAAAGGTCGCCGTGTTGGCTTGGAAACTAAAGTGAACCCTTAACGGTGACCACATGGATTCTGAAGTTAACATTGGTTATGGTGTATGTTTCCTACCATGATCAACACAATACTCACCACGCGCGCGCGCGTGGGGAGCTCAATGTTGTCCACGATAGGAAAGTCGCCGTGTTGGCTTGGAAAATAAAGTGGCCCCTTAACGGTGGCCGGTTTGATTTTGAAGTTCGCATGGCTTCTGGAGTATCTTTCATACCATGATCAATCGAGCACTCACCACGCGCGTGCGTGGCGTTGTGTATGGTATACACTAGAACCGTCGTCATGTTGGCTTGGAAACTAAAGTGAACCCTTAACGGTGTTTTGGTGTGTGCTTGCTACCACTGTCACTACAGAACTCCATACGCGCGCGCGTGGGGAGTTCTGAATTGCCCACAATAGAACCGTCGCCACGCTGGCATGGACACTGACGTGAGCCCTCCACGGTGGCCGATTTGATTTTGAGGCAGGTGGCGATGACAACGGCCGAACTGTCCGCACTAAGTTCAAGGGGCGGCGTCAAAGCTCCAAACTATGCAGCATGGGGCCTCCAACCACGACGCACACCGCGCTGCTGGCGATCACCACAACGATTGTGAGCACAGCAGGGGCTTAAGACGCCAGGAAGGTATATGAGAATGAGGAGGAGGAGGACGAGGAGGAGGAGGAGGAGGAAGAGGAGGAGGAGGAGGAGAAGGACGTGGAGGTGGAGGTGGAGGTGGAGGTGGAGGAGGAGGGGGTGGAGGATGAGGAGGAGGAGGAGGAGGGGTCCAGGAAAAGGGGGGGAGGAGGAAGAGGCGGGGGCGGAGGAGGTTCCGGGAGAAGGGCGATTACGGGGAGGTGGAGGAGGAGGACGAGGAGGAGGGCTTTCCTGAGGGTCTTCAGTAGCCAAGGTCTACTTTGCAAGTTGCTTGGAACGGGAAGCGGTCATCGAACGCCTGCCCAGCTCCTCTTACCGCCGCTGCGATCCTGCAGGCCAGGGCAGGCCAGTGTTTCGCAACGGGTCTCGGTAAATACATCGCACTGCTAGGTTCCTGACAGGCTCGTCGAATAGGACGTCACTCTTAAATGCTCCAGCCCCCTTTGTAAGGAGTAGTAGGGGGAACGGGGGATCAGGATAATGAGGGGGAGGGGGAATATGAGGAGGAGGAGGAGGAGAGAGGAGGAGGAGGAAGGAGGAGGAGGGAGGGAGGAGGAGGAGGAGGAGAGGAGGGGGAGGGGGAGGAGGGAGGAGGAGGAGGAGGAGGAGGAGGAGGAGGAGAGGAGGGAGGGGGAGGGAAGGAGGAGGAAGGAGGGGAGGAGGAGGAGGAGGAGGAGGAGGAGGAGGAGGAGGAGGAGGAGGAGGAGGAGGAGGAGGAGGAGGGGGGAGGACAGGGAGGACAAGGGGGAGGAAGAGGAGGAAAGGAGGGGGAGGAGGAGGAAGAGGAGGAAGAGGAGGAGGAGGAGGCGGAGGAGGACGAACGAAAAGGCCTTCATGGGACTCCACCCGATTTGCGGCGAGAGCGTGCAGATAATCGCCCAGCAGCCATTGTCCCGCTCGTGGCTCCACTTCGCTGGTCCGCCGCGCATGCGCCGTTCCGGTGCGAACGACTCGTCTAGAGTCTGGCATCTTTGCTGCGAGTGCGGGTGCCTGCTCATGCTGTCGGCCCGTCTGCACCATGCGTGCAATAATGTGCGTGTGGTTGTCGCGGATCACAGGTCATGGGAACAAAGTAGAAATCGGTTGATTGTGCAAACCGCGAGATCAGGCAGATAGGATATGGGACGTTCGCATGAAAAAAGGCTTTCAGCCACTCCGCCGCCCCAAATTCCAAAGACCAAAGAGGGGATTCGTGACCATGCCCTGGTTTGAACGGGTGCCCCATGCAGGGCACAACGGAACAGGATCTGGCCTGCATCATGGGGCCGTCTCGGGCCGGTCTGGGGCCGTCTTGGAGCAATCTCGGGGCGGCTTGGTAAGTCACTCGATAGATCGTGCCATTACATTGAATGCATCTGGGCCCACTTACGGGTTCCCTGGGTGCTTCCCAGACCCTTCGAGAAGCCTCTGCAACTGCAGATCAGCAAGAAGGTGGTTGCGCCCACCCGTCCCCGCAAACCCCAGATCCCGCCAAGATGTCCGCAGTGCGTGGAAATCCCACTCGTTTGTTGCAGGATCGCCTCAGGGATGGCCCAAATAGCTGGAGATGGCGACCCAGGTTGGCCTTTAACGATCCTTTAACTGTCGTGCTACAGGCCCAGAGGGCTCGAAGATCCCCGAACAACTCCCCGAGACACCTCAACATTTCCCAAACAAGGCGGCCAATTTGCCCCCCAAGTAGCCAAAACAACCTGGTGCCCGACATATGTAAACCCATACGGGCATTGCTTGCGCACCCCCCCCGCCCCATGCCGGCACGAGTGGTGCGGGTCTCAGAGGTGTGAAGTGGGGGAGTACGGTACGCAAGTAATGTTTCAGTAAATTTGAAACGAACGCTGCGCGCTGATTATCCTCAACCTCCTCACGATTAGCCTTGTCATCGTCCTTCTCCCCCTTTGTCCTCTTTATCGTTTTCATCCTCGCATTCTTCCTGATCGCCGTCGTCGTCGTCGACGACGACGACGACGAAGACATGAATAGCCATAGGAATTAACATCACTATGCACTGTTACACCTACACCACTAGTGTTGATGCGAATCCTTCCGTTCCAGTTTTGGCCCGAGTCGCGCCAGGCAACCGTGCCGCGCTGCCAGGATCTCAAAGATCTGCGCCTGCTCACTTCTGACTCCGGGGGCCCTTGCGGCGATGGGCTCAGGGACTTCGCGGTGAAGGTGTGTCGCAACCGGCAAACCCTGCAGTACGTGGAGGGCCCTGTCACGTGGACCACGGCTGGTTTCCAGGACCCTGGGGCCCCGATAATCCTCGACACCAGGGGGGAGATTTCGCACCGAAGCCCCCTGCGTAATCGCCCTGCCCGAGGTCCCTAACCGCGGCGAGATGCTCGACAAGAGGTTGAAAGTCCTCGGCAAAAAGCGGTACGACAGGGCAAGGTGGGCAACCTACTTCACACAATACGGGAAAGACTTCGTCGACGCAGCTCTGGAGGACGGGGCCGAGAAGCGGATCGTGGACATCGCCCGCAAGGTGCGCGAGGAGGGCAAGGACCTCTTCGACCGCTCATTTGTCTACGGGAACTCCGCGGAGGGCAAGGGGCTGGTGCCCCGTTACGCCTCTGAGAGCGCCCCCGTCTCTGGGCAGACGAAGGCCGGCATCCAAAATAGCCTCGTGAAGATCCCGGGGGTCGGCCGATTCCACGCGCAGCACGGGGTGATCTTGCTGTGCCGAGGTGGGGGAAAGGGAAACCTTTGCCAGGCTGCGCTCCCAGAGTCCCTCCCTCTCACCCTCCCTCCCTCTTCCCCCTCTCCCTCTCTCCCTCTCCCCCTCTCTGCCGCCGTCTTCGGTCGAGGTGTCCTGGTTCCTAGGTAGGGGAGACGCGGGTGCTCGAGGAGACTCGTGCCCGGGGGGTCTCGTCCACGGCCGTGCGCGGGGGCGGCGCGCATCGCGCGCTGCGGTTGCTTCTTCAAGAGCACCCCCCCTTCTCAGTCGAAACGGGCCTCGCGAAGAGAGACTACGACAAGATGCTGCTCCGTGAGCGGGACAAGTTCCGCGAGCGGGCGCTCGCCATGTTCGGGCCCAGGGGGGGGGGCCTCCCGCGTCCGCTGCAGGAGGACCCCCGGGGGCGCGAGTACCTCTGCACACCCGAAACCTTCGGGGACATGCTGTGCGAGACGGCCAGGACGCTCCGCCAGCTTCTCGGCGCCAGCAAGAGGCCGCTCAGGGAGGCCAGGGCGGGCGCGTGGACTGAGGTGCCGCCCGACGGCGCGCGGAAGCGACGCCGCCTCTCCAAGGGCTCGCGCCCCGTGTATGCATGAGACACTTCCTTCTTCTGCCGCCTGCTCCTGCTCCTCCTGCTTCTGCTCCTCATGCTCGTGCTCGTGCTCGTGCTCGTGCTCATGCTCGTGCTCGTGCTCGTGCTCGTGCTTGCTCGTGCTCGTTCGTCGTCGTCGTCGTCGTCGTCGTCGTCGTCGTCTTCCTCCTCCTCCCCCTCGCCCCCCCCCCTCCTCCTTCTCCTCTTTCACCGCCCCCTTCTTGAAGGCATTTTTTCAAGCTGCGCGGGTCTTTTTCTTTTTTCTTTTTTTTTTGGGGGGGTGGTATCGCCAGGGTTGTAGTCGGGCCCGCCTGGGTCGTCTTGGGGGCCTCTTGGGGGTGTCTTGGGGCCCTCCATGGCCGTCGCGGACTTTTCCCCGGGCCATATTGGCCCGCTTTCTTGGCGGCCTTGGGTCGTGTCGACCGCCTTGGAGGCAACCTGGGCGCATCTGGGAGGCGTAATCCTCTGGGAAACAGCGAAGCAGAAAACGACGACGAGCGCGATTGACAAGGCGAGTTCTTCGGCAAGGCCAAATGGGGGCGGAGGAGGACAGGAAAACGAAAAAACGGGGGGGCAGTGCGTCCTCTTGTGATCAGAAATTACAATCAAAATCCAACGAACAATTGCTTGCGCCCCCCCCCCCCCCGCCGCTCCAGCATTCGAGAATGGCCCCCGTCGTGGCGGAGAGGGGGGGGGGTGCGCGAGCAATTTTTTGTGTTTCACGAGCTTTGCGGCCCCGTGGGTTTCGCTTTCTGGGGGCTCCCCGGGGTCTTTTTGGGACCCCCTCGGAGGCGTTTTGGGGGCCCCATGGGTCGTCTTGGGGTCCTCCTGCGCTGCCATGGGGCCTTCTGGGGGCCCCTCATCCCCAGCTGTCGTCGCTGGCGAAGATCGGCTCGCATGGCGAGTGCCCGAACAACGCTCGGCGAGATTTGACGACTGCGTTTCCGACGTCCGCGTTGCTGCCGAGGCCTCTGATGGTCAGGCCCCCCTACGTCGAGAAGAGCGATCCGTCCTTTCCGCTGTTTCAGAGCTCGCCCATTGCGATGCCGAGTGTCATGCCCCATTTCCCCCGCCGCAATTTTAGGGGCCACTTCGCGAAGTGCCTGGGGGATGGCCTCCCTGCTTTCTGGGGCCAAGTGCGGCGCGGCGACCCCCGCCTGGCCCGCCGCCCAACGGTTGCCCGACCCGGGTGGGAGAGGCGCGCCGCGCCCATCCCCCTGCGCCGTGATGGCGTTCGCTTTGAGAGGCATTCAAGCAATATTGTATCTGTCCAGTGGTCGTTCGCTACAGATCCGCACCAATGGGGGTGGGCTAACATTTTCTTGGCCGTTTGCTTCCCGAAGGCCGCTCGGTGCTACCCGGCACTTCGCGGGGGCGCGGGCGCGCGGGGCAAAATGTGGAGTTGCTTGGTGCACGGTTTTCGCGCGGCGTTCGACGGGTTTCACCCGGCTCTGGACCCCTTCGGCGAGGAGTGGCCAGGTGGGTCCACCGAGGCGGAGCTGGCAGGAGGTCCGATCGCAAATGGCGAATTTTACGGGGTGCTCTGGCAACTGCCAATGGACGCAGAGTACGCGTGCAACGAGTGCAAGGTGCAGCACTGCAGCTCGCACCTGAAGTGCCGCTGGTGTCCAGCCGACGGCGGCGCGATGACTTTCAAGAATGTGTCGAGCAGTGCGCCTTGGCGCCCTCATGTATACACCGTGGATGCAGGCCCTCCTCTTCCGAACCACCCAATCTGGATGATGCCAGGCAGGACCAGATTTCACTACCTCGGCGACTGGATGCACACTTGTCATATCGGCGCGGACCTGCATTTACGCGGAGGCTGCATCGAGGATTTGACTGCCGCGGGGGGGCCGTTCCCAGGGAACTAAGCCAATCGTTTCAAAGAGCTTTGGCACATGGTGTGCCAGTGCTACGACGACCTGGGCACGACGAGCAGGTTGCCCTGCCTAACCCCAGGCATGATCGGTAGCGAGTGTTTCGGTCAGCTCTCTGCGAAAACGAATGCTTCTAGATACCTAGTGCCTGTCGTGGTCAGGGTGCTCGGTCGGCTGCCGCTGGCCACCGATGACGCGCGCGCCCGTTTGAGGGCGCGCGAGGATTTGGCCGAGCTGCGCGACATTGTTGATAGAGGGGGCATGTTTCTACCATTGGACAAAGTCGTTGAGATGATTACGCTGGCGGACCGCTTCTTGCTGTATTACAATTTCCTGGTCCAGAGTTCATTGCAGAAGCAGGAGGGCCATTGCAATTTGACATAGAAATTCCACTGGATGCACCATCTGGTGAGGCACGCTCGGTGGCAGAATCCCAAACTATCATGGTGTTATTCTTTCGAAAACTATGTTGGGCTGCTGAGGGATGTCGCCGAGGCGCGCCTCTCGGGCACGAAACAATCCCTGGTGCCAACCAAGGTCGTGGGCAATTTCCTCCGTCTCCTGAGCGCGCTGTTGACTGGGCAGATATAGACGCACATGGAAATTCCACCTCTTCCCCCTCCTCCTCCTCCCCCCCCCTTCCTCCTCCTCCTCTCCTCCTCCTCCTCCTCCTCCTCCCCCCCTCCTCCTCCTCATCCTCCTTCCTCCTCCTCCTCCCTCCTCCTCCTCATCCTCCTTCTTCCTCCTCCTTCCTCCTCCTCCTTCTCCGCCTCCTCTGCCCCCCCTCATTGTGGCCGGATTCATACACGTTGAGTGCGAATGGGGAAGACGCGAATAGACTCCCCCCCCCCCTCCTCCTCCTCCTCGTCCTCTTCCTCCTCCTCCGCCGCTGAAAGGGCCGCGCCGTCTGCCGGCCCCCCCGCGGGCGGAGCCGACCTGGGAACATCAGGGGGTCATGTCGTGATTATTGGGCTTGCGCCGCACCGCCGACCCCTTGGGGATCTCCTTGTAGGTCTCTTGGGGGCGTCCTGGCAGCACTTTTGAAGCCTCTTGGGGGCGTTTTGGGGCCTCGTTTGGGCCTCTTGGGGGCCTCTTGGGGCCTCTTGCGGGCCTCTTGGAGGCCTCTTGGAGGCCTCTCGGGAGCTCTTGGGGGCTTCTTGGGGCCGAGGGCTCGAGATTTCCGTTAGGGTCCCCGTCTGGGCCCCATCTTGAAGAAACCGTCTTGGTGGCCTTTTGGGCCGTCTTGGAGGCCTCTTTGTCTTGAAGTTCAAGTTCGAGCTTTCCGAAGCCGCCCTGCAGCCCGATTCGGGCAGCATGGGGAGAAGACGAACGATCGACCAAGCGGCCTCGCGCTTTGCGCGCGCGTGTCCATGATATGCCGCCGCGCCAGGGCGCGCCAGGGCGCGTTGGGCGTTAGATCGGGGGCCGACCGGACCGACTTGGACCGTTTTGAAGCCGTCCCGGGCTGTCGCGGATTCTGACAGGCTGGCTCTCTTTGAGG
>CAUYUJ010001653.1:62772-67772 GCA_963575745.1 Prorocentrum cordatum
CACACACCACACACCACACACCACACACCACACACCACACACCACACACCACACAACACACACCACACACCACACACCACACACCACACACCGCACACAACACCACACACCACACACAGACACACACAGACACACACACAGACACACACCCAGACACACACACACAGACACACACACACAGACACACACACACAGACACACACAGAGACACACACAGAGACACACAGAGGCACACACAGAGACACACACACAGGCACACACAGAGACACACACACAGAGACACACACACACACAGAGACACACACACAGAGACACACACATATACACAGAGACACACACAGCGACACACACAGAGGCACACACAGAGGCACACACAAAGACACACACAGAAACACACACAGACCCACACACAGAGCCACACACAGAGCCACACACAGAGACACACACAAAGACACACAGAGACACACACAGAGACACACACAGAGCCACACACAGACAGACACACACAGACAGACACACACAGACAGACACACAGACAGACACACACAGACAGACCCACACAGACAGACACACAGTCAGACACACACAGACAGACACACACAGACAGACACACACAGACACACACGACACACACAGACACACACAGACACCACAGACACACACAGACACACACACAGACACACACACAAGAGACACACACAGACACACACACGACACACCCAGACACACACACAGCACACACACAGACCCACACACATACAAAGACACACACAGACACACCACCCACCCACACAGACACACACAGACACACACAGACACACACAGACACACACAGACACACACAGACACACACCGACACACACAGACACACAGAGACACACAGAGACACACAGAGACACACACAGACACACAGAGACACACAGAGACACACAGAGACACACAGAGACACACAGAGACACACAGAGACACACAGAGACACACAGCGACACACAGAGACACACAGAGACACACAGAGACACACAGAGACACACAGAGACACACAGAGACACACAGAGACACACAGATCCACACAGAGACACACAGAGACACACAGAGACACACAGAGACACACAGAGACACACAGAGACACACAGAGACACACAGAGACACACAGAGACACACAGAGACACACAGAGACACACAGAGACACACAGAGACACACAGAGACACACAGAGACACACAGAGACACACAGAGACACACAGAGACACACAGAGACACACAGAGACACACAGAGACACACAGAGACACACAGAGACACACAGAGACACACAGAGACACACAGAGACACACAGAGACACACAGAGACACACAGAGACACACAGAGACACACAGAGACACACAGAGACACACAGAGACACACAGAGACACACAGAGACACACAGAGACACACAGAGACACACAGAGACACACAGAGACACACAGAGACACACAGAGACACACAGAGACACACAGAGACACACATAGACACACAGAGAGACACACAGAGACACACAGAGACACACAGAGACACACAGAGACACACAGAGACACACAGAGACACACAGAGACACACAGAGACACACAGAGACACACAGAGACACACAGAGACACACAGAGACACACAGAGACACACAGAGGCACACAGAGACACACAGAGACACACAGAGACACACAGGGACACACAGAGACACACAGAGACACACAGATACACACAGCGACACACAGAGACACACAGAGACACACAGAGACACACAGAGACACACAGAGACACACAGAGACACACAGAGACACACAGAGACACAGAGAGGACACAGAGAGACACAGAGAGACACAGAGAGACACAGAAGAGACACGAGAGACACAGAGAGACACAGAGAGACCCAGATAGCACAGAGAGAACACAGAGAGACCACAGAGGACACACAGAACACACAGAGACACACAGAGACACACAGAGACACACAGGAGACACACAAGACACACCAGAGACCACACAAAGACACACAGAGACACACGGAGAGACACAGGAGACACCAGAGACACCCACACAGAAGACCCACAGAGACACACAGGGACCACACAGGGACACACAGGGAGCACACACGGACATCCAGCGACACACAGAACACACAGAGACACACAGATGACACACAGAGACCACAGAGACCCACAGAGACACACAGAGAACACACAGAGACACACAGACCAACAGAGACACACAGAGACACACAGAGACACACAGAGACACACAAACACACAGAGACACACACAGAGACACACACAGACACACACACAGAGACACACACAGAGACACACACAGACACACACACAGACACACACACAGACACACACACACCGAGACACACACAGAGACACACACAGAGACACACACAGAGACACACACAGAGACAAACACAGAGACACACACAGAGACACACACAGAGACACACACAGAGACACACACAGAGACACACACAGAGACACACACAGAGACACACACAGAGACACACGCAGAGACACACACAGAGACACACACAGAGACACACAGAGAGACACACAGAGAGACACACAGAGAGACACACAGAGAGACACACAGAGAGACACACAGAGAGACACACACAGAGACACACACAGAGCCACACACAGAGACACACACAGAGACACACACACACAGAGACACACACACAGAGACACACACACAGACACACACACAGAGACACACACACACAGACAGACACACACACAGAGACACACACACACGCAGAGACACACACACAGAGACACACACACAGAGACACACACAGAGACACACACACACAGAGACACGCACACACAGAGACACACACAGAGACACACACAGAGACACACACACAGAGACACACACACACAGAGACACACACACAGACACGCACACACACAGACACACACACAGAGACACACACAGAGAGACACACAGAGAGACACACACAGAGACACACACAGAGACGCACACACAGACACACACAGAGACACACACAGAGCCACACACAGAGACACACACAGAGACACACACAGAGACATGCACACAGAGACACACACGGAGGCACACACAGAGACACACACAGAGACACACACAGAGACACACACAGAGACACTCACAGAGACACACACAGAGACACACACAGAGACACACACAGAGACACACACAGAGACACACAGAGACACACACAGAGATACACACACAGAGACACACACAGAGACACACACAGAGACACACACAGAGACACACACAGAGACACACACAGAGGCACACACAGAGGCGCACACAGACACACACAGAGACGCACACACAGAGACACACACAGAAACACACACAGAGACACACACACAGAGGCACACACAGAGACACACACAGAGACACACACAGAGACACACACACAGAGACACACACAGAGACACACACAGAGACACACACAGAGACACACACAGACACACACACACAGAGACACACAGAGAGACACACACAGAACGACACACACAGAAAGACACACACATAAAGACACACACAGAAAGGCACACACAGAGACACACACAGAGACACACACAGAGGCACACACAGAGACACATACACAGAGACACACACACAGACACACACAGAGACACACACAGAGACACACACAGAGACACACACAGAGACACACACAGGGACACACACACACAGACACACACAGACACACACAGACACACACACAGACACACACACAGACACACACACAGACACACACACACACAGACACACGCAACAAACACCCACAGCCACACACATCCACACAGCAACAACGACACACACAGGACACACACAAACCAGGCACACACAGAGACACACACAGAGACACACACACAGCACACACACAGACACACACACACAGACACACACACACAGACACACACCACAGGACACACACACAGACAAACACACAGACACACACAAGGACACACACACACAGACACACACAAGACACCACACACAGGACACACACAGAAACACCACACAGACACACACACGACACACACACACAGACAGACACACACACACAGGACACACACACAGAGAAAAACATACAGATAACACACCACACAAAGCGACACACACAGACACACACACAGACACACACACACAGACACACACACAGACACACACACAGGCACACACACACAGACACACACACACATACACACACACAGACACGCACCAGACACACACCAGACACACGCCAGCCACACACCAGACACACACAGGACACACACCAGACACACACCAGACACACACCAGACACACAGACACACGCAGACACACGCAGACACACACAGACACACACAGACACACACAGACACACACAGACACACACAGACACACACAGACACACACAGACACACAGAGACACACAGACACACACAGACACACACAGACACACACAGACACACACGGACACACACAGACACACACAGACACACACAGACACACACACAAGATAAACAACAGAGACAACACACACAGACACACACGACACACCACACACACAGACACGACACACACCAGACACACAACACAGACACACACACACACAGACACACACAGGACCACACACACACAGACACACACAGACACACACACACACCGAGACACACACAGAGACACACACAGAGACACACACACAGCACGCACACACAGGCACACACACACAGACACACACACAGACACACACAGACACACACACAGACACACACAGAGACACACACACACACACAGACACACACACAGACACACACAGACACACACACACACACAGACAGACACACACACAGACACACACACACACACACAGACACACACACAGACACACACACACAGACACACACACAGACACACACAGACACACAGACAGACACACACAGACACACACAGACACACAGACACAGACAGACACACACACACAGACA
>CAUYUJ010001653.1:76262-98558 GCA_963575745.1 Prorocentrum cordatum
CCCCTCACAGGGCCCACGTGGCCTTCTTCAATCAGGCCTCGGCGAAGAGAAGCGGGCACTGCGAGAACGCCCCCTAGACAGGTCGACCGAGGGAAGCTGCACGGGTTCACTCGACAATGGCATTCGAGTGTGCCGGGGCAGTCCCCAGAGTCGGTTTGTCTGACGGACGTGCGTTTCATCGGGCACAGTCGGTAGTTTTTAGACGTCGATTAGCCATCCCGCTGGGGTGCACTCGGAATGCGGTGCCGTGCGCACGCGGAGTGCCCCTGCCAGCTTTCACTAGAGGGCGTTGTGCTAAAGGACCTTCTGTCCGCCCCCGAAAAATTGTACGACGAAATGTATACATATCCACTGCCCCGTGGCCAGGCCCTTACTGGGCCCAGGAGCTGTGTATACGCCCTCCTGGCGAAGCCAGGAGGGCGCGGCGTATATACCACTGCTTGGTTCAGAATGGCCCTGGCCAGAGAGCAGAGGATATGTATAGATTTCGTCGCCTTAATCAAAAGGCAGCATGCCCAGGCGTTGCAGCAAAGCTCGAAACGGCGTTTTCGTTCGTCGCTTTTGTTGGCCTCTGGAAGCCGTTTCCTGGCCCTGTGACCGTCATACAACGCAGCGACACATGGGATGAGAAGCCCTTCTGGAAGTGGTCGAGATCCCTAGCTGGGGCCGACCCCTCGGAGAAGAGACAGCGGCTGTGTTTTCGATCCGGGAGCGTTTTTTTCGGGGGGAGGGATTTCGGCCTCACGGGGTCCGTTTTCGGGCCCGGGGACCATCGAGAACAGCTCCGGGGCGAAGCGCTGCCCCCCCCCTCCCGCGGGGAGGGGTCTGGGGTCTGGGCCTCGAGGGCCGCGCATGGAACAACTCATATCTCAGTATCGTTTAAACGACCCCCACCCCCATCCCCATCCATATGCAGACCCCCAACATCTCAGCACACCAGTTGGGGATATACCCTTCGAAACCCGAAGGACACTGCCTGTATCCCCTTCTACGGGTCAGATCGGCCAGTTGGGCCCAGGCCACGCCCATGGGGGAGGAAAAGAAAAAGGAGGGGGAGGAGGAGGAGGAGGAGGAGGAGGAGGAGGAGGAGGGGAGAGGAGAGGAGAGGAGAGGATGAGTAGGAAGGAGGAAGGAGGAGGAGGAGGAGGAGGAGGAGAGGAGGGAGGGAGGAGGAGGAGGAGGAGGAGAGGGGGGAGGATGAGGAGGAGGAGGGGGAGGAGGAGGAGGGGGGAGAGGAGGAGGAGGAGGAGGAGGAGGAGGAGGAGGAGGAGGAAGAGGAGGAGGAGGATAAACGATGCTGAATATCTTCGGATGCCTGGGCACGCGAACTTCCAGAGGCACGCACGGGTTTCCTCGCATCGGCGCTGGAGCGCCCCCTGGCGGCCCCTACAGCGCCGCATCGGTCCGACGTCACGAGAATCGGTACGATCGAAGTTCGAGGAAGAAAGCACGCCATGAACATGAACTGCTGGCGCTCTGCGCGGATTTCATGGGTCCGCGCTGGGGGGGCCCCCCTGGCGGCGCCTCGGGCGACGCCCCTGGCGCGCTCCGCGCACCAGGGAGGGGGATCCGGCGCGGATCCCAGAAACCCGCGCGGAGCGCCAAAAGCTTATGTTTCTGGAGTTGTTTCTTCTTCTAGAAACGGGTCACGGAAAGTGTGTGTGTAGGAACACCGCTTGCGTGTCTGGTTCATCTCCACTGGACTCGCCGTCGGCGTCGCGGCGGACGTTGTCCACATGAGGCAGAAGGCCGCCTGCCCAACAGCGGCCGCCGTCGGTTTGGGAAAGCATGTGTGTCTCTACGCCTCTCGGGCGGCAGCCGCCGAGGTGCTGCGCGAGGCTCCAGCCCACCGCTTTAGGTGAATTCGTCTTTGCGCGCCCCGCTCTGACTGGACTCGCCGCTGGCGCGCTCGCATGCGGCCGCTGACTAGAAATCTCGGGCGGCCAAAGAAGAACATGCGACATCGTAAAACAACATGCCAGGGGCCCTCATCTTTCTGCATCCTGTTTCGAGCCGGATCTATGCCTGCGTGAGGGTCCCAGGCCCGAAGCCAGGCGGAAGCGCCCAGTGTGACAGCATTGCGACGCCCAGATCTCGTGGTGGTTCCTCTCTTCTGCAGGCCTTCCCCGAGTTCGAGCAGAGCCAGCAGCCCGTCTTCCTCACTGGCGAGAGCTACGCTGGCATCTACGTGCCGCTGTTCGTGAACGCGTGGCGCTCGAGGGAGAGAAAACGGCGCAAAGCACGGACCTCTCGGAGGCCTGGGCGGATTTCTCTTGGGGTGGGCGCTGGATCTCAAGACCCCCTCGCGTCGCGGAAAGAGCGCGACGGGGGGGGTTCTGTTGCCACGTGTTCTCTCTGTGGACCCTCGCCCAGACCCGGGACCGTCAAAAACTACTCGGGATGAAAGTCTCGGGGGCGGAAAAGAGGGGGGTGATGACTAGGGGGGGGTGGATATCATGGCGGGGGCCATGATGTTTCCCCAGATTTCATGGCGCCTCTTCTTATTTCATTACGTCCCTGGCCCCTCCGCTGGGCCGCGCACATGCCGCCGGTCATGATTTGCACCCCCCCCTCTTGGACGCCCCCCTTTGCCGCTCCCGAAAGTTGGTCCCAAGGTTTTTGGACATTCTCTGCCTCTGTGGGCCCTCGCCAAGCCCTGGGGCCGTCAGAGAACGAGACTCAGGATGAAGTGCCGGTCCCAGGGAACGGGTCGAGATCCCGGTGGCTGGGACCCACTGCTTGAAAGAACAAGATCGTCGGGGCCCCGGGTCCTCGGCTCAAGTCGGGCCTGTCCCTCCACAGGAGGAATATGCAAAAAATATCAAAAAACTAGTCTGGGGACGACTTTGAAAGTATTTGTTGGCCATTCGGGGGTATTTGTTCTTTTTTTACAAAAAAATGTACACACAAAAAAGAAGAACAACAAAAACAAAACAACAAAACAACACACACCCAAAATCCCCCTGTAGGGGGAGAGGCCCGACCGAATCCCCGGCGCGCCGAGCCGCGGCCGGGGCGGTGCTCCGGGCGCCGCCGGGGGGTGGGGCCCAGCGCCGACCCAAGACAGCCGCGCGGAGCGCCGGCAGTTTGGCGTCTCGAGCTGGGCGCGCGAGCCCCTTAGTAGCATCGCTCGGGCGTGTGCATCTGTGCTCGGCGAGGACCCTCGAGGAGCATCTTTGATCATTCACAGTCGGGGCCCTGAAGAAGGAACCCTTTTCGTTGGGGAGGGGCTCCGCGTTCCTGAAGTGTTTCGCAATTTGCCTTAGGTTGTCCTTAGGTTTTCGATGGGGAATCGAAGTTTAACTTATGGAAAAAAGGGCCACGTTCCTTATTTAGGGTTCCTTAGGTCAACGCCTCGACTGTAGCGGAAAATACGCGCACGGAAACGAAACATGCACGGGGAATGGACGTCCGAGCGATGGCGAGCCCCGGATCGGGCGTTCGAAGGTGAACGCCGCCGGCAGCACGGGATCGGCCGACATCGGGCGATGCGCGCCCTCGGAGAGCCGCGCTCGTTCGAGGCGGAACGGTCCGCGCGGTGTCGGAAACCAACGCCTGGGTCGTCACGGCACGAGCTTGCTGCGCCTGTGATCACGGACGAATTTGGTGTGCACGTCTGCGTGGCGGTTTTGACCATCAGGAGAGGAGGAGGCGGAGGAGGAGGAGGAGGCGGCGGAGGAGGAGGAGGAGGAGGAGGAGGCGGAGGGGGAGGAAGAAGACAAAGAAGAAGAGGAGGACCGAGACATCCAGCGTCGTGTCTTTTTTCACAGCGTGGCTCCCCAGGGGTCTGTACCTATCCCCGGGGACTGGCCCTCCGTGAACATCGTAGTTAGTTCGCTGCTATATTTTTTGCGACGGTCATCGGCGTTAAGCATCGTCAGAGCTATATTTGCGACGGTCATCGGCGTTAAGCATTTTTTGCGACGGTCATCGGCTATATTTTTTGCGACGGTCATGGCCCTCCGTGAACATCGTAGTTAGTTCGGCATCGTCGTCTTCAACGTCAGAGCATTCGAAGAGGGGGGCGCGGCCCCGTGAAGCAAAGGCCGTAAGTGCCCATGGAGCAGCGGGCGCCGCTTCCTCTTCGATTCCTGGCGCGCCCCCCCCCCCCACGCACGTTTCTGCCCATGCTGGCGGCCGCCGCACCAGCGCGCACCATCGGTTGCATGCGGGCGCGGGCGATGACCCCTCCTCCTCCTTCTCCTCCTCCTCCTCTTCCCTCCTCCCTCCCCCTCTCCCTCCTCTTCCTCCTCTTCCCTCCTCCTTCCTCCTCCTCCCTCCTCCTCTTCCTTCTCCTCCTCCCTCCTCCTCCTCCTCCTCTTCTCCTCCTCCCTCCTCCTCCTCCTCCTTGGTTTTTCCTCCTCCTCCCCCTCCTCCTCCTCCTCCTCCTTCTCCCTCCTCTCCCTCCTCCTCCTCCTCCTCCCTCCTCCTCCTCCTCCTCCTCCTCCTCCTCCTCCTCCTCCTCCTCCTCCTCCTCCTCCTATGCGGCCAACGCGCTGTTCCATGGCGTCGCCGTCGGGCGCGCGGCTTGACTCCGAGTGCGCAGACAAGCGCGACTTCCACTTTCTGCCCCCGCCGTCCGTGCCCAGGGGAGCTCAACATTGTCGCACCCAGACCGTCCACGACATGTGGCAGCTCTGGCGAGCACGCTGCAGAAAAGCAGTACCCTGTGGCCCTGTGGGCGATGGGAAGTGGTGACGGCTGCGCGCGCGCCTGGCGTCACTCTGGAGGGCGAGGTCTGGTTTTGCTGGATCGACTTATGCCGCCGCTGGGCTTGGCCAGCGCCAGGGGTGCAATGTCGTTAGCGGCATTTGCCCAGTCTGCGTTGCCGACGGGAGTGAGGTCCATCTGGATCTGCACATGTCACCGCCCCGGTGGACCTCCTCAGGGGCGCGGGAACTTTGCGACAAGATCCATGGGAGCTGGATCTCATGCGGATTTGCGTATACCCTGGTGCCGCTGAACTACCTCCAGGGGGTCAGGGAATTTGCTACAGCTCCTGCGCCTTGCAAACACCCATGGTCCAGGCGTCTCGTTTCGAAGGTCGCCCAAACTTGGTGGTATCTAAAGTAAAGTGACTGGCTGTCTAGTTGACTGACTGACTGGTCTCAACCGTTAGAATGCCGATTCGTTTTCGGCCGCCGAGTGCGCAAGACTTGGCGCAACCAGTAGCAGGCCATTTCGCTTTCGGCCGCCGTGTGCGAAAACTGTGACGCAACCGATCGCCGGCATTGTTGTATTTTCGGTCGCCAGGCGCAAGACGGCAGGCCGTTTTGTTGTCGGCTCGAATGCGCTACCGATGGCGCAACCATCAGCTGGTCCACATATAGAGATACATAGTTATAAACGAATACATGTACATATACATATGCATATGTGTGTGAACCATGTGCGTATACGTGTAAATATACATATACATACACATATACGTGTACATGCACATACACATGTACACAACTCTATACATATACATTGGCATACGCGCATCCATATACATACACACATACATATACATACACCTATACATCTACATATGCATTTATACACACTTACACCTACATATACATATGCATCTACACATGCATGCATGCATGCATGCATGCATACATACATACATACATACATGCATGCATGCATGCATGCATGCATGCATGCATACACACACATATATATATATATATATGTACACATATATACATATAGATAATGTATTCCCTTTTTGAATGTTTTTGTATTCTGGGGCCCTGCGATAACCCCACCCCCTAAACGGGACCTCCCCAGATCCTTGGCCCGAGCGGCACCGTGGACGCCCTTGCAGATGGTCCCCCAGGTTTTCCGCGGCTCCTGAAGCCCCTGCTGGGCCTAGGCAACGGGCCCAAATCGGTCAGGAGGGTGGCCGAACGGCCGCAGAGGCCCCAGACACCCACCAGACGCCCGAAGACGACCCAAAGAAGACCCCCAAGAGGCATTCAACGCACAACAAGCATGAGTTTCCAATTGGTTTTGTATGATTTGGGGAATGCTCTGTTCTTCGATCTTCCGGGCGTCCGAGACCGCCCAGGAGGCCAGAGAATCGCCCCAAGTTTGACCAAGAGGGCTTCCAGTCAGTCCAGGAGGAGCCCCAAGACGGCCCAACAAGGCCCCAAGATGGCCCGAAGAGAGCACCATGACGGCCAAAGATGGCCCGAACACGCCCCCCGAATTATTGCAAATAGTGATCCGGTCGTGATGGGAGACCGCGGATGGAAGCAGGGTGGCTTGGAGAAGTCCCCAGAGGCCCCCACTATGAACCCAGGAGGCCTCCAGAAGGCCCCGGCAAGCCCTGAAAAATGTTTTCGTGAGGCCCCCAAGAGGCTCTCCTAGGATGAGCCTCCGAAAGAAGAGCTGAGGATGGGGACCAAGTCGCAGGGTAGGGCGAGAATGAGGAAGAACTGGAGGAAACATGAGGAAATGATAACGAATCACAATATTACAACTACGATGCCGGAAAAAGGCAATAACGAGTTATCGCTAAATGTTCCGTTCTGCCTTATTGCCCTCATGTTTGCATGCCAGCCTCACGGACCAAAGTGCATTGCGCGAAGCGCCAATTCGGTTTTGTATGTGTATATAAACACATATATGTAGTTGAATGTATGTATGCATGTCTGTATGTATGTATGTATGTATGTATGTATGTATGTAGGTATGTGCATCTGAATGTGTGTCTGTCTGTCTGTCTGTCCGTCTGTCTGTCAGTATCTACGTATGTACATGTATAGGTACATGTATATTCATGTGTAACTTATATTGTATGTATGCATGCATGTATGTATGTATGTATGTATGAATGTATGTATGTATATATGCATGCATGTGTGTATGTATGCATGCATGTATGCAGGTATGCACGTATACATGCGTGCATGCATGCATGTATGTGTGTATGTATGTAGTGTATATGCATATATGCAAGTATGAAAGTTTGCATGTATACATATATGTATGCATGTGTCTATGTATGTATGCATGTATGTATGAATCCATGCATGCATGTATGCATGTATACATGCATGTATGGATGTATGCATATATGTATGTGTGTATGAATGTGTGTATGTATGTCTGTATGTCTGTATGTATGTATGTACGCATGTACGTGCGAGTATGTATGCATGCCTTCATGTCTGTATGCATGAATATATATATATATATATATATATATATATATGTATACATATATGTGTTCGGCCGCCGAGTGAGATGGCGCCATCAGTAGCAGGTCGTTGAATACTTGGCCGCCGAGTTCGCAAACCTATGGCGCAACCAATACCAAGTAGCAGGCCATTTTGTTTTAGGCCACCGAATGCGCAACCTATGGCGCAACCAATGGCGCATTCCACGGATGGCGCAATCCATGGTGCGCCCCCATGGCGCAACCCATGGATGGCGCAGCCACTGGCGCAACCTATGGATGGCGCAGCTTGTAGAATGCGCCGCCCGTGAGGCAACCCACGGATAGTGCAACCCGTGGGTGGGGCAATTTCTAGCGCACCCCTGGGTGAAGCACCTTTTTGGCAGCTCCTGCGGGGCTGCGTGCGGTCCATGATTGCCGTCTGGGCTGGCCGAGGGGCACGAGTGGCGATATGTCTTGCGAGCTGCATCTGGGCGTGCAGCCGCTCCACTGGGCTCTCCCGACGGGGCATGAAGCCTGCGATGCCTGCACGCTCGGCGCAGCACAGGGGTGCGAGGCCCTCGCCCCCCCCTGCGCCTCGATCTCCTACGTCGTGATGTGTCCAATGCTGGCGTTGGTTTCACAGAGAGCTCTCCACGATGCCCTCCACGATGCCCCTCACTTGAAAGTTATTCACCCCCCAAGACTTCGAAATCCACATCACCTTACGAGCGACTGCGCGGCCTTTACGAGGAGGGCGCAAGACAGTTGATGTTCAAGTGTTCTACTGCTTTGTTTTCCTCCTTAGAGGGGTCAGATATCGTTTGGATCTGCATGTGTCAGCGCTCCGCCGGACGCCTCTTCCGCTCCCGGGCTGCAGGGAAGAAGCGTCGGCTGCACGACTGAAGCCCCTGGGCAGGCGAAGCTTTCTTCTGATCAGCGGATCAGCGTACGTCGCCGCTCCGGTGGGCCCCGCCAGGGCGCAGGAACATGGTAACGGCTGCGCGTGTGGCAGCATCCATGGGGATGACACCTCGTTTGGAGCTGCACATGCAACCGCTCCGCTGGACTTCGAAGAGCACGGGGAATAGAAACAGCTGCTGTGAGATGTGAGTGTGTCAACAGCTGGTCCCCAGGGTCGAAAGAGGCATGCGAATGTCGTCTTTGTGTGTGTATATATATTCATATATATATATATATATGGATTAGTAGTTGTTGTTTTTAGTTGTTTCAATACATAATCAACAATAATACTAATAATACCAATAGTATTAATCGTAATAATAACAATGATACCGGAGAAAAGCCCCAATCATAATATGTTGGGGCTGTAGGGCTATGGGGCTATACGGTTATAGGACCATAGGGCTAGGGCTATAGGACTATAGGGCTACAGGGCAGGAGCATAGGGCTATATGGCTACAAGGCAATAGCTATAGGGCTATAGGCCCATAAGGGCTATCGGGTTATAGGGCGATTGGGGTAAAGGGCATAAGGATTATAGGGCTATAGGGCTATAGGTTATTAGAGCTATCGGGCTACAGGGCTATAGGGCTATAGGTGTATAGGTCTATAGGTTTTTAGGGATGTAGGGCCATAGAGCTATACGGCTATAGGGCGATAGAGCACCCAGGCACCCAGGGGCACCCGGGCACCCCCGGGCACCTCCGGGCACCCCTGGGCACCTCCGGGCACCCCCGGGCACCGGGGCACCCGGGCACCCCTGGGCACCCCCGGGCACCCCCGGGCACCCGGGCACCTGGGCGTGCAGCGAAAATCGGCGAAAAACCTTACCTAACCATATGAACCCGCTAGGACCCCTACAGAGGCAAGCTCTAACTGGGGAGTAGTAATACGAATGATAGGAGTAAGACCAATATTACTAGTACTACTAGTACTAGTAGTAGTAGTAGTAGTAGTAGTAGTAGTAGTAGTAGTAGTAGTAGTAGTAGTAGTAGTATAGTAGTAGTAGTAGTAGTAGTAGTAAAGTAGTAGTAGTAGTAGTAGTAGTAGTAGTAGTAGTAGTAGTAGTAGTAGTAGTAGTAACGTCTACCTACTACTACTACTACTACTACTACTACTACTAATATTAATACTAATACTAATACTACTAATAATAATAACAATAGGAATAATAGTACTAAAAATAATATCAATAATAATAATAATAAGAGTAGTTGTAATAATAGTAATGCAAATAACAATTAATAATATACCTCCCCCCCCAAAAAAAAACAACGAAGAAGCCCAGCGGCAGAGAGAGGCGGTCGAGGGGGGAGGGAGGGAGCGACTGGCGGGGAGGGGAGGGGCGCGCAGCCTGCACGCCTTCCTGCGATGCGACTGTCGCCCGCTGGGGCACACCCCGCCCATCGAGGCCTCGCGTGGTTCCTCGCGCATGCCACCGCTCTGCAGAATCCCCCGCGAAGTGCAGTCGAATCGCGACCGCTGCTCGCCTGGCAAAACGCCCATGGGGCGTGCGATGTCCACGCGGATGAGCGCATGCCACCGCTCTGCAGAATCCCCGCGCGAAGTGCGCTCAAATGGCGACCGCCGCTCGCCTGGCAAAACGCCCATGGGGCGTGCGATGTCCACGCGGATAGGCGCATGCCACCGCTCTGCAGAATCCGCGCGCGAAGTGCGCTCAAATGGCGACAGCCGCTCGCCTGGCAAAACGCCCATGGGGCGTGCGATGTCCACGCGGATGAACGCATGCCACCGCTCTGCAGAATCTCCCGCGAAGTGCAGTCAAACGACGACCGCTGCTCGCCCAGCAGAACACCCATGGGGCGTGTGATGTCCACGCGGATGAGCGCATGCCACCGCTCTGCAGAACCTTCCGCGAAGTGCGCTCAAACGGCGACCGCCGCTCGCCTGGCAAAACGCCCAGGGGCGTGCGATGTCCACGCGGATGAACGCATGTGAGTGAGGGGACTGGACAGGGGCTTCCTGTCCTCTAAGCACACGTGGGTTAGCCAGTGAGGCCGGCCCAGCGATGAACATCAGCAAGGCCACATAAGATACCATTGGCGCCGCATTCGGCCACGTGGACGAGCGCATGCCACCGTTCCGCCAGACCTGCCCTCGCAGGGCACGCAGTGTGGGCGTCCTCTGCACGCTCCGCGGCCCTCGTGAGGACGAGGTTCCCGGCGTGAGTCTGCGACTGTTGCCGCCCCGCTTCTCCCCCCCCCTCCCCCCTAGGAGGCGTCGGATAGCGCTGGCAGCGCTTAATCAGGGAGGCAGGGCCGCACTCGCAGGGGGGCCACGTGCGAACCCTGCCCCCATACCCCTCACGATTTCTGAGGGGGGGGGGGTCCACTTCGCTCGGGAGCTCCCCTGTGGGGGGGATAGGGTTCGCATTGCGCGTGTGGCCTCCCAACTCGGATCAACATATGCCACCAGTCTGGGGGGCCCGCCCTGGGAGCGCCAGCAAGTGACGATGACTTTTTTTTTCTGCGGCACTCGAGGGAGCGAGAGCCCATTCGCTCCGCGCAGGTCGCCGACCCGCTGGCAATGCCGGGAGCGCAGGAAAGCGGCGGCAGGTGCACGGCTGGCAGAGCCCAGAGGGGAGGGCTACAAAAGGCAAGGATGCGAAAGAAGGATAATGAATAGATGAGATGAGATGAGCTGAGAGAAGATGCAACGATAGGACAGGAGAGGAGAGGAGAGAGGAAGTCCAAGGCATTCGGAGGCAGAACGAGGACACGGATAACACACACGCCTAGTTTATATATATATATATATACACTTACACACATAATGTTAAAACGACCGCTGTTCCTCATCCATCTCATAATTCCTCATTTCTCATGCTCCACTCCTTTCTCTCCCTTATCATCCGAGTCCTCCTCCTCCTCCTCCTCCCGCCTCGTGCCTCGGTCTTTCTTCCCCCCCTCAGCTTGCCGCCACAGCCACAGTTTCTACCCTATTCCTCATCCTCCTCCCGACCCCTTGCTTTTCTTTTGTTCTTACCTCCTTTTCGCTGCACCCTACTGCGTCCTTCATCCTCGTCCTCCCCCATCCGTCCCGTAACATTTGTCTTATGTTCACCCTACCTTCTGTTCCCGCTTCCGTCCCTCTATCATCATCTTCCCCCCCCACTCGTCCTCATGGCCCCTGCTCCTGGTTCGTCTTCCTGCTTCTCGCTTCCGCGAGCACTCCTGGCAACAATACACACAAACACAATGGACAGCACATTGGAAATAATAATACTTATAAGAGGAAGATTTAGAACTTCCCGATAATCAATACCGATTGAATTGCACGCGTCTCCACCTGCAGAACCTAGCAGGAGAGAGGGGGAAGGGAAATAAGCTTGGAACGAGGAGGCGTGTCAGGCGAGGAAGGCAGGGGAAGCGCGGGGGAGGGGAGCGAGGGGGGAGGGACTAAATGGGAAGGAAGACGGAGGCCCGACTATGGAGGAGAGAGGTAGGGAGTGGAGACGAGGAAGGGGGCGACAGTGGCCAGGTGTGGGGCCGAGGAGGCGAGGGCTTCACGAGACGGCTCGCCGCTGGGTCCTCCTCCGCCAGCCCGAGCGGCGAGCACGCATCGGGCACAGCCCCCGCAGGGGCTGCCAGGGGGCTGCTCCACACACGGGGTGCTCTGTGGTCTGCCCCACCCATGGGCTGCGCGATCGGCGGCGCCAGCCACGGGTCGCGCCAGCCACGGGCTGCGCGCCACCCGTGGGCTGCGCCAGGGATGATTGCGCCTTCCACGAGGTCTGCGCCAACGTCGTGGGCCGCGCCGTGGGCCGCGCCGTGGGCTGCGCCTCGGCCCGAGCCACGACCTGCGCCATCCGATTGGCGTGCGCCCCGGGCCGCGCCCGCGACGGCCGGCAAGAGCGCGGCCCGTCGTTCTGCCTGGTGCTTCCGCCACTGGCTGCGCACGCCGCGGCCGCAGAGCGGACGCCACCGCTCGCGCGCGCCCGGCGGCCACCACTGCACGGCGCCTGCGGCTCCTGGCGCGAGAGGCCCCGCACTCGGCCGCCGCAGGGCAGCGTGTCCCACTGCTGCTGTCTGCACCTTGGGTTAGGCACCCTGCGGCTGAACATAAAAAGGCCTCCCTCCTCCTCCTCCTCCTCCTCCTCCTCCTCCTGCTCCTCTCTATTCTCCTTGCGACCCGCGCTCTTGCTGTCTCTGCAGCTTCTCAGCCCCAAAGCGCCCCCCTCGGCCGCGCGCGCGGGCGCCTTATGCAGGCGATCGCGTAGGTGGCTCTCCAGGGCGCGGGGGACATTCTTTTTCGGGGGGTGCGGGCCGCGCTCTGCGAGCGGCTCGTCGCCGCCCCCGTTTCTGTGCTTCAGGACCAGGGGCCTCCGCTACCGCCTGGTCCACCCACCAGGCAGACCCGCCTGGGGGTGAGGGGGCCGTTTGCCCCCTCCCCTCGGCGGGCTCTGCCTGTCCCACCGTCTGCCTCGGGCAGGCGGTGGAGTTGAGCAGCGGGGCCTCTCCCCGGCTGCTCTCGACGGTCGCTGCCCTCCTCTGGGTGACGGCCGCGTGCAGCGCCTGCGCAGGCTGCTGCTCCGGGCTGCTGGGCCCGTGCCTGTGGCGGAGGCTCTGGCCCTTCGCCTGGCCGCGCGGTGCGGCGCCTGCTCCGCTCGAGCAGGACCGCCGCGCGGCCCGAGCGCTTGCTTGCGGGCCAGGAGCCCAGGCGCTCGACAGGGCTCGGGCCCTGCGTCCCGGGGTCGGTGCCTTCGTCGGCTCCCGCTCAGCGCGCCGCGCTCAGCTCGAGGCGGCCCTCACCGCCTCGCGGGGCCGAGCCCCTCGGACGGTCCTCCTGAGCCGTTCCGCGCGAGCTTCGCTCGCTCGCGCTCGCTCGCGCGCGCTCTGCTCTTCCTCTCCCTTCTGGCCGCCTGGATGGCGCATCCGCTTGTCGGCGGAGGTCCCATCTGGCCCGACCTACGCTCCTTTGCTACAGCTGCTGCCGCGCGACCGCTCGCCGGCAGGCGCTCTCGCAACGAGACTGCTCAGCGGAGCGCTGCCTCAGCGACGCGAACCCAAAAGCTCCCGCCTCTCCTCCCCTCGCCTCCCTCTTCTTCTTCCATCGAGGCGGGGGGAAACGACGAGGACGAGGAGGGGTACGAGGAGGCTGAAGACCTGGGTCTCCGCAGCGAAGAACAAGCCGCCAGAGGGAGGAACGGTCTACTGCTCGCGCCCCACCAGCCACCGCCGCGCAGTACGCACCGCCCGCAGCCCACTGCAACTCTGAGCCAGCCTCACGCCCGCCGAACCGCGGGCGAGGAGGCAGAGCGCGCGAAGGGAACCGCCTTGGGGACGGGGGAATGGGAGGAGGAGAGTCCTGCTAACCTCCACCTCCTCACTCACTCCCCTCCCCCCCTCACAACGCCATGGCTCGACCGGGGCCCCGCTTGCTCAGCGGGCACCGAGTGGCCGCTTCGCGCGGCCTTCCGGGTTCCAGGCACCGACGCGGCGGGCCTGTCCTCGTCCTGGTGGGACGCGTCATCAGCTGAGCCACCCGCTTTGTTGGCGAGCGCCTTTGACGTTCAGCGCGGTGTGCCCCTTATCTGCACCCTCCCGCCGCCGACGCTGCAGGGCAGGCGTCCCCTGCCGCCCCCAGGCCTCGCCGAATTGGGTATCGGCCCCCCTCCGGGCCTTGGCCCTCCATCGGCTGCCGAGCGAAGGCCGCCGTCGCCACGGGTTCCGACGGGGTTGCCTCCTCGTCCGCCACCCGGTTTGGTCGCGCCGTTGGAGCCGGATGTGTGGCGTGTGGAATCGCTTCCGCGTTTCTCCGGCATGGAGGCCGGCGCTCGGGTGCCGCCTGCGATCAGTCCGTGCACGCCCGCGGAGTCGTTTCTCGTCGGTGGTGGATCGCCCTTCCAAGTCCGGGCGGGCGGGGCCGCCGCCAGGTCTCGCCGACCCAGAGGCGCTCCCGTCGCTCCACCGTAACGCTGTTGATCCCGCCTCACTTTGGGCGTGCGCTGCCCGTGACTTGGGTTGGTATGGTGATTTCGGAGGGCTCCCACCGCCTACCAGCCTCGTGGGTGGTGTCGGCGCGCCCGCCGCCAGTGGTCCATCCCCGCGTGCGGGCGCCCGCGATTTGTTGCACTCGCTCGGGCTATTCGGGGATCCAGCCTCATCCTTGTCAGCCCTGCCGCCCCACATGAGGACATATGCGATGGCGTCAGCCGCCGATGCCGCTGTTTCACGGGGGGTTCTCGTTGCGGCTGCTTGCCAGGCTACTCCTCCACCCGCCGCCGCTGTGCCTTCGCGCGGTGCTGCGGGCTCGGGCACTTGCGACTTGCCGCGGTCGCTCGGGGTGCATGGGGACCCCCCCACGCCCCCGCCCGACACAGCGTCGGTGCTGGCAGAGTCTACTTCTGAGTTCGGCTGCACGGGCGACCCGGGCGGGCTCTGGCCGCCGACCTGTCCCGCGAGCGGGGTCGACGTGTCAGGTGCACGAAATCCTACTCCATGTGGCGCGGGCGCGTCCCGCGTTGGCAACGGGACGTCGTCAGCCCACGTTCGGTGCCCTTCTTCTCTGCGCCGACTCGACGCGTCGCCGGCCGCCTTCGTGTCTCCTACGAGCGGTGCTATCTGCTCGAGTCCACGCGACGTGCTGCGGGCGCCCAGGGTTCGCGGCGACCTTCCCGCGCCCCTGTCAGACTCAGCGGGTCATTCGAGCGCTCACGACCTGCCGCGGTCGCTCGGGGTTCCTTCGGACCTGGCTGACCTGGCCGACAGGATGGCTGCATTGCCCCTGGCCACCCCAAGGCCATCAGCAAAGCCTTTCGCCGCTGGGCCCCGCGCCTCCGCCTGGGCAACACGACCTTGCCTCGGTCGGCGGCTTCGCCGAGGCGGGCGGCGCGGACGCCGTGGACCCGCCTCCTGCGGCTCCCCAGTCGGACCTCAGCATGGCGCTGATGTGCTTGCATCAGTCTCCAGCCCTAGCCCTGCAGCAGGGGCGGGGCTCCCGCCCAGCAGCTCATCCGCTACTGGGGTTTCTGAGCGACTACGCTCAGGCCCCGTCCGCATCTTCGGGCGACCTCAACTCTTCGTCCACTCAGATGCGGGGGATCGCACGGCGGCGCGCTTGGCATGCTACCTTGGCGCAGCACGGTCCCGCCGTGCGAGACCCGCTCGGGGTTCAGACGCTGCTGACCTGCCTGTGCATGTTCATCGATCAGCAGGCGGGGGACCGCGGCTGCCTAGAGGCCGCATGGTTCCTCACGGGGGTGGAGCCCACTCCATGTCGCGTCACCAGTCAGCACACGGAGCGCGAGGCGCAGTCCCCGTTTTCACCCCTCGTGGACTTCCGCTGGCTGTCCGCGCAGGGCGAGTACATGAAGGAGCTGCAGGTTTTTCGGACGCGCCTCGACGCCGAGCGCGCCGCCGCGCTTCCCCAGCAGCCGCCTCACGTACCCAAGCAGCCCAGGACTCCAAAGGTGCCTCCCAAGGTACCGAAGGTGCCACCCCAGAAGCAGTGACGGGACCGCTGCTGCCCGTCACCTGCGAGGGAGCTGCCTCCAGTGGCCGAGGTTCAGCGCCGCAGTCAGTCCGTGCTGACGCTGCTGCGGCTGCTAGGCGCGCTTGGGCGCAGCGAGGCCGTGAGGGTAGGAATGCGCTCCTCCAGCGATGCTGGTGCGGCCCCGCAGGGAGGAGTTCGTTCCGCCATCACGCCTCTCGCTTCGCTCCGAGCCGCCCCTCGTATCCACCCGGCCATTTTGGCCACCACTGCCCTCAGTCGAGCTCCCCCCGCACGGGGTGTGCAGCCCCTGAGAGCGGTGTCCTTGCTGGCGCGCGTCCTGTCGCGTGCACCCCCGCTGCCCTTGCTAAAGTCGCGCCCTTTGTCGCTGACGTGTCTTCCTTGCTGCGTCTTTTTCCTGGCGCAAACATCGATATCACCCACTGGGCAGCTGCGCTGTCTCAGGTCGGGATGGGTGCTCGTTGTTCACTGGGCTCATTCTCCCGCTCATCTTTGCGTGCGTTGGATCGGGACGACCCGTACTTTTTGGGGCCGCCTCCCCGCGATCCTTGGCCGTGTCCGCCTGCCCCACCTCTTGGTCCCCCGCCTGATGGTCTGTCAGCGAGGCGCAGGGAGCGTTGGCGGCTCAGGCGCGCGGCACGGACTCTTGCGCAGTATTCCGTTATTGCGTTGAACTGGCTCACGCTGGGTCACCCTAGCTTCGCTCCCGCCGAAGCCCGAGTCCGCGCCACGGCCTCGCCCTGCCAGGAGGGCGTTCGCTCCCGCATTGAGCGGTTGTGTCGGATCGCAGTTCGCCTTGCCCGCGGTGGCAAGAGCGACCTTGGTCGGGCTTTCGCCAAGTTCGACTCCACCGAAGTCTCGCTCCATGGCCTGGCCACCCATGTCGTAGCTCTTGAGGCTTCCTTCACCTCCTCCTCTTCCGTGCCTGCCCCCATGCGGCACTGCCCGACCAGCGCTCCGCCCGTGCCTGGTTCGTTGGCTTCTGCGGCGGCCTGGGACTCCACCCAAGCCGAGCCCTTCGACCTCAAGGTCAGGGCCTCCCGCATCAAGTGGGATTACTCGCCCGAGTTCGATCCCACTCCCTTCCTCTCCGACGCGCGTGTGCGCGAGGCGTTCCTCGACCCCGAGGTGATGCGGCTGCCGTCGGCAGAGTGGCCTCCAGGCCAGAAGGGTGCACGTGTCCATATGGACCGCGCTGAGCTGTGGGCCCTGCTCCAGAAGTGGGACGCCTGCGGCGCTCTCTACCTGACTCCCGCTTCGGACCTCGCCTGGGATGAAGCTTGTGGAGCTTTCAGGGTTCCAAAGGACAGCGACTTCGATCGTCTGATCCTTAACCCTACAGTGGTCAACAGCCGCTGCGCCTCCATCTCGTCCAGCACGCAGCGGCTCGGCCAGGGCTTCCTGCTGTGCCGCCTGGGCCTGGAGCCTGGCGAGTGGTTGGCGGTCTCCTGCGACGACTTGCGGGAGTTCTACTACACGTTCCGCGTCCCCCCCGCCCGCGCTCGGCGAAACGCTCTGCGAGTTCGCCTGCCTTCGGCCCGCTTCAAGGCATTTCGCGCCTGGCGGCCCGAGCTCGAGGGCGTGGACGTCGCCCCATGCTTGAACGCTCTTGCGATGGGCGACAACATGGCGGTTGAAATTGCCAACTCAGCCCATGAGGGTGTTCTGCGCAGCTTCGGCGCCTTACGACCTCACGAACAAGTCGTGCATCGGTTGCCCTTCCCCCGGGGCCCTTTCGTGGAGATGCTGAACATTGACGACCATACTGGCTTCCAAAAGCTCTCCTGGCGTGGGACGGCGCCTCGCCCTGACGACCCTCATCGTCGGGATCGCGAGGTCTTCGCCGCCTGCGACAAAGGGTACCCGCGCGTGGGCCTGGTGCAGCACCCAGGCAAACGCGCCCGCGGGGAGACGCACAAAGTTGTGGTGGGGGCCGAAGTAGAGGGACGTATCGGTATCGTCTGCGCCCCCCTGGTGCGGACCGTTGCCCTGTGCAGGCTGACCTTGATACAGATTTATCTCGGCATCACTACACGGTCCCTCTTGTCATCTCTTGTCGGTTGTTGGGTGCAAGTTTTCCTCTACCGCCGCCCACTGTTGGCCATATTTACGCATGTCTACAACTTTCTGTCACGTCTGGCAACTGAGGACGGGATCGAGTACGATCTTCCTCCCTCGGTGCGTGACGAACTTTTGGCTTGTACATTTCTGGCCTTCACCGCTATAACCGACCTTCGGGCGCGCCCCTGCTCCGAAGTGTTCGGTACGGACGCATCCCTCGGCTGGGGGGGAGTGGTCCGCGCTCCGATCAGCTCCCAGTTGTCTGCCGAGCTGTGGCGGCGATCTGAGCACGGGGGGTGGCACACGATTCTGCACAATCGGAGCCTCCTCGCCGTTCTGAGCCGCGGCGAATCCTTGGGCCCTGAGCTTACCCAGCTGCACCGCGACCTGGGGCTGCCTTCTCTTGAGCCTCCCGTCGCGCCGCGCTGGGTAACCGAGCTCTCGGAGGCGATTCGCTTTCGCTTGGCGTATAAATGGGAGTTCCGCATGCCGCGTCACATCAACATCCTCGAGACCACCGTTTATAAGAGTCTTTGCAAGTACTGCTGTATTCGGATCCCAGACTCCCGTATTCCAGTTCTTCTGGACTCGAAGGTGGCCCTGGGGGCGTCCGCTCACGGGCGTAGCAGCTCCCCTGGGTTGTCCCACGTTCTTTCCACCACTTTGCCTTATGTGATCGGGGGAGGTCTTTATATGGGAGGGTTATACGTGCCAACGGATGTGCATCGAGCAGACGATCCTACCAGGAATCGCCCCGTCAGGCCCCCTTCTATACCTCCACCGTCCTGGCTGGTTGAAGCCGAAGCGGGAGACTTCACCAGGTTTGATTGTGTCGCATACGCGGACTCCCGTGCACCTTATCCCACATGTCTGTGGGGACGCCTTGTCGCGTTGCTGCTGTCTCGAGGGCTCCTCGACAGCCCCGTGGGCCACAATGGGGCGGCCTGTTCCCCCCTCGCGGCGGGCGTGGGGCTGACCGCCGCTGCAGACGACGCCGAGGGGCCAACTGCCGGAGCCCCTGGCGCCTGCAGCGCTGACGGGGCGCCCGCTGAGGCGCTCGGCCCCCGTGTGGGGCCGCGGAACGCGCTGTTCCAGCCGCGCGACGAGGGTCCCGGCAGCTGCGCGGAGGGGGCAGCCCGCCTTGTTGCTCCCCCCGCGCTCTCGTCGGCCCCCGACGCGCGTCCCAAGACGCGGTCGGCCCCCCAGCCTGCCGTCGGGGGTGGCCAAGCTCGCACAGTTGGGCGCGACTTCCCGACGGGCCGCGAGGCCGCGACACCTCACGCCTTCCAGCGCGCCGCCCGCCTGGGCCGAGCCCGCCAAGTGCTCGGGGTCGCGGAGGGCGCCCACAGGGACGCGATCGAGGGCTCGTTCCGGCGCCTCTCGGTCCCGTGCCGTCCCGACAAGGCACCCGCGGGGTTGACAGCTGCCGAAGCGGTCGCCCGCGTCCAGCGGTGGAAGGACTTGTGCGACGCGAAGTCCCTGCTGCTGAAGGCGGCGGCGCATCAGTCGGCGTCCGCCGTGCTCGCGCCTCCGCAGGCGAGCCAGCCGTCCAGGCTTCCGCTTGGGCCGAGGCCGTTGGCCAGGGCGCCCGCCGAGGGGCCCCTCCCGCAGAACACGCGTGCCGTCCTGCACAACGCTGAGGTCAAGACGGGCCTCGCCAACGAGGAGCGCGCCGCTCGCGGTGGGGACGCACCCGCGTCGTCTACTGGCCGCTCCTTGGCCGAGGTGGAGGCCGAGGATCCGCGCGCCCTGGCGCGGCCCGCCGACGACCCTGCGTCCCGCTTCAGCCTCCGTGAGCGGCGCGCAGTCCGCGCCCGCCTGGGCCCGCGGGATGAGGCGGTCGAGGACCAGCCCAACCGCGGTGGTCACGCGCCGCTCTCCGCCTCGCGCACGGGCGCCGCGCGCACCAGGCGCGCCGCCAGGCAACGGCGGGCTTCGATGGCGGCGCTCCCCGCCCCTGAGGGGGGAGCCGCCACGGCGCCTGGCCGCAGGGCGCGTCGCACAGCCAATGCGCGCCGCTGGGCAGGCGTGGCACGCCCCAGCTCCGCCGCGGGAGTGGGCTCCCCACAGCGGAGCCCCAGCGCTGCCCGCGGCCGTACGCGGTCTCCAAACCCGTACGGGAGGGACCACACCTCTCCCTCGGGGGGCGGCTCTTCGCCTCCCGTCGACGGCCCGCTCTCGCCCGAGGAGCCGTCGGAGCCGCCCGCGGGAGTGGCACCGGAGGGCCCCCACGCCAGAGCCCCGAGGTGCCCCCCGCGCTCGCCCGACGGGTCACCGCCCGCGAGCGTTCGCAGCCGTTCGAGAGCGGAGCCCGCGTGCGACGAGGACGAGGCGTTCGACTCCGACGACGCCCTTCTGCAAGAGGGCGCGCTCGCCTCTCTGAGCGCCCTCGCGGACTCTTCGATGGACCTTGAGCGCGTCGTGGCGGGCATGAACCCCGAGGTCCTCCGCCGCCTGCAGACGGTTTTCCCTGGTGGCTCGGCTGAACGAGGACCCCGCGACGAGCGCTCCCGCTCTCATGAGCGCTCCGGCAGCAGGAGGGGTTCTCCCCGCAGCCACGGGGGCAGGCAGCAGCGCGGTAACAGGGGGCACCCTCCTCGCCGCTCGGGGGGCTCCCCGCCCGCCGCTCGCGCCTCGGCTCGCAGCCGCTCTCGGGGCCGCGGTCCGCGCGTAGGCTCCGAGCCTCCGCGGCCCTTGCTCCCGCCGCCGCCTCCGCCCCCTCGCCCTTCAGACAGGCGAGAGGCGTCGCGCTCCAGGGACGCCCGCGGCTCCCCCCGCGCGCCCTCGCGACAGGTGACGTCGCCTCGGCGTCGCGAGGCGCGCGCCCCTCGGGTCGCTCCGAAGCGGCGCCCGAGCCCAGCTACGGCGCCTCGGCAGGCCGCGCCCCGCCCGGGTGCGAGCTCGGGCGGCGCCCACGCAGGCAGCTACCGCGCGGGCCCCGCTGCTCAGGCCCCCCCGTCCTCGGTAGGCACGCGCTCCTCCAGCGATGCTGCTGCGGCCCCGCAGGGCGGAGGGCGTGCCGCCGAGGAACGGGGGTCTTCGAGCGACCTCGCGCCTGGCCGGGGCTCGGGGCGCGAGCTGCATCCCAGCGGCACCCGCAGCGGCGACCCCGGGAGCGCCGCGGCTGCAGCCTTCGCAGCGCGGCGCACGGCTTCCGAGGCCGTCGAGCAGCCCTTGCCCACTCTGACTCAGGGGAGTGCGGCCCCACTGTCCCCTATCTCGGATTCCCGCGTTCCGCGTCTGAACTTCCCTCACCTGTCCGCCGACGAAGCGGCGCGCCTGGGCCTGCAGGCGCCGACCGTCGAGGCCATCTTGGCCAGGGCCCCTGGGCCCCCTCAACGCGTCCAGACCTGCGCTCTGGTTCCTGCCTCCGCCCTAGTAGCGGCTTGGGGGAACAGGCGGGGCAGTGGCGCCTCGACGCAGCCGCCCGCTGCTCTCTCCCCGAGCATCCTGCCGCCCCTGGGGTTGGCCAGTCTCGATGAGGGCGCAGGCTCCGCCGAGGTGGCCGCAGGTGACGTCAGGGGAGCTTGCGCCGAGGCTCCCCAGAGGACCCTGCATCTGGCCCTCGAGTGCCTCCTTATGGCGCTCGAGCAGGGCGCAAGCTCCGCCGAAGTGGCCGCAGGGGACGTCATGGGAGCGTGCGCCGAGGCTCCCCAGACGACCCTGAATCGGGCCCTCGAGCGCCTCATTTTGGCGCTTCGGCAAGGCGCAAGCTTCGCCAAGGTGGCCGCAGGGGACGTCATGGGAGCGTGCGCCGAGGCTCCCCAGACGACCCTGAATCTGGTCCTCGAGTGCATCCTTCTGGCGCTTCAGCAGGGGAGCCACGTTTCACGACACTGGCTTAAGTAGCGGCCAGATTGTTCAGCCGACGACGCTGCGTCGGCCAGAGCAGGGGGGTAAGCATTTGGACTTCACCGATCCGCTCCCGCCCTGCGCGCGTTGCGGCTTCCGTACTCGGTGAAACTATTTGCTTTCGGCTATTGGCGTGCTGATCGTCTAAACGGCCTTCTCGCCCCCCTACGAGCTGTCCGCTCTCCCTGAGCCCCCTTTGTGCTCAGGTCGCCTGTCGTACTGTCAGTTGCGACCTCTGTCGCTGCCCGCCCGCGACGTCCTTGTCGCTTCCCTTCTAGGGGTCGGCCCTGCTGTATGGACCACCCGTCTATCGGCCGCCCGCCGAAACCTTGTCACTGCGCAAGGGCTTTGAGCATGGGTATGGCTGCATCGCCGTTTACGGCGACCAGGCGGACTCCACCGCCTGAGGCGGCGCCCCGGCTCGGGCGCGCGGGGCGGGCCTGCCCATTTTGGGCCGTTCCGCGCGCGCGGCGCCGCGGCCCCGCACGGAGACAGCTCGCTTGCGCGCGAGCGGGAGAATGCTCCTCTCTATTCTCCTTGCGACCCGCGCTCTTGCTGTCTCTGCAGCTTCTCAGCCCCCCTCCCTCCTCTCCCTCATCTTGGCTGATGTGGCGCTGCATCGCCGTTTACGGCGACCAGGCGGACTTCACCGCCTGAGGCGGCGCCCCGGCTCGGGCGCGCGGGGCGGGCCTGCCCATTTTGGGCCGTTCCGCGCGCGCGGCGCCGCGGCCCCGCACGGAGACAGCTCGCTTGCGCGCGAGCGGGAGAAATCCTCCTCCTCCTCCTCCTCCTCC